>JAVLUX010000027.1:10687665-11287665 GCA_032164185.1 Moxostoma hubbsi
CTAAGATGAAGGAATGGATGACTGATAATTTTCTTTGTCTTAACAGTGAAAAGACTGAGATTATGCTTGTTGGTTCACCTGGACGCGGAGGAACGGCCGCCGACCGCGAGGGGAGGAGGGGCTCCTGGCCGACCGCCTGGAGCGGTTAGGGCCGCTGCCAGGGGCGGGGGAGTCCCCTAGTAGCCGCTGGAACGCGGCGGAGTTGGAGACTGCCGACCGCGTGCGGGGAGGGGCTCGCCGCCGACCGCCTGGAGCGGGAGAACCGCTGCCAGGGGCGGGGGGAGGCCCCTTCGATACCCCGGGAACGCGGCGGGGCGTTCCGTCCGCCAGGGGCTGAGGACTGCCTCCGATCTGCCCGGAGAGGCGCGGCTGCTGTCCTGAAGAGGGTGCAGAAGTGGCTGAGGAACGAGCTACGGCGTATCAGAGAACCGGCGAGTACGTTTTTTTTTTCTTTCGTTTCTTTAATCTCTCTCTCCTCTCTCTCGGGTCCCCAGCCTGAGAGAACGGGGGAGGAGTGTGGCACGGTGGAGGGCGGGACCGGCGCGTGATTGCGCACGCCCGGTCCCGTATCGGGCTGATTGAGCCGGCAAGAGGGTTAAAAGGCCACTCGCAGACGGCGATCGAGAGAGAGAGCTTAATCAGCAGACGTCTGCTGTCCTAAATGTTTGTTTTAAGTTCTTTATTAAATTATTATTTATGTTGATAAGCCGGTTTCTCGCCTCTTCCTTGCCCGCGAACATGATCTGTTTTACACTGTACAGCGCTTTGTTTCATACAGATTACATTGCAGGAGAATATTTGTTTTAAATTTGAATTGGTTTATTAAAAAGTAGACATTTTAAGCTTTCTTTATGTTTGTGGGATAAGTATTCACAGAGTTTCAGTTCATTTTTGTGATGTGTTTCTGAAATATGCTTGTGAACATGGAGACTGCTGAAAGCTCACCCTTTTTATTTTCTTTATTTTACAAAAGCACAAGATTTTGTTGTTATTGTGAGTGTAAACAAATAAAAGTAGACCCTTTATAGTCTCTAATGATGTCTTACACTTATCTGTATAACCAAAAATGACGGAGTATTTTAAGTTGTTTCTGCTGTAATGATTAAAATATCCAGCAGGACGCGCTGACCCCAGAGGGTTAAAGGTTTGATTATTGTGAATATTTTGAAAAATCAAAAGGATAAATAATTAAGACATATTTTTCACAGCCTTCTTTGTTCATATTTACCAAGGGTAAAAGCAGTTGAGGCTCAGGGTTACTGACCAGAAGGTTCAGGGTTCAAGTCCCAGCACCACCAAGATGCCACTGTTGGGCCCTTGAGCAAGGCCCTTAACCCTATCTGCTCCAGGGGTGCCATATCATGGCTGACCCTGCACTCTGACCCCAGCTTAGCTGGGATATGTGAAAATTAATACATTTCACTGTATATATGCAAAAAACTGTGTGTATAATGTATGACCAAAATAAAAAGTATTCTATTCTATTAATACTGTGTAGGTCCCCCTCGTGCTGCCAAAACAGCACCAACTTGCATTTCAGAATATCATTGCAGGTTGAGATGCAGGTTATCTGTGTTTTGGCGGCACAAAGGGGACCTACTCAACATTAGGCAGATGGTTTTAATGTTGTGGCTGATATATATATATATATATATATATATATATATATATATATATATATATATATATATATATATATATATATATATATATATATATAAAATGGAAGTTAAGAGCACAGATGGGGAAGACTTACAGAAAGTGGCTATCATTAATTAAATACCCAACTCCCCTGATTAAGATGATATTATTAGACAGGGGCTGGTCATTATCATTTCAGACATTTGTTTTTATTTTTATTCTTAATATTTTAAGCCTTGTGAGATTAAAAATTAGAAAATACCACATGGTTCTTGACTTTCAAAATGTAGCAAGATTGAAATATTTCCACCTCATTGGCCATCACTTCAGCTAAAACACTTTTGCAAGATAAACTCTTGCTAGGCAAAGCCTTCTTTGGAAACAATCTGTATAACCAAATGTCTAGTAATCTATTTGTTTGAGCTTTCTTTTTTTATTCCAGTTTTGTCTGAACATGAGAGAAGAATGTCTGATCTTTGACAGATGGTGCCAAGCAGCGTGATGGATCCACTTATCATAACCTCACAAGGACACTTACATAAACTGAATACTACATAAAGCTGAAATGTGGGAAATTGTTCCAGTTGATCTCCCTGGGTTGTGACTTTTGCTGAGTTGCTGTGTAATTCCTTTCGAGTGGGCAAGACAGTTCCTGCAACTTGATCTGTAGATCTTTAATTATTCTGTCTTCTGCTCCTCTGGGGAGATGTGGCTGGCTACCTCCTGTCACTATACATATAGAGCATTAGCTTTGGTGTGAGATGTAAGTATAAAGGTTACAAAGACTGTCCTTGGGACGCAGGGAAGCATTTGTTGCGCCGAACTTCTGATGGATCATAGCTAATGACCCAGAGAGCATGAGCAGACTGGTCTATATGTGATGAACCTGCTACAGACGTGACTTTTCTTGTCCTCTTTTATGCTCTAAACTTAACGTGACCATCCAAACTGGATAAAGGTTTTTAATATACAACGATCAGCCAAAACATTAAAACCACCTGCCTAATATTGTGTAGGTCCCCCTCGTGACACCAAAACAGCGGCAACCTGCATCTCCGAATAGTATTATGAGATGCTATTCTTATCTAAGTTAATTCTTATCTATTATAATTTATCTAAGTTACCAAAGACTTTGTCTGTTTGAACCAGTCTGGCCATTCTCTGTTGACCTCTCTCATCAACAAGGCATTTCTGTCCACAGAACTTTTGCATACTGGATGTTTTTTGTTTTTGGCACCATTCGGAGTAAATTCTAGAGACTGTTGTGAGGGAAAATCCCAGGAGATCAGCAGTTACAGAACTGGCACCAACAATCATGCCACGGTCCAAATCTCTGAGATCAAAATGTTTCCCCATTCTGATGGTTGATGTGAACATAAGTTGATGCTCCTGATCCGTATCTTTGTGATTGTATGCACTGCACTACTGCCAAATGATTGGCTGATTAGATAATGGTTTTGATAATGGTTTTGAGTATTTCTGGAACTGTTTTCACTCTAGAATTTACTCTGAATGGTGCCAAAAACAAAAAAAAACATCCAGTGAGTGGCAGATCTGTGGATGGAAATGTCTTGTTGATCAGTGGGGTCAACAGAAAATGAGCAGACTGGTCTGAACTGACAAAGTCTACGGCAACTTAGATAACAACTCTGTACATTTGTGGTGAGAATAATAGCATCTCATAATACTATTTTGAGATGCGCGTTGGCACTTTTTTGGTGGCAGGAGGGGGACCTACACAATATTAGGCAGGTGGTTTTAATGTTGTGGCTGATAGGTGTATATAAAATATGAGAGTGACTATTTGCACTTGGTGTAAATAGCACCTGCCACACAGTGCAGCTATTTGCACACCAATAATCTGGTGGAAACACAAAAATTAAAGAAAACTACATCCTCAATTGTTGCTGCAATGTCATAATGTGTAAAGTTGGTGAGGATGTGCCATTTTTGTGTGTAAGGACCCGGGTTCGAGTCCCCATTTCGTCCCACTTTTCCCCATTTTGTTTCCTGTCTCTACTCTTAATATTTACTTTAATAATGCTTATAATAATTAATAAAAAATGACATACATTTTGATTGCCTCACAGTGATTTGGTCATGGTCCGAGAGCTGAGAGAAAGATTTATAAAAAACTAACAGCAAAATAAACCATGGATTTACATTGTAGTAACAATGTTTTTTTTTGTTTTTGTTTTTTGCTGAAGCCATATTTTTAATGCAAATAACCATGTTTTTACTACAGGAAAATGGTGTTAATATAGTAACCATGTTTAATTGCGTGGTTTCTATGATTTTACTGCAAAACATGATGGTGATACTATGTTTACTGTAATAAAAACATGGATCATATTTGTAAGGGAAGGTTAGGGTTAGGTTAAGATTCCAAATTCCTCTGTCAATTTTTATGCTGATGATGTTGTAATCTATTGCTGTGAATCCCCCATAGGCAAAGCTTTTAAGTTTTAAGATGGTGTGTTAATGGTTTTGATGCTTCTGTTAATTTTCTTTTAAGATGGCGGCGCGGTAGCACGAAGCGGCTACTCCGGATCCAAAATGGTGCTAATTCTGTTTAAAAAGCCGACTTTTGCGGCACACGGACATCGGAGCAACCGGTGTTCATGTATACCATCGCCAAACACTACTAAGATATAAGACTCATGCAAAAACCAAGCTGCATGATAAACTGCGGGAGGCGCTACGTGTACTCGACTTGCTACGGAGACCAGGCCTTGAGGCCTCGCCGTCGCCTGATGCCGGGGGCCAGGAGAGAGGACGTCATAAGCGGTGTGCGAGAAAGTGAAAGTGCTGCAAGAGGGCGGGGGTCCATGCTAGGCTAAAAACAAACCCTAGCCGGCCGGCTCTCCCGTCTATCCTGCTCTCAAATGTTTGCTCCCTGGACAATAAACTGGACTATATCCGACTCCAGCTGGCTACGCAGTGTGAGTTTAGAGACTGCTGCGTCTTTGTTTTCACGGAGATGTGGCTCAGCGACAGAGTTCCGGACGCCGCCATTCAGCTAGACAGGCTTGCCTCGTTTCGTGCCGACAGAAATACAGCTCTCTGCGGTAAGACTTGTGGTGGTGGCTTGTGTGTTTACATCAACACGGAATGGTACAAGAATTTACTACTGTTCATCGCTGTTGGAGCTTGTGACTGTTAGATGCAGACCTTTTTATTTACCACGGGAATTCACCACTGTTTGCATAACCAGAGTTTACATTCCCCCCAGCGCTAACATTAAGGAAGCGCTCTTTGAACTGTATGGGGCTATGAGCGAACTGCAGAACGCTCACCCAGATGGACTGTTTATTGTCGTTGGAGATTTCAACCATGCAAATCTCAAGACAGTGCTCCCTAAATTCCATCAGTATGTGGACTTTGCAACGAGAGGGGCAAACGCGCTTGATCTTGTTTACACGAACATCCCAGGAGCCCTGCCCCCACCTCGGCTACTCAGACCACATCTTTGTTATGCTAATTCCAGCATACAGACCGCTCGTCAGATGCACAAAACCGATTCAGAAGCAGGTGAAAACCTGGCCAGCAGGAGCCATCCCTGCTCTTCAGGACTGTTTTGAGTGTACTGACTGGCACATGTTTAGGGAGGCTGCAATATATGGCGATTCTACCAACTTGGAGGAATACACAGCATCAGTGACCAGCTTCATCAGCAAGTGCATTGATGATGTCACTTTCTCCAAGACCATCACAACACGCTCCAACCAGAAGCCGTGGATGACTGCGGAGGTGCGCACACTGCTGAAGACCCGAGACTCCGCCTTCAGAGCAGGCGATAAGGCAGCCCTAAGAACAGCTAGGGCCAAACTGTCCCGGGCAATCAGAGAAAAAACAAAGCATGCACATGCCCAGAGAATCCACAGTCACTTCCAGGACAGCGGTGACACGCAGCGCATGTGGCAGGGCATCCAGGCCATCACCAACTACAGGACAACATCCGTTGCCTGTGACAAAGATGCCTCCCATCCAGATGCGCTGAACGACTTCTACGCTCGGTTTGAAGTGCAGAACGACGTGGTGGCGAGGAAGACCACCCCTCCTTCCAACAACCAGGTGCTCTGTCTCACCACGGCGTATGTGAGGAAAACTCTACATAGAGTCAACCCAAGGAAGGCTGCTGGACCAGACAACATTCCTGGCAGAGTGCTCAGAGGATGTGCAGACCAGCTGGCAGATGCTCTTACCGACATCTTCAACATCTCTCTGAGCAGCGCCGTCGTTCCAATGTGCTTCAAGGCCACCACCATCATTCCCATGCCAAAGAAGTCTTCAGTGTCCTCAATGACTACCGTCCCATTGCACTCACACCCATCATCATGAAGTGCCTCGAGAGGCTCGTCATGAGGCACATTAAGACCCAGCTGCCCCCCTCACTAGACCCACTGCAGTTTGCATATCGTCCAAACCGTTCAACGGACGACGCCATTGCCACAACCCTCCATCTGGCCCTCACCCACCTAGACAAAAAGGACTCATATGTTTGAATGCTGTTCATAGACTTCAGCTCAGCATTCAACACAATAATTCCTCAGCACCTGATTGGAAAGCTGAACCTGCTGGGCCTGGACACCTCCCTCTGCAACTGGATCTTGGACTTCCTGACTGGGAGACCACAGTCTGTCCGGATTGGGAACAGTATCTCCACCACCACCACACTGAGCACTGGGGCCCCCCAGGGCTGTGTGCTCAGTCCACTGCTGTTCACTCTGCTGACTCACGACTGTGCAGCAATGCACAGCTCGAATCACATCATCAAGTTCGCCGATGACACAACTGTGGTGGGTCTCATCAGCAAGAACGACGAGTCAGCATACAGAGAGGAGGTGCAGCGGCTAACGGACTGGTGTAGAGCCAACAATCTGTCCCTGAATGTCGACAAAACAAAAGAGATGGTTGTTGACTTTAGGAGAGCACAAGGTGAACGCTCTCCGCTGAACATCGACGGCTCCTCTATGGAGATCGTCAAGAGCACCAAATTCCTTGGTGTTCACCTGGCGGAGAACCTCACCTGGTCCCTCAACACCAGCTCTATCACCAAGAAAGCCCAGCAGCGTCTCTACTTTCTTCGAAGGCTGAGGAAATCCTCACTACGTTCTATAGAGGGACTATTGAGAGCATCCTGAGCAGCTGCATCACTGTCTGGTTTGGGACTTGCACCGTTTCGGACCGCAAAGCCCTGCAGAGGATAGTGAGAACAGCTGAGAAGATCATCGGGGTCTCTCTTCCCTCCATCAAAGACATTTACATAAAACACTGTATCCGCAAAGCAACCAGCATTGTGGACGACCCCGCACACCCCTCACACAAACTCTTTACCCTCCTGCCATCTGGCAAGAGGTACCGAAGCATTCGGGCCCTCACGACCAGACTGTGTAACAGCTTCTTCCCCCAAGCCATCAGACTCCTCAATACTCAGAGACTGGTTTGACACACACACACACACAAACACGTGTCCTGAGTTGCACTTTAATAACTGTCACTTTATAACTGTATAACTGTCTGCTACCTCAATAACTGCTATGTGCATAGAACACTATATCATAATATGTTATGTTTACATTTGGCATTTTTAGTAACTGTCATCTTTTTGCACTACTGTATACTGGTCGGCGCTGCACTGTCTATCACTGTGCCTATTGTAATGTTCATTGTTAAAAATGTATTGTACTGTCCTGTACTTTTGCACACATTTTTGCACATGCACTTTATATAGGTATTGCATAGGTATTTTATATAGGTATTTTTATTTAGTCTGTGTAGTCTCATGTGGTTCTGTGTTTGTCCTATGTTGTTTTATATAGCACCATGGTCCTGGAGGAACGTTGTCTCGTTTCACTGTGTACTGTACTAACTGTATATGGTTGAAACGACAATAAAAACCACTTGACTTGACTTGAAGTGTTACAAGCAGTGGCGGATTTAGGCAGCTTGCCGGGGGCAGCACAGACCAACAATATTTGTTGGTGGGGTTCGTCCAGGCGTCACTCAGGGCACCATACAAGCTAGAACTGCCACTGGTTACAAGCTCAGCTTTATCAACTGATGCTAGTGTTTAATGTGGATAAAGTATTTAATTTTTACAATTCAAGGAATTTTAAATGTACTGAAAGTATTGTCACTGATAACAAAGTGTCTTTTTACTTCTTAACATCCAGCCTCCTTTTGTGCATGAGCTTGAAAACGACATACCCAATGTAAAACTCTTCCAGTTCTTGAAACCTTTGGTCTACAATCACAAACTTGGGTAGAGACTTGGGTAAACTAAGTAGAGACTTAGACATTTGTTATTCAAGGGTAAAAATGTATCATTGTAGTATAAAGAAAATAGTTAGTGCAATTCAAATATTATTTATAAAATACTTCATACATATATATATATATATATATATATGCAAGATGCAGTGCCCCAAAAACATATATGATACAAAGACACATGTCGGATGAAGGTCTGACACAATTTTGAAGTCTATATGACCAAAACACTTTGTTCCTTAATGATTTATGCAAGTGTACTTCCAAGAAAAGGCCAATTGGAGGTGCCAATATACCACTTGTTGTAACTCTGTAAGCCAACTATCAAAGTGGTTCAAAACATACAATTCGTTTTTTCAATGTATAAAATAACACACAAACCAAAATATACATGGAGATATAATAGTTTTTTTATTCTTTTGAATATATTATAATTTATACCATTTATAATTATGGATTTTATAAACAATATGAAAAGAATATTGCAATTTGAAATGTTGCAATGGAAATAAACTTTTACATACAATAAAGATGCTTCTGTTAATTTTTCCATCATACAAATGCAGACTTACTAATTTTTCAGAGCATTTGCTCTTCTGTTCACCCAGGGTCTGACAGCCTCACTCATCCTGGCTTTGATCACCATCATTGAAGCCTGTAGCACACCTGCTCCCAATGCAAACTGAACAAAAAGTCAATGCATAGGGAGCGTGTGTGCTCCGAGGTCTAACTCATGATAAGCGAAGCCGTGTCTCATCTCGGCTTGAATGACATGCAAGAGCCCCCTGGATGTGTAGTTGAACAAGAGGTTTGATGAAAAAATGCAGTCATGAGGAACATATACAATATATACACAATGAGTTATATACAACCCTCATATCGTTGCTTTCATCTTTTCATTAACTACACGACCCATCAGTCAAAAATTATCTAGATTTTCATTGGCCGGCTTTATCCAGAGACAAACATGGATGATGCAAATCTTTATTTCACTCGTGTCAACAGTCCTGTTTGGTTATTTTGAGTGAGTACCCAATCACAGCACATCACATTTTATGGGGGGCTCATTTTGTTCGTAAGACCCTCCTGTAGGCTAGCAGTAGGCCAGCAGAAGAAAATATTTATTCCCAAGCTGAAAGAACTTAATAAAATGAAGCATCAGAATTTCACCAAGATGGCCGAGAGCACTGGTAATTCCTTAAAGCCATAAAAACAAGGGCTGACAAAATGGCTCCCTAAAGTCTGTCCTGCCCCAGCTAAATGAGTGCATCTGTCCAACAAAATGAACAAAGGAATATCTGTGAATGAAGAGGACCCCTTCTCGTACATGCCATAAATCAGGGAATCCCCTATGACCCCTATGTTTTAGATCACACTCCCTGGAAACCCTGGGAGAGGCTAAAACACACTCTTTTTTTGTCCTTCAATATAAATACATTTGCTTCACTTAAACTAGACTCATCAGATCACAAGACATTGTGAACAGTATTTTGCAATCAGCAGGTAAAAAAGAAGTCCCTTTGTTTCATTCAGCTAGTAACACACAAATACTTAAAATTAGACATTTCCTCTCACATGCTAAAAAACTAATTAAAGTGCTAAAAGGCACAGAGCTAAAGACTCACATGTTTGCACAATTCTAATATGAAGACATCTCATCTTAAGCCATGAGCATTACACACAAAGTCACTGTCCTTCGCTGAGTTCACCCTATAAAAAGAATCTCCCTTTTTGTACGGCAATGCACGCAATACCTACCCTTGTTAGATAACTCTGAAAATTATGGGTTATGACCTGTGATCACTTTTATAACTGACAAATTAATGATTATAGCCTGATGTACCTTTTAAAATATGTGTAGTGATTTGTAATCACTTATAACTGACACATTTATTTATTTATATTATTTTTTATTTATATTTATTTCAAGCAAATAGTGTAACAGCAGAAAAGATACACAATAATAATAATTATACTAATAATAACTTATACACTTATGATTGAAATGGAGTGGGGAGAAGTAAAACTTATTAAACCCCACCCCGATCTGTCAAAGAATGTATACAAACAAAAATAGCTGCTTCCTTCTTCAATAATCTCAAAGAAAAAAAAAAATAGAAAAATAAAAAATAAAAAAATAATAGTAATAATGATACCTCATTTAGAAACAGAATTATAGTTGCACAAGTGCAAAACCACACATACATACCATACATTTTCATAATATACAAATATTACCTCAGGTAACAATGATTATCAAATACCAACAATGGTAGACGGAATACCACAAGGGTACATAACAATGACGAACAGCTACCACCAATGGTAGATAGAATACCACAAGGGTAAATAACAACTATTCCAACACTCCACACCACATGAATACAATCAAACCTCATTGTCACTGTAATGGGACCAGACCTTTTGTTTATAAAGACGTTTGAAATTGTGAATGCTTTGACATTGCTTTAATTCAAGCCCCAGATTATTCCACAAACTAACCCCACATACAGACATAGAAAAACTCCTCCTGGTGGAACCCGCCATTGGGACCACAAAGTATCCAAATCCTCTCAAACTGTACGACTGCTCTTTATGAGAAAACATATTTTGAATGTTCACAGGTAATAAATAGTGATACGCTTTAAACGTGAACTGTGCATTATATAATTTTACAAGATCCTGCATTTTTAATAACTTTGATTTAAGAAAGAGAGGATTTGTGTGTTCAAAATAGGCGGCCTTGTGTATATTTCGTATAGCTCTTTTCTGTAGCAAAAAAAGTGACTGTATTACATTTTTGTAATTATTGCCCCATACCTCTACACAGTAGGTTAGATATGGCTGTATTAAAGAGCAATACAAGGTATGGAGTGCATTATAATCAAGGATATGTTTAACTCTATTAATTATAGCAAGGCTTTTGGAGACTTTAGTAGTTATATGTCTGATGTGGGCATTCCAACTTAACTTATGGTCTATCGTTACACCTAAAAATTTTATTTCCAGAATATTTTCAATGTGAACTCTGTATATCTCAACCAGTTTCTGTGAATCAGCTTGATACTTTCCAAAAAACATCACTTTGGATTTATCTAGGTTTAAGGATAATTTATTACTTTCCATCCATTTTTTAAATTTACCTAGTTCTTTGTTTATAACGCTAATCAGTCGCTCCAATCTATCGTTACTATAGAAAATGTTTGTATCATCAGCATACAATACACATTTAACCAATTGAGAAACATTAAAAATATAATTAATATACAAATTAAATAATTTGGGCCCCAATACTGACCCCTGGGGGACACCACAAGCAATGTCAACACATCCAGATGAGAGCTCACCCAATTGGACATACTGTACTCTTGTCGATCAAATAACTTTTTACCCATTTCCCTGCAACCCACCGTATTACATATCATTCTAATTTCTTAAGTAGTATATCATGGTTAATGGTGTCAAACGCTTTTTTGAGATCAATAAAAATTCCTATTGTATGTTTTTTTTTTGTTAAAGCCTTCGATATTTCTTCTGTGGCATCAATTATGGCCATTGAAGTGGATCTGTTGGGTCTAAACCCAAATTGTCCTTCATTAATCAGCTTATGCTTATATATAAAATTTTCTAACGGTTTGTCAAAAACCTTTTCAAGGATTTTTGAAAACTGGGGAAGGAGTGAAATGGGTCTGTAATTAGTGAAGTGATTCCTATTTCCATTTTTGAACAATGGTATGACCTTGGCGATTTTCATTTTTCTTGGCACACAGCCATTATTAAGCGACAGGTTACAGATATGTATTAGAGGCTTTATGATACTTTTAATTGTCTTTTTTATTAGTACCATATCAATTGAGTGACAGTCACACTGATTATTATAATCTTTAAACTTGTATTATTCATGTCATTCTACTAAGAATGGTAACTATTCAAGGCTTAACCTGATAATATACCCTGACAATCAGGTTTCTCATAACGTGTAATGTATTATCCATGTTGTAAAACCAATGAATTATCCAGTATGATTTGTAATCATGTATTTACATGTTTTGTTTCTAACATATGGAATATTTATGAAAGTATGCCATATTTAGTTTGTAAATGCATGCTTGTTTACATAGAGAACGTTGATGACAACGAATGTCATGTCTCTTGCACTGTTTTCATTATATAATAGTTCATGATTAAACATGCACTATTTTGAGCTGGAAATTTGTAAATCAACTTTGAAACGGACAGACCAGTTGTCCATGTGACTCTGAAAAGTCACTTCTGATTGGTTGAGTCTACACTCAAGACTCTGGTACCAAGGAAGAACTCTGGAGTCTCTTCTCCGCTCTTCACTTCCTCTGCAAATCTCCATCTGTGCTCTTGCCCTTCTGGCTTGCAGCCTCCGTGCCATTTAGAGTCCAAGGAAGCTCAGGACACAAAGTCCTGAGGAAGCTTCCCACTCTCTACTCTACAATTCACACATGTGATGGGAGTCGTGAGTCTTCCTTGTGGAAGGCCTCGTTTCAAAGCCCCGCCTCATCCATCGATGCAATAGGCAACAGACATCCACGATCTAACAGAGGTTCAAGACATAGACGGACCTAACTTTCTACATAGAGAAATAGAACCTTAAACAATTTAATTTAGAAAAATAATCTGATTATTTGTCATTTATCTTTCTTATAATGGTGTTCAAACGCAACTATTTCCATTACAAGTTTCTCTACATAACAATTACGTAGTATGTGGACGGTTTAATTTAATTTCTAACACACACTGTTACTACACTCCCAAATATAATGTTTGGGTGTTTTGCTACTGAAACATTACACAGTGCAAGATTTCGCAGATAATGTACATGAATGATAACTTGTGTTGAATAAATAAAACCTGAACAAAGACAGATTGATCAATATTTCTTCATATTTGCAAATGTTTTGGTCTAAAATCTCTAATGGATTGTATATATTAGACTCTTGCAATGAAAAGCATACTGAAGTTTGGAAGATTGTGCTCATCTGTGCTTGGCTGGAATACAATAAATATCAGAAATTCCGGTTTCATTTTCTGTGTTTTTATTTTCACTCTTGATACGTTTAATAAAATTGTATTACTGTAACTTTGCAATCATCAAAATCTCTTTAAAATATCAGATTCGGAGACCCAGATCTTTCAAATGATATATTGGATGTCAATATTAGTTTACAATTTCACAGTTTTAACATGCATTAAACATAAAATAAATGTGGGATGTGTGACAAGGCAGAGTGAGGGTCCAGGTCATGATGCTACACATCCGGCCCCTAATTAGGCTAATCAAGCCTCGGAGAGGGATAAAGGCTGACTGGAATCTGCAGTGGGACAGAGAGAGAGATTTACGGGCAGCTGTCTGACACTTTTGTGTGTTTGTCTTTTTGTTTAGTTATTCATTAAACTATTATTTATAGTATCAAGCCTCCAGACTGATTGCTATAAAAGCAGAGCTTTGCTCTGGTGCAAAGTTATTTTCTCAGATGAAGTCCCCTTCCGACTGTTTGGGACATCTGGAAAATCGATGGTCCGGAGAAGAAAAAGTGAGCGCTATCATGAGTCCTATGTCATGCCAACAGTGAAGCATCCTGAGACATCCATGTGTGGGGTTGCTTTTCATCCAAGGGAGTGGGCTCTCTCACAATTATGCCCAAAAACACTGCCATGAATAAAGAATGGTATCAAACGTCCTGCAAGAGCAACTTCTCCCAACTATCCAGGAGCAATTTGGTGATGATCCGTGCATTTTCCAGCATGATAGAGTACCATGTCACAAGGCAAGAGTGATAATTAATTGGCTCGGAGATCATTATGTTGAAATTTCGGATCCGTGGCCAGGCAACTCACCGGATCTTAATCCCATAGAGAACCTGTGGTCAATCCTCAAAACACGAGTGGACAAGCAGAAGCCCACAAATTGTGATCAACTCAGAGCACTAATAAATCAAGAATGGATCGCCATCAGTCAGGATTTGTCCCAGAAGCTGATATCCAGCATGCCAGAGCGAATTGCAGAGGTTATGAAGAACAAGGTTTCACAATGTAAATATTGACTCTTTGCATATATTGAATGTTTTTGTCAATAAATGCCTATAAAACTTATGAAATGCTTATCATTGTATTCCAGTATACCATAGAAACATGTGAAAAAATAATCTACAAATACTGAAGCAGCAAACTGCAAAACACCAAATTTATGTCACTGCCAATACTTTTGGCCACGGCTGTATATGGCAGACTATGTGTAAATAGCATCAAAAACCATGAACTAAGTGCAATATTTAAGGGATAATATACAATCAGCTGGTTGTTATTGCACAATAAACCCCAACAGTAAACAATAAACCCAGGACAGGCCTTGTATCACCATGAAGGAGTTTATTTTGCATTATCAACCGATTGACTGTACATTATCCCGCATATTACATGGCTACTAACCAAATAAATAAATAAATGGACATAAAATATTGATTTGCATTGAAATTATGAAATTTGAGAAGAAAGAAATCGCTGAAAAGTTCTGTTGATGTTTATTTTGAACTGAACATATTACTCCTCAATATTCAGCCTATTACAAGGCGACTTGCCAAATAAATAAATAAATGGACAAGAAACATTGATTTGCGCTTCAATTATCTAATTACATGAGAAGAAATAAATAGCTGAACAGCTGAAATCAACTTCCAGTTTGTGTTGGTGTTTACTTTGTAAAAATGACCTGTAAAATCCCATTAACCACATGTTTTATGTTAGCAAAAATAGTCCAATGTTAATTGCATGAGGCAAATAGTGCTCACCTTTGTGAAAAAGGTGCAAAAATAGCCCAAGTGTAATTTTCATAGAAAAGATGTTTTTTTGCTGAAAATATCTCTTTTTTCTTAACTAAATCCGTTTACTGTTTTCTGTGGGTGGAAAAAGTGAAATGTTAATTGTCCCAAGCAAATAGCTCTCACATTTTTGTACAAGGAGCAATAAGACGCATAATTTAAATGTATGCACAAAAAAACGAATAAACTATTTAGTGAATTTGCCTTTTAAAATCTACTTTGCTTTCCATTAAACATTTTAGATCTCTTTTAATATAAAATAAAAGAGAAGCTTTAGAAGAATCTTTAATATACTGTACATATGCCAGTTACTGAAATGTGTAATCAAAGTGCTTGCAACCTGAATAGCAATGCAATAAAGCTTAAGGCTCAATCCAAAATGTCATTGATAAAATTCACCCCATAAATCAAATACTTAGAGAAGGACAGCTTTTTCTTAAGGGCAACTGACACACAGAGACAGAATCAATCTTTTCTAGTGACATAATTGCCTGAAACATTGCATGCAACACTTCTAAATTCATTAATAAGAGCTATTGATATATTTATGTATTTTTATAAAAAAAAAAAGTTTATACTATCTTGCTTCTTGTGACCTCACTTTTTGCGGGAGATGAGTCACGTGTGACAGTTTACACATGTAATGTGTTAGACTATGGGTGACTCATAGAGTGAAATGCCAAGTCTCAAGATAAAGAAATGAGCTTGAAGTTTCATACAGACATCTCTTAAAATGTTGTCTAAAATGATTAATGTCTAAAATTCCATATAGGAAAATATATTTTAACTTGAACAGTATATCAAAAATCTTGTTACAAGCCTGCAGTCTCATTTCCTTTTAAATGCCCAAAATGCCCAAAGTCTTTAAGTGACAAAACATCCAGTAGTCAGTTCTGAATGCTTAAAGTGCTAAGTGCTTTACAATTCTAATGTTTAAGGTGAACTAATTCTTCCATCCCATATTTAATATACCTAGACTAATGAACCCAAACCAAGGTTACAGCTTTTGCCCATTTTTCTTCAATTAACTTAATTTCAAAGCTTAAAAAATTTATCAAGTCTGCATCTCCGTGATTCTTCAGCCTGGTCTAATAGAGTTAATAGATGCCCTTCCACCTCTGTGTAGTTCCTGGATGCAGTCTATATCTCTCCAATTCTGATGGTCATAGACGCTGCCTCGTGTGTCTGGGCAGCGATCACACAAGGCAGCGTTTGTGGATGTACATGTACTCCCTGCGAGAATATGACCAGGGAAATGTTTCAGTCATGGCTTTCATTTTTTAAAATGAATGCCACTTCAGCACTCCCTGTAGAATGATGTTGTCGCTGAACACGAAAGCCTACAGCAACTCTGGTCAGGCCGCCTCCGCCCTGCATGCCATGGCTCTCCTGCAAGTCCACCAAGGCCAAGACAATTACAGATCTGCACTTGTGTAGTCCTAACCCTGACGTACTACAGGAACTGCTCTCTGCCAACGACCTCACTCTCAGAGCCACGAAGGTCACAGCGTGGGCACTTGGGCAGGCGATGGCCACCCTCGTGGTCCAGGAACGTCACCTGTGACTAAACCTGGTTGAGATGCGTGACATTGACAAAGTCCACTTCCTCAATGCCCCCGTCTCCCAGCTTGGTCTCTTCATCAACACAGTCGACGACTTCACCCAGCAGTTTTCAGAAGTAAAGAGCCAGACGGAGGCTATCTCTCACAACATGCCGTGGCGCTGCCCCGGTGCAGCCTGCGTCCCGTCTGCCCGCTGAGGGCGTCCCCCTGCAGCTACATCTGTCAGGCAACAGGCAGCTCCGCCTCAACCCGGGCTCAGCTCTCAGCCCCAGCATTGAGCACCTCGCAGGCGGCGTACGTCCCCCCCGTCTCCAGGACCCCCTTTAGGACCCAGAAGGGTAGCACCCCTTCGGGCTGCGGTACCCACAATGTCAATAAAAGAGCGATTCCCTCAATTCCTAGGACATCTATCCCGGTTCCCCAGAAGCAGTTACTTCACCTCCGGACCCGCGACTGCCCATCCCTGGTGGGCCGGCGCTGACGAGTTCCAAGGACGTCTTCACGGGACCTCCACCGCAGTCTTTAACCCACCCCCTGCTGGGTGCGCAGAGCAAGGTATGTGCTTTGAGTCTTTTCTCAGCACCCAAGCCTCAGGACATGCTTTTGCCTCCCAACGCATTATATATAATATATAAATTCACCAAGCCAGCGTTTGCTCTCGACATATGTCACAACTCGCCTGCCATCTCCTCTTTTGGAGTCAGCAGCGACTCAGTGATCCGGGAAACCTCAACACTGCAGCAGACGCGCTGTTGGGACAGGTCTTGCTCAGCGGAGAGTGGAGGCTCCACCTCAGGTGGTCCAGCTGATTTGGGACCGGTTTGGCATGGAACAGGTAGACCTCTTTGCCTCCCAATACAATTCCCACTGCCCGCTCTGGTACTCCCTAACAGAGGCCCCTCTGGGAACAGACGCGCTGGCACATAGCCGGCCCCAAGGGCTGTGCAAGTATTTATTTCCCCCAGTGAGACTTATTGCACTGGTGCTGTGTAAGGTCAGGGAAGATGGGGAACATGTCACCCTAGCGGCTCCTTACTGGCCTACTCAGTCTTGGTTCTCAGATATCTTGCTCCTCGCGACAGCACCTCCTGGTGAATTCCCCTGAGGAAGGATCTTCTTTCCCTAAGATCCCACCCTCTGGCATCCGCACCCAGACATCTGGAGCCTCCACATCTGGCCCTTGGATGGGACAAGGAAGATCTGAGTGTTATAGACATGATCAACCAAGCCAGAGCTCCCTCTACCAGGCAGCTTTACACCCTAAATTGGCACTTGTTCGCGAATTGGTGTTCTTCTCTGTCTGTAGACCCACAGAGGGGCACAGTTCAGTCAGAGCTTTCATTCATGCAAGAGAGGTTGAAGGTAAATGTAGCCCCTATTTCGGCCCAACACAACGCAGTGGACAGTAAGTCCTTGGGTAAGCACAACCTGATTATCATGTTCTGTAGAGGCACCCGGAGACTGAATCCTCCCCGGCCAAGCCTGTTCCCCTCCTGGGATCTCTCAGTGGTCCTCTCAGTCCTTCAGAGAACCCCCTTTGAGCCACTTGACTCAGTAGAGCTCAAGGCCCTCTCCTTGAAGACGGTCCTCCTGATAGCTCTAGCTTCCATCAATAGGGTTGGGGACGCTCTCTGTCAGTGACACTTGCCTGGAGTTCGGTCCGGCAGATACTCATGTCATCCTAAGACCACAACCGGGCTACGTGCCCAAGGTTCCTACAATCCCCTTCAGGGACCAGGTATTGAACCTGCAAGCTCTGCCAACCTCCAAACAGAGATTAACCCACTGGGTTGTTGACGCCATCTCCCTGGCCTACAAGACTCAGGCCATGTCCGCCCCCATGCGGGTTCGAGCACACTCAACGAGAAGTGTGGCATCTTTGTGGGCACTGTCCAACAGCACCTCCCTATTAGACATCTGCAGAGCAGCGGGCTGGGCAACACCAATACCTTTGCGAGATTCTATAAATCTCAGGGTTGAGTCGGTCTCGTCCCGTGTTTTATCGGTAAGAGCCTGTAGAATCATAGAGAGAGAAAAGTCCAAGTCCATGTCTGGCAGGCTTTCTCCCATGATAGTCATGTTGCTTATTCCCCTCTCAGGGGTGCTGGGAAACTAGGAGCTGTATATGACACTTGTATATGACACACTGGGGGGTTAGGGAGGGTTATGCTTCTAGCACAGAGTAACTTGCTTGCACCTGTGTCAGCTGTTCACGTAACACGGTCTAGTGCATGGCATTTTTAAATGGGACCCTTGTGTCACTAAATTTGATACAACGTCAAGTTACTGTTGTAACCTCCGTTCCCTGAAAGAGGGAATGAGACATTGTGTCCCCCTTGTAACGACACTAGATCTACCACTGTAAACGGCCAAACCTTACTCTCGGCTCCTCAGTGAAAAACCTGACTGACACATGCAAGTCTGCTTCCCTTTATACCCGTATGTCTGGGGGTGGGACATGCAAATTCTGTCTGCCAATTTTTCATTGGCCTCACTACATTCGACACAAGTACCCATGACGTTTACTTGATTTGTTAATATTGTAACAAATATATGATGCTTAGCCTACATAAAATACAGCCTTTTGCAACATGATGAACAATAAGTGTTTTATAAAAGTATATGTTTATAAAAGCATATTGCTTTTTTTCCTGTATTGTGGAAAAACTGGAAAGCATGCATTAATTATCTTTAACTAGATTTTTATTTCATTAAACATTTTGAATGTAATTGGCTACATTGGCTGATAGGAAGAATTTAAAATCATTGTAGTAATTTTTAAGCAAAAGCTTTCTAAATGGGGCCCCGGGTTGGTCGGTTGCTTGGGGCCTCAGAAAGTGTAAACCTGCCCATGATTATTACACCATTCCACTTGCTTTTGGCTGCCCCCTGCTCAACATTTCACTGGGAAAGTGCATCAAAATGTATAATAGTACGTAATTTCATTTTACAAACATTTTGCCAGGGATACTTAATGTTCATGAGATCATGCTGTGATTCTTGGTGCAGCAGTGAAATATTTAGAAACTGATGTATGCCCTGAATTAATGGTAGATGTCATTGTAAATCTCAGTAGGACTGGAAATGTAATATAAAGCTTTATTTACAGAATTTCAAGTGAGAGATTAACAAATGTTACGTTTTATGGAGTAAACCACATTATAGGCACTGGGTAGCAAACAGCATTTGGTCAAATTATTGTAGTAAAGACAGTGTATGGAGACTCAACGTCTTGCTTCTCTCTTATAAAATAAAGCTAGTTCAGAGCACAGCATGTAGGGAAGCAAGCCAGTTTTCTTCTTTAAAGAAAATCAGAAGGGTAGGTGAGACCATTGGCTGTTATATTTATTATTTAATGTATGTATCAGTTGATAATTAAGGGATGCTAATGATCAGCCTGGTAATCTGCTTTCCTGGCATTTCTAATTAAAATACAGTCCAGGCACTAAAGAAAAAACAGAGGTAATTAAGCAGCTTGGGAATAAGTTTTGGCAGATGACATTATCAGAATGTTTTACGGTGACTGTGTCTCTTCCTGACGATTCTTTATCCTGCCTGTAGGGCAGATTTAAATGTTTTGATTTATAGGGCCTTTAAAAGCAGAAATGCAAATGAAAACCCCCACCAATGCCATCTGGGGAATTCATCCTGTCATTGTAAAGTGCTCTCTGTTATTATTAACAGAGTTATTAATGTTATTACTGGAAAACAAGTTTTCAGCTAATGACCCTGCATCAGTGTGGAGTGGCCAGAAAGACATTACCAACTACAAGACACCATCCCTCAACACTGTAGGGAATCAACAACTGGCTGATGACCTGAATGTGTTTTACTGTAGATTTGAAAAGCCCAGTCTCACACACCACACCTGCTCTGACCTTCACTTCACACAAGCACCAACACCACTTGCAACCCACCTCCTGCTACTCAACCTGCACTTAAGATCTGTGAAAAGGATGTGTGCCAAGTTTTCTGGAAACAAATGACAAGGAAGGCACAGGGCCCAGATGGTGTTTCACTCACTTGTCTAAAAGCCTGTGATAACCAGCTGGCCCCCATCTTCACACAGATCTTCAACACATCACTGGATCACTGTGGAGTTCATTGCTGCTTCAAACGCACCACCATAATTCAGGTTCCTGTGCACTACCATCTCACAGGACCTGAAGTGGGAGACCCACATTGACTCCACTGTGAATAAAGGCTCAGAAGAGGTTGTACTTCTTACGCTAGCTGAGTGTACCCCTGTAGGGGATTAAAGATCTATTATTCATGCATGGTATGATGCACCTGCAATTATCTTACAGGGTCTAATTACGCCATTCAGTTAAGATGATGCCTTGTTTTGTTGGTCGCTCCTATGGCAGGTAAATCACAAAGTGTTTCTTACTTCATACGTCTACTTCCGCTTTCTACAAATAAGGAGGTACCACTTGTTACTGCATGCCTCTGACACCTGGCGGTAGGTTCCGCTCATTACATTTCCGTATTTCAACAGCTCACTTCATTACCAGCACAATGCATTTTGCTGCCTTATATAATCAAGTCGAACAGGGGTCTAATTCCTATTCCACAGTTATGTTGAGCCATATTATTTTTTTCACAGTGTTCTAAATTCCGCTCATTATTTCAGTTCCGCTACAGTTAATTTTCTGTATCTGCTGGTAAGACATAAACTTTCTTATAATGCTTTCTACGTTAGTTCTACAACTATGTTTTTTTTTTTTTTTAATTACCAATGTGTTTATCTCATTCACTGTAAATATATTTGTGGTCAGGGCAGCTACATTTAGCATATTCAGTCGACTGAAGCTTTACATGTTATGGACCATGCATCGTGTTGCTGGCTTTATGGGCTTGATCAGTTGCTTCTGCTTAAAACATCTCATCTTTTGCATCTACATACTTGAACCCCATCCAAGGCTGGGCTCACCAAAGCAAACATCAAGATGCTTCCAAAAGTCATGCCCATTCACTCCACTGACTGGCCCATTTCGGCATCATATGGCAAATTTTACTCCACTGTCAGGCCACAAATGAGTGTGGAAGTAGTCCTTTTCTCTGTCGGAATGCTTATGCTGAATCCTTCCAATATTTTAAGCTTCTGTCCATACACTCCAACTCCAGTTCTCTGCTCCTCTATTCCCATGCCTATCACAGCTCCACTCTGGATGTTTAAACAAATTTTATTATAAGCTGGGCATTCCCTAACCAGCAAAAAAAACATAAGCCCTTCTACATCTCTCAAATTTTCCGACATTGCTCTTACCCAAGACACAAGCTCCCCCACCTCTCTATAAATTTATAAACTGCCGTTGTGTTAATCAAAAAGGCCAGTCCTCCTCCTGGCTCCTTATGCCCCTACTGAGATGTTTGACATGGCAGAGCATCATCTGCACTTCATTCTCTCAGCTGAGGACATTCCGTTTTTTTTTTTTTTTTATTTAATCACTGACTCATTTTCAGGAGTTTCATCAACTGTGTCCCTCTACCAACATACTTCCCATCTCCTACCTGCACCTTTCAGACCTTCTGCCAGACTAAGCCCTCACTTTTCTCCCTTTTAGATTCCGCTAAATCTCATGCAGAAAGGACTCACCCAGTCCATGCTCATACACTCCATTCTCAAACACTCCATAACAAACCACTCGGGGTGCGGTCGTAGCATAACGATATCTATAATCTCCAGCTCCTCCTGCCCCTACACCTTCATGGTTTTATATCTGCAAACTAGTTCACATTTTACATCTGATCCCTCAAAAATTGTGGTCTCCTCCCCTAGTCTCTCGGGCACTCATTCAGAATTGTTGCGGCCACAACGGCTGCACAACAAGACTATCAGAACCCACAATCAAGATGCTTGTGTGCTGGTTTTCCTCATCCTACCAGAAATATATTCTAACCAACCCTCAAATCTTCACACATGCTCATCTCTTCATCAGCTGTAAGTTTCATGCCCATCCGGTGGCCCACTCACTGCTTCATCCACACATTCTATTTCATACAATTATCAAATTCAAGCATATCTATCCTCTGGCATGGATGATCCCCCCCGAAGGGCTCGTAATCAAACATTGTTTATATTTTAACAAAGGGTATTGCACAAAAACATCACCCTTAACATAGGGCTTTATGCTATGTTGTTCACATTTGGCAAAGATATTCCACAAACAACATCTGTCCTTATTGGATGGCTCAAAATCAAACGTTGTTTATCTTTTAACAAATGGTATTGCACATCAATGCAGCACTTATATTAAGGCTTTATGCACATTCACATTGGGTCAGAAGTTTACATACACTTGGTTAATATGTGGAAGCATTGCCATTAAATTGTTTAACTTGTGTAAAACTTTTTGGTTAGCCTTCCACAAGCTTCTCACAACAAGTTCTTGGAATTTTGACCTATTCCTCCATACAGAATTGGTGTAACAAAGTCATGTTTGTACACCTCCTTGCTCGCACGCACATTTTCAGTTCTGCCCACAAATCTTTTGGATTGAGGTCATGGCTTTTTGATGGCCACTCCAATACCTTGACTTTGTTGTCTTTAAGCTATATTGCCACAACTTTGGAGGTAGGCTTGGGGTCATTGTCCATTTGGAAGACCCATTTGCAACTGAGCTTTAACTTCCTGGCTGATGTCATGAGACGTTGCTTCAATATATCCACATCATTGGATACCCCTACAAAATGATGCTGCCACCCCCCTGCTTCATGGTTGGGATGGTATTCTTTGGCTTTCAAAGCCTCACCCTTTTTCCTCCAAACATAATGATGGTCATTATGGCCAAACGGTAAAATGTTTGTTTCATCAGACCAGTAGACAGATCTTTGCACTATGCACTTGCAAACTGTAGTCTGGATTTTTTATGGCTGATTTGGAGCAGTGGCTTCTTCCTTGCTGAGCAGCCTTTCAGACACCATGATCACTAAAGCTATTTGTGGTATTTGGACACATTTGTAATAAGAACAATTTTATTCTAAAAGTGTTAGAGCTGCCCTTTGATGTAGAGAAGAGGTATCTTAATCATGTGATGAACAATTAATAAAGCCTGTTCTCCTGTTTGGTCTGAATCCACCCCCACCAGGCAACTCAGAACCCAGCAGGAGTTTCCTCCTCCTTTAGAGCATGTTGAGCACTACAGACTCGAGTAATGGCCATTACCACCATCTGCAGCACTGATGTACAATACCAGAAGACTGCCAGCAATTAGAGAGCTTTAAAAAAAAAATTTTTTAAAAATGCAGATATTTATGACAACCAAAATCAGACTGGTTCATAATTTGAATCTAAAAGCAAGCAATTTGTTTGTACTCTGATCAGTTGAACTAGCAATTAAACATGTATTGTATCCTGCAAAAAACTAATAATATATTTGACTATTTATGAACTCCAACTGTTATTGCATCATGATTGATTGCTGTTGATGCAACATGCCCTACAGAATAAATGGCATACAAATCTGATAAATCTGATTTTGATAAAGACTTGGGTATCATAGCCCTGCAGCAAAGATTAAAAGGATGTGTATATAAGACCTGTAATGGATAGCTCACCCAAAAATGTTAGGGGGTGTTACATACTTGGTTACCAGGGGTGTAAATAGTACTCAGTACTCAGTACTTAAGTGAAAGTATGGATACTGAGTGAAAATTTTACTAAATTAAAAGTCTAGCCAAAAACATACTTGAGTTAAAGTAAAAAAGAATTCACATTAAACTCTACATTAGAATTAAAGTAAAAGTAAAAACCTTATTACCTAGCTAGAATGAAATCAAGAGAGAAGATTGTGTGAGAGAGTATGTTGTTAAATTTTATTGGTTTGTTAAGTTGCCTTTTTACTGTCTCCAATGACTCATATTTCTCCCCTTGGTCATATAATCATGTTATAATAACAAAAAAAGTTTGCAAAATAATTTTTATGTGGCCAGATGTATGTAAATCTACAATTTCCTGGTTGAATGGACAATAAAGGCTCTAAAACAACAAGTGCATGCACGTTCTTACTCCAGTAAGAACCACAACCACAATGCATGCAGTCATGTAAACACAATTAACATTGTTCCTTTATCGGCGTAAAGGCCATAAATGGCTTATGAATAACCCTGTCAACAGAGGTAGATTTTTGGTCATTATGCTGATTTTGCGTGCCATGTAAACACCTTATTTGGTGTTCTTATCAGCTCATCCAATGTGCACACGGGTTGAGCACATGTTTCTTCACGGTTTGACGTCAAAAGTAAAGAATAATGTCATTATTTCATATGTCATGTAAACATGTTTCTTGCCTTATCAGATTATTTAAATAAGATGATTTTAGAGAGTAATCAGCATATTGGTGGGCATGTAAACAGGCTCAATTACTTTTATTCACTTTCATATAAATCACAAGTAGAACAGCAGATTATCAGTTCATAAACACTTACTTTCCTCTCTGTTCCTCACACAATGAGATCTTATGACATATAAACACTTTTACTATAGTGCACGGCTTGTAAGGTACACCTTAACATTTGCATTGCATAATCATCTATATTTACAATCATGTTGTAAAAATGTAACTATAAAAAAAAAAAATAGTTTGTTGCACATGCGATACAAAGGATCAGGGTATGAGTACTGAGGAGCATTTGAGTCGACACTTGAGCCGAAAGTGTCATAAAAGCACCACAAAATGATGCGGTTGCTTCAGAAACTGTATTTTTTAATATCACATTTGTTTTTTTACACTATCGGTTAGGTTTAGGGAGGTCAATTTGGTTGATTAGATCTCGATTGAACATTAACCTTAAAAACCTCATCTGTTTGGGCCTTGCTTTTGGCTCACTTGCTTTTAGCCCCACACATTGGACATTTCTCTTCAGAAACTGCCCTCAGATGTGTAATGAACCACATAATTTTTTTTGCAGCAATGTTGCCACAGTCATGCATTGTTTGTTGCATGGGAGAAGGCACTCACAAATTGTGATGTCAGAGCACCCAACTCCTTGAGACATAGAGAATGATAAAAAAATAGCAAAATAAGCTTTGAAGAAAGTTATTAATGTTGTTGGTATTGTGATTTATTTTCTGAAGTTTGCTACCAAACTTTGCTCTTGAGCAGATTAATTAATTCATAAAATTTATAATTAATATTTTCTCAGATCCAATTTTTTTTTATTATCACTATCATCATCATTATATTACTGTTTTATAGTTCTCACTATAATTAATAGTTGCCTAATAACAACAACAACAATAATAATTCAGCGAATAGGGAGTAGAAATTCATAGATATGATTTGAATAAATGTAGGAAAGTGAAGAGGAACTCAATTAATTACAAAAGCATTTTGTATATATATATCATGACAATATCGACCATTCATAGTGGAATGGGCGCTTCCTGTCTTTGAACAGAGCCCAAAAACATTTCTGACCCTGCATCTTCATGAGATGTTACTTCCTGCACCGTCTTGGTGTGGCAGACCACCTCGAAATGGCCAATCTTTTTGCACTTTTGACATTCTTCTTTTTTGGCAAGGACAATATTCTCTCTGATTATGTGTTTTGTTACATCTTGTGCATTTCCTCATCATACTCCGTTCATTTCTATAGCCTTGTCGTCTTCTTTGTCTATCTGCACTAATTTTTCTTCCTCTGCCACCATCATATTAGGAGAATTTTACCTCCTATAATTTAGTTTCACTTCGCCCTATATTTCGTTTTTTGATGAGCTTGTGGCTATGTGCCATTTCAATTGCCCTTGTGAGCGTCAATGTTCCTTGAAGCTGCAGCATTTCTGACAGAGACTTATCTGTCAATCCGATCACAATCCTGTCTCTGATATTTTCGTCTTTTAATTAGCCAAAATTACAATGTTCTGAGAGCTCATAAAGTCCCCTTTCGAATGCTTCCATGGGCTCTCCTGCTCTCTGACACTACTGATGGAAGTGCGCATGCTCATATATCACATTTCCTCAGGGAATAAAGTGCTTATCAAACTTCAGTATCACTGCTTCGTAGTTATCCCTGTCATCATCATTATCGAACATGAATGATTTGAATATATTCTCTGCATCTTTCCCCATGGAGTATATGATAGCACTGACCTGCACGTCGCCATCCTCTAATGATAATTTGGTGACTGTTCTATAGTGCATGAATCTTTGTTTCCACCGGGCATTCACTCTGCCTTTTAAACAGGAAACTCTCTGGCAGCGAAAATTTAAGCATGGTCTTCGACTGTATGGCTCTTCACTTCCCTCTCTGAGGCACTAATTTTCCAATCTATCAATGTCCTCTGAGCTAAATCCCACTTCTGACACCATGTCATGAATCACTCTCGACACACATACTCATGTTTACCATGACTCCATCTTTACTCAACACTCCCTTATTCATACGTACGTCTTGACCAATGAGAAAGCTTGTTACAAAATCCAAGAAATATTCATCACAATTTACATTATTTTATTACAATATCTGGTAATTGAGTAACACATAATCACAAATAGTGTTGAGGGTAACATGATAAAATGTATGTGTTACTTAATCAGATTACTTCGAGTAACGAGTAAAGTAATGCAATATTTTTTATTTTACACCATAATATCCGAGTTACCTTTTAAATAAAGTAATGCGTTGTTTTTGTACACCTCTACTGTCCCTGTATTTTGAGAAATCAGGAGTAAAAATTTGCAAACTTTGGGAAGGAGACATAGTGAATGATTGGTATTATTCTTCTATCCACCTTTTTCCTGGGGTCTTATTGGGGAAACTAATGTGGGAGGGACTTAAGCCAGAAGTTGTTCTATAACATTCCCTAGCTCTGGTTGCAATCATTTTAGACCTTGTTTACAGCTTGTAATAAGATGCGTTTCAGATCATCGATTGCAAATTGTCAGCACTAAATATAGTTGTGGTTTTTGACTACATCTGTATGCGTTTTTGTGATCCAATCACATCACATATGAGGTTTAAAACCCTGTCCTGCTGCATACTGGACGGCAGTGAAGCACCACCTCTCTCCAGTCAATCACCTGCCATACAAATGTTTAAACTTACAGGTATGTGCAGATTTAACAGGAAGTAACCATCCGATCAGAAAAATGTAAAAAAGCACTTACATACACAAGGATGAGAACTTCACGGCTCTTCCTCAATGTGTCTGATTTGAATATGCAGGGTGACAAGATGACAAGCACACACATCTGAAACTGAACTAACACAGGTACTCCACTGAAACAAGCAGTAATTTTGCTCAAAATGTTGTGTTTGGATTAAATCTCATCTGCATCTGGGAGAAAGAGCATGCCGGTTTTGTCCGCGCTTGCTTTGTCTTTCTGACTTTTTTGCAGTTTATTATCATTCAGTAACACACTGATATAGGTATTGATGTATGTCCATATGAAATCATACACTGGTGTATGGACGTACACCAAAACAACAGCTGTGTTTACTTGAAAACGGAAGTAACACCCATATTTCTCGCTAAGCATCATGGGACGTAGGAAAAAGGTGGATAGAGTGTGAGGCCAGGTACTATTTAGCAGAGAGAGATGAGTCACTTCTATTTAAATGAATGAGATCAATTGAAATGCCCAACCAAGAACCTCTAGCACCCAACAGTCAATGGATGTAGAAAGGAAGTCCTGCCTTGCAGGTAAAAGAGCCTTTTAGATACAGGCATCGCCTGTCAATAAACTCGCTAACATGCAGGTGCATTTCGTATTATAGTGTAATATGAGGTCAACATTCGGTTGTGAAATGCAGTTGATTCATGTGATAATACAAAAAACACCGCATTAACAAAAAACAGTAAACACGTTTAGGCTTAAACACTTAGGAAATATAAGACTAGTCATCCACTTGCCATGACATGATACATAGGGTGAAATACTTGCACAATTCACAAACTTATGCAGCTGAACTGCTCCAAATGGCATGAGAAAAGCTGCATCTGGATCAGTGGCTCTGAGCAATGCTCTACATCAATTGTACGCAGTGAAAATGTCTTCTAAAAATGTTTTCTAAAAAGATTCTACATTTTTGTTTGATAATAAAAAAGTTGTTTGATTCATGAAACAAACCACTTTTATGACATTTTTTGGTAGCATTAAAAATTATTCCATTCAATTTGTATCAATATGCGCCTTTGGAGTTGTGGCATCTGTACACACTGAGTATCAACTCAAAACAAGCATGAACAGAGATGACTTAAATGAAAAATATTAATTTATTCATCAAATTTATTAATTAAACATGTTAGGCTGGTATTCCCCTCTGAATTTTATCCTGACTTCTGAAAAACCTCTCAAGTTGAATCTGGCATTGTCGAAAGGCACCGCAAATGATGACATTTATGATGCAGGTTCAAGTGTTGGAATTTGCTGCTTTAGGTAAGACAGTGGTTATTCTTCATTATTCATATTGGCTGCCATGTTGATGGAAAAACAAATCATGCATATTCATGTTATTTATTCTTTATTATAAATATGATGTGAAGACCTGCACTTATATAGCGCCTTTTTAACCTTAGCAGTATTCAAAGCACTTTACACTGCATCTCATTCACCCATTCATACACACATTCACACACCAATGATGGCAGAGCTGCCATGCAAGGCGCTAGCCTGCCATTGGAAGCAACTTGGGGTTCAGTGTCTTGCCCAAGGACACTTTGGCACGTGGAGTCGTGTGGGCCGACCCTGCGATTAGTGGACAACCCACTCTAATACCTGAGCCACAGCCACCAATAGAGTTTAAACTCTATTTTTAAAGTGACTTTGTACATCTGCAGACATGCAAATTCCATTTGTGTTGCTTTGTCCTGCTTTTAAAGCCTGAATTTAGTGCGAGACACTAGCATTCGAGAGCAGGCTGTGAAGGAGAATATCATTGGTTTGAACCACTGAATGAATACACCCTTCTCTGAACCAACTGGTCATGTCACTCATGAATAATCTGACTGTACTGGTAATCTCATTTGTGAACCAATTTTCATGAATTAGTCATCTCGTTCATGAACGATCAGCTGACTATCTGAGCTAGAGGAGGAGCTGCATGTTGTTTGTTCGGTTCATCAATCTCATTCAACAAGAAAACTTGAATCCAGGGCCTCAAGTGGCTAATTGCTTTTATAAATCATCAATATGATTATTGTTATTATTATTTGTTTTTTTTTATTTTGTATGAATTATTTGTATAAAAGGAATACAATACTTAAACTTAACTCTCAGCTGTTTATAGTTACCAAGCCAAATTTTTATTTTCTGCATTAATTGTACAAGTACAATCTTTTTCAAGATTCTTCACCACCTTTTCAAAGAGGTGCATTGCAGAAGAGAAGATAAACCTCTTCAACATCTTCCTCTTGCAGCTCTTCTGCATCCATGTTCAGGTTCAGCAAAATCCTCAGGTGCCTTGGACAGTCATCTCCAAGACTAATTAAGTACGACTTAAGAGCAGTCCAGTTCTGCATGAGGTGAGTGATCGCAGGGTTCAGGGACAGCCATCTGGTCACAACATGACACAAAAACTTATTTTTGCAGAGCTTGAGAAGAATGCGTATATTTTGAGAAAAATGTTCTCTACATCAACTCAAAACTCATCCAGTGCATGTTTTACTGTATTGTGGCCTGTTAGCAGGTAGCTGTTCTTCTTCAACTTTGTGTAAACTGAGTTGTGAACACCATCAATCACATTTGTATTGTCTTCACTTAATGCAGACACTTAATCTAGAGTAAGTGACAGTTGTTCAAGACTGTGCTCTGTACATGTCGCAAAGCCACCAGCAGTCTCATCAGGATTCTCCACAAAATCAATAATTTTTTTGGGTTACTCCACTCTCAGGAGTGAAATATTGAATAGACAGAGGGAACATCTTTTAATTGCCCTTGTGTGGAAGGGAGGAGGGCAGGGCCGGGTCGTGATTCTACACACCCGGTCCCTAATCAGGCTAATCAAGCCTCCGAGAGGGATAAAGGCCGACTGCAGAGGATGGTGTGGGAGAGAGAGATCGTTTACGGGCATGTCCGTCGTGTGTGTGTGTGTGTGTGTGTGTGTGTGTGTGTGTGTGTGTGTGTGTGTGTGTGTGTGTGTGTGTGTGTGTGTGTCTGTCTTTTGTTTAAGTTTTTCATTATAATATTATTTATATCGTCAAGACAGTTCTCGACTCCTCCTTTCCATTGAACTGTGTTGCACCTTGTTAGATGCGTCTGTTTGAAGGAAAAATGGGATGGGTTTCGAGCCCTTCAAAATATTAACCACTTCAGCAACTGACTTGGGTCAAGGATGCTTTTGATAATGGTCTCCGCTATTGTACGTACACAGGAAATTTTCTTCACTATCTTAGAGTCACTGACTGTCCAATTAAGTAATTTGTTAGCACAGTCAGCACTGACATAGCTCATATTGTGTTTTACTGTGTGGTAGACTTGGGACAACTCAGCTGCAGTAACCTAAAAGTAAAAATACAAATATGAGGATCAAGATCACAGTTATTAGCATCAAAGTGAACAGTATAATAACTGTTTTGTGATTTTAGTTTTACAGGAACTGTCTGTATGTATAAGCTCTTCACCTGACTAAGCAATAATTAAATATTTCTTTAATATTAAATAGGCAAATTCATATCTGAAAGCATATACTTATATACATGATGTACACACACATATATTGGCTATACATGATATTTAACTGAGAGATTTTGGAGTGCATCTTGAATTAAATTTTGACATTTGAAACAGTAGCCTACCATATCATCTGGTCATGTGGTGGTGAGTGACACAAAGAAACTAGAAATTGCTCCTCAAGTCTCTGTGGATGTGTGTTGTTTGAAGTCGCAAACTCCGCCATGGCTTACAGAAAAATCTCTCCTGCATAATTTACAATTTGCCATATACGACAGACTTCGCTTAAGCCATGGGTTCTCGGTCACCCATTCTGGTTTATATTTCTCAACAAAAAAAAAATCTTATATAAGGTGGACTAGTAACAGTTGCCATCATTTGATACTCGCTGTAAAGTTAAACTTCCCACTACTGTCAGCAAGCATCCAGCCTGGATGATCCAGCAACAGCCAATGACAGAGAGCTCACTCTCACATATGCATGCAAAGACACATCTCATGTACATGTGTAAGTTCACTCTTTAATTCAGTAACTGTACATACTGCTTCCTTGCACAGACATTACCACTTGCACATTTATAAAAGCCTCTCTAATCTACATGTAGCCTATACGGGACAAACTGCGTTTCGTATGGGTTTATTACGGAGCACTGCTTTGATGTTTTAAATACGGATGATTCCATATTATATGGAATGGATGGCAACCCTACCCACATGTTCCCTTGTGCCCAACCACATACTAAAGCTGCACTAGTCGGTAGGGTTGCAGTTAAAAGACTTCTTACATCATGTGGCAAAAGAGTGTCGTGTTTGCTCAATAAACACACTAAGAAACAATTAATGGGTAGTCTCATTTATTCTTAATGAAGTGTCCATCACATGAATCAACTGCATTTCACAACCGAATGTTGACCTCATATTACACTATAATACAAAATGCACCTGCATATTAGCAATCGTATTGCATGTTATTTTTTTCTTTTTTCTTCTTCATGTTCATTTGTGATCAGTTATAGCAAATAACAGAAAAAGTATTGGCAGCTCATTACCCGGACTTTGTACCGTAATTAAAAAACAGAAATTTTCTGATAATTGACTGTGTGCCCACCATAAAAAAAAAACAGGAAATTTCATGTGTCAAATGAAAATGCAACACTGTTCAGGAATAGAGTGAATATCAACAGGAGGTTTTGAAAGTACACAATTATTGTACATTTTAAGCATAGAACGAAGACATAACCAAGCCTATAAAGGAGGGTTATGTTGAGTAAACACTTGTAAGGTTAAACTGTTACATAAAAAGGCAGAACATGGTAAGAAATCTGTGAGTCCTTTTAAAAAGGGATCCAGAGAGAACGGCAGCTGTTGCGTTGTTGTAGAAAGGTCAGGGTCCTGCTCATGGGTGTGTTGTCTGCTCTAATGTGTTTGTTCTTGAGTGTATGTTTGTCATATTAAAAAAGAACACTGTCAATGAGGAATCATTCTCAAAAACGATTGGATCACTATTTATCTAATTACTCCAAAAATGGCAATGACGCTTGTCCACTGTTCGTAATTGATTTCCTTTTTTCATCCAAGCACCAGTGCTGTAATTAAACACAACAGGACGTCTCTCTACAGCAGTCATGTCATATGGGTTTGATGATTGGGGCTCATGTTCCTTTATCCCATGTGTAGTTCTATGGCTGTAAAACAAAAACAAAATATTTATATTAATACAAACTAACATTACACTTCCAACTATGATATCAAGATATCAACAGAAAGAGAGAGACAGTGTGAGAAAAAAAGGGGAGTGTGTAATGACCTTTAAATCTTCCAAGGATTCTGAAAGTCACTCAGGTCTGACAGGAATCTTAGCAGGTTTGGTGGAATGCTGTACTGTTTTGTGCCCTTTTTTTCTGCTTTAAACCCACATTCTGGATTTATACCCAACAGGCTGTGGCAAACACAAAAAAATGTATCATGTCACTTTGCATTGCAAAATGAAGTATACTTTAAAATGGACAAAAAACATTGTCAAAATGTACCTCTGGAAAAACTCCAGAGTCAGGGCTGCTCCCTTGGGGTACATTATGTTCAGCACATAGAAGAGGCTGAACATATATCTGACAGCAACCAGAGGACAGCTGATGTTTTGGTTTACGGTAACTTCGTCCACTGATACTTTGTATCTTCTTTCATCTGCAAAACATGTAAACAATGAAAGTATACCTTAATCAATTAAACAAATATGCAACAATTCCCAATGTTTAAGATTATACATGCATATCCTTACCCACAACTATGATACGTGGGGTGCTTGGCAGCTCTGCTAAGGCATCCTGTGAGAGGTGAATACAGAATGGGCAGAGGGTAAATAAACTCTTACAATAGGGATTGCTAGGCACAGTGAATATAAGGATTCTACAAATACCAGAATATATCCAGCTACATAGACCTATTTGTTGGGCTGAATCAGAACCTAATAAATTAGTGAAATGTTGTTTTACCTTGAAATTTCCCTGTAATGCATAGGACTCTTTATTGGCAATGGTAACATCAGTGCATCTCTACTTTCCCCACCTACTAAACCAAAACAAATGAAGCCATTTATGCTGTGTGCTTACTTCTCTGTTTAGTAGGAGCAGCAGCTTTGGCTGCTCTCCAAGGTACTCCATAAGACCCTGGAGGAGTTTTAATGGGTCTGTAGTCACTCCTGTGATTCCCTTGCTCACAAGTAACTCTGTGATGGTCTTGCCCTTCTCCTCAATTTGGTTCAGCAGTTTGGTTTGGACAGGAAATCGCATCAGTTTCTCTGTGTGATCGAGCAGATGGGTGGTTTCAAAGAGGTAAGACCATTCTTCCATGACTTTCATTACATTGTCTTTGTTATTAAGAGTGATGTGCTGGACGTAATATGTTTCAGACATGAATCTTTTAATGTCACTCTTAGGTAGAAGTTTTCCTTTAAAGGCAGCTTGCAGCATTTTTTTTCCTCATGGTTGTCATTCAGTCATTCAGTGACTCTGAATTTTTTCTTTGGCCTCCCTGTATTGGATGTGCAAAAAGCATTTTGTCGTCTGGTGTTCTCGACTCAGTTCTCCATTTGCATAACGAGGGAGGCAAAACCTTGACCCACTACATTTGAGCGACATTTATACAAGGAATCAGGGTGTCTTGTTTTAAGATAAATCTGACTAAATTTAGTGAACTTTAGACACAAAACAAGAAAAAAAATCTGCCAAGGGGGTAAGCAAAGTAAACTTGTTTTCTCTTTAAATTAAGTTTATTTTGCTTACCCCATTGGCAGATTTTTTTTCTTGTTTTGAGTCTAAAGTTCACTAAATTTAGTCAGATTTATCTTAAAACAAGACTTAATATATTATCCCATTTTGCTTGACAAGTAAATAAATCATGTTTTAAGAAAGTTTAGATAATTTGACAGGAAAACAAGACAAAAATACTTGAAAATAATTTTAATAGTTGTACAACCTGCTTCAACTTGCTTCTGCCTGGTCTGGTGGCAGTAGCCCTCAAGCCTTCCATGATGATCCTGATCATGTGTCTTCTATCTTTTGGTAGGGGTCTCCTCTTCTCCTTCAGTGCATTCATAAATTTAACTGGGAACTTCTGCCATGGGATTTGAAACTTCTCTGGATGCGTCACAGTTGGCGTCCCCACCAGATGCTCAGTAAAACTAGAAACATCAGGAGCACAGGATACAACCAAGGTAAAAAAAGATAAAAAAAAAAAAAAAACAGTGAATACTAAAAAGTGAACAATAGCAAACAAAATATCACTTGTGAGGCAAAGAGACCTCAACTTTTCCAGAGAGAGAAATTATTGTACTGTTCAATATCCATACTAATAACAATGTAGGTCTTTTTTCCTGTCATGCCAAGAAAGCAAATTTAAATGAGAGAGAGAGAGAGAGAGAGAGAGAGAGAGAGAGAGAGAGAGAGAGAGAGAGAGAGAGAGAGCGCATTACATACCTGAGCAGAATGCATTGATCAGCCGTCTGGACTGTATTGATGACAAAATCCCATCCAAGTCTGCTGCTGTTAAAAATGTGCAGTCATCAACATTTGTGACTCCAAGGTCTATCAACTTTGTGATAACAGTTTAGAAGTTGATCTTCTTCCAGTGAAGGCAGTGTGCTTCTGATCTTCTCCTTACATGCTCCATGGTGGACTGTGTTTAAGAGCAACCAGCAGTCTGCCACCTCTGTGATAGTGTCTTAGTGGGATGTAGTCAAAAAGTTCATCAAGTCTTTTGCAATTAAAAGTACCACCCTCACTCTCTACTCTAAAAACACCAAGATATGGCTCAATGCTTGCCCTTTTCTGTCTAAGAACAAGATGCACAGTCTTTTTTTTTTTCACTACAATGCATGCAATCAGCACAAGAATCAGCTCTCCAACTTCACAGCTCAAAATGACAAGCATATAATTTGCATAGCATGTGCCTCGTACAGTAATTCGGTCTATCATCACCGCATTTGATGTAGAGACATCAAACGCTTTCAATGCTCCCTTAAACTGACTATCATACAACTCTGGGTAAAACCGTAGAGTCAGACATATTCAACTCAGGGTAGAACACATTGCCTCTGCTTTGGTAGGCCTGGAGCAACTGATGCCTCTCTGAAAGAGTTTTTGTGATGTTTCTGAAGTTCTTACTTGCCTGAATACACCTCTTAAAATAGCTGTGCTTGCTCTGGAATCTCATTGTCCGTGCAAATTAAAGGTCCAAACTGTAATGTGAGATTTGCATAATGTAAAAGGTAATGATGTTTGGGTCTAAGCTTTTTAAGTGGGAAGAGGAGATGCCTTGTTTCTATGTACTCATCAATGAGGACCTTCATGTAGGCAACCTCTGATTCTGAACCTCTGAGCTCAACCACCTGCCTAAGTAGCAGTATGAGTTGCCAAAATTCATCCTTAGGATCTCTGACCCTGTCATGTAACAGTACTGGCAAGAATCGAAGTAGCCACCAGTTTTGGGCAGCATGCACCCCAAGTTTTGTCCCATTGGTAGGTAGAACATTAGCCTTGTTCAGACTCTCACCTGTAAAAGTCACAATTCTGCTGTTAAGGACATCATAACAGAACCACTTCCTTGTTTTTACAAGGAACTGCAAGTACATTGCCAAATCATAATCAATTATCCCCTCAAATAAATCATGGGCAAGGCAGGGTGGGAGTCCTGGTGCACAAACATGAAAATGTGTGAGTTTGTTCAAAACACTGTTTGACTTGATGCCTTTGTGCATTTGCATATCTGGGTTATTTTCCAACTAAAGCAATGATTCATTGTAACTTGTTGGTGTTCTCTCAGTGGCTATAGAAAGAGGATTTCTTTGAAAATCCTCTTTTCTAATGTGACAGTACCAGCAAAAATGTTCTTCACAACTGAAATTTTCAGTAAATTCTCCAAGATAGTGGGACCCAAGATTGTCTCCAATGACACAGGCAATACTACCTCTGAAAGTTTTACCTTCAACACAAATGCCTGTTGACTCCAGGTCACACATGTCTGACATCAAAATATCAAAAACTCTTCTCCAAACAAGTAGTACAAGCTGTATTGAGTCGACAGTGGATCGGTAGTGTACATAGACATTTCCTAAAGTGTAGTACACAGCAAGAACTTTGTGTTTTTTCCTGGCGGACCCCAGAGGGTTAGCGACTTCAAAAGCATCTTAAAACAACATGATCTGTAGAGCATGCAGATCAGATGCAAACAATTAATTGGATTTGGAGACACACCCATCTCCAATATCACATAACATGCTCTTGTCAGCACGAATAGGATTTAGAATTTGATGCTGTACACTTTCGTTTCTCAAGATAGCTTTTAAGCTTTCAAAAATGGGAATGTAATGAAAGTGTCTTGTCTTGCTTTTGTCATCATGGCTTAAATTTATTTATACTTGTTCTACCATGCTGAATTCTTTCATGTAATACTGAAGTCTTTTGTGGTGTGTGGTTAAGGTGCCACGACTTGCATGTAGCCCTGGATAGGGCTTTGCTCATATACATGTTTCCCTAGATTTTTAAAGCCTCATCAGGCACACCATATTCCCAGAGACCTCTTGAAAACAAACCTCTAGTAAACTCATGCTGTATGTCCTGTAGTACTCTCATTTCACTTGCAATTGCTGAGACTGTAGATGCAGGGACAAGATACTTTGCTTGTAAGCCAAGAAAAAAAGAGAGCCATGTTCCCTTTACAAAAAGCTTCACTATGATTCTGCGCTGGAGAGTGCTTTGGGAACACGTCTTAGTTGTGACCAGCTGTGAATATGTATGCAACACGTCAATGAACATTGACTGGAATTTATAGCCTCGTAATCATTGGACGCACCTTGCGCAGGGCTATAAATAGATGTGATCATTCTGTGTTTGTGTGCTATCACAAGCCTGTCAAACTTTCTTTCCTCTGTTAGGAGTTAGAATCTGTTAGGCAGTGTGCAGTGAACCTTTTCTCCTTTCTCTTTCTGACTTTCAAAAAGAAAAAAGGGAAGGAAAAAAAAAGAAAATATGACAGAAAGTCAAGGCAAACAATGCGTGTTTCCCTGCCTCCGCTCTATGACAGAGAGGGACACACATCAGATTTGCTTCATTTGTTTGGGGAAGAGCATGCTGCTCTCACGGGGCAGGGCGGGGCGGATGCGAGCATTGTGATCTGCTTTCGGGCCAAATGCTTTGTGGTCGCCTCGCTTACTTCCGGGAGTCAGCGCCCACACTTCGTTCATGGGGCTCTCGCATGGATCTGGCTGAGGAGCGAGAGACGGGTTTGTCCCATTCGCTCGCTCTCTCCCCACACCCAGCTGGTCCCCCAAATGCTCCAAATTGGAGGACAGATTTCTGTCTAGTGGGCCCGGGGAAAGGGAACGCCTCATGAGCACCTTCCCTTCTTTAATGACCTCCATGGCGAGCTCTCTCATTCATGGAGGAAGCCTTATACTTCCCGTGTCCACGTGCCCTCAACGTCGATATATTCGACTATCGTGGGTGCTGAGACACGGGGGTATTCGATGATGCCACCGGTTATCTCTCGTCGGGTTCGGCATCATCACTGAAAAAACCCTCTCTCCCTACGAAGCCATGCAGGACCACCTCCACGCTAGTGGGGAGGGCTTATCAGGCAGTGGGTCAGGCTGGTGCTGCTCTGCACTCTATGGCGGTGTTACAGGCATACCAGGCTGATCTGCTGAATAACCTGAGTGCAAGTTCCACGCTCGACGAAGAAGCACTCGCTGAACTTCGTCGAGCCACAGACCTTTCTCTCTGTGCGTCCAAACAGACAGCCTGTGCCATTGGCCGGTCTATGTCCGCTTTGGTCAGCACGGAAAGACACCTATGGCTCAACCTATCAGGTATCAAGGACAAAGATAAAGCTTTCCTCCTTGATGCCCCGGTTTTGCCTTCTGGCCTCTTCGGGGACGGGATGAATATAGTTATCGCCAGGTTTCAGGATGCAAAGAGCCACGAGGAAGCATTTGGGCAGTTATTTCCTCGCCGCACTCAGGGGGTGAGGCCGTCGGCCACCCAGTCCTGCCCCGGTCCTTCTAGAAGGGAGGCTCAGAAGCAGAGTCATGCTCCCCCTTCCGGAGACTGGGGACAGGCTCGTCGCCCTCAACAGCCCCCAAAGCAAGACCTCAGGGAAGTAATTTCTAGACGGAAAATGCCCTGACGGTCTTGTGCCTAGCCCTGTGGAGGTAGCTCTCCTTGGGACAGGGCGCGTGTATCATACACTTTGCCCCTTCTGGTACCCCCATGAATCCTCTCCTTTCCCACCACCTCTGGTGTTTTGGGAGGCAGAGGCTTCCAACAAAAAGTTGGGTGTACCGCTGCTTCCTGCCTTATTCCAGGAACGCGGAACACTCGACATCCCCTCAACAGGAAGTGTTGAAATTAATACCCATCTCTCAGAGATCCTGGCAGCATGAAAACTTCAACCCAGTATTTCTATATGGGTCCTAAGAACAGTAGAAGAAGGCTACAGAATTCCATTCGCTCGCCGCCCTCCGGGTTTTCAACGCCGTGGTCCCCACTACCATGAAACCTGAGTAGGCATGTCTAATGTGGAAAGAACTGCAAAATCTCTTGGTCCAAGTGGCCATAGAATGTGTTCTCCTTCCAGAGAAAGAGTCAGGCTGTTACAGCAAATACTTCCTGGTCCCCTAGAAGGGTGGGGGGGTTGCCTCCTCGAGGCTTGAACTACTCAGTCAGGGTGTTCAAGTTCGAGATGCTAACTATCAAGACGGTCGTGTCACAAGCCCAACATCACGTTTTGGCTGGTCAAGGTCGATCTCATGGACGTGTATTTTCATATAGAAATTCTGCCACAGCACAGGAAGTTCCTGAGGTTCGCTTTCGGGGACGAAGCCTTCCAGTATCGGGTTCTTCCATTCGGCCTAGCCCTATTACACCGCACATTCACGAAATGCATGGATACAACACCGGCTCCTTTGTGACTCCGGGGTATCCATATTCTGAATTACATAGACGACTGGTTGACACTAGCGCAGTTCCAAGAACTGGCAGGTCAGCACAGGGATATTGTCTTAGCTCATTTGGGTTCTCTGGGTTTGAGACTCAACGTCAAAAGAGCATTTTGGGACCCAGGGAATTACCTCTCTGGGAGTTATATGGAATTAGATCACAATGCGGCAGTATTGTCTCCCGCTCGAATCATTTCCATTCAGAACACCCTGAGCAAAGTCAGGCTAGGTCAAGTTTGCACTGCTCGTCAGTATCAATGAATACTAGGTCTCATGGCATCTGCGTCCATGGTTATCCCTTCGGGCCTTCTGCACATGAGACCATTCCAGCTGTGGCTAAAAGCCAGGGAGTTTCATCCAAGGGGCGGTCCCCTAAGGCAAATAAGGGTTCCGCGCCGCAGGCTTCGTTCCCTTTCTATGTGGTTCAGACCCCGGTTTCTTACCTTGGGTCCCACTCTAGGTGCGTCTCGTCGTCGCAGGCTGCTAACGACAGACGCCTCCCTGACGGGCTGGGTAGCGGTCTTAAGTGGTCGTCCAGGGGGAATGGGGAATGGGAGGGTCGTCAGCTCGGTTTTCACAGTAACTGTCTCGAGTTGGTGGCTGTATTTCTGGCCCTGAAATACTTCCTCCAGAGGCTGCCATGTCTTGATGCGTGTGGGCAATACAGCGGTAGTCTCTTACATAAACCATCAAGGAGGTCCACGTTCACGTCAGCTGAATTTCTGGAACGTCGGATTCTCCTTGGGGCCCAGGGCAAGCTCCTGTCACTCAGGGCGGTTTATATCCCTGGATGCCCATATGTGGGAGCAGATTTACTGTCCAGACAGAAAATACCGACGTGGGAGTGGAAACTCCACCCCGAGGTTGTGGAACAAATATGAGATTTTACAGGCCAGAAGAGGCCCTTTTCGCCTCTATGAACATCTCAATGTCTCCTCTACTTCTCCCTGAGTCACCCAGCCCCCCCTGGGTCTGGATGCGATGGCGCATATATGGCCCAGAATGCGTCTGTATGCGCTTTCCCCCGGTTTCTCTGCTCCCGGGAGTCTTGGCCAGAGTTCATCAGCAAGGGTCTTGCCTCTTACTGATAGCGCTGCGCTGGCCGAACAGGGTATGGTTCTCTGAGTTAATATCTCTCCTGGTTTAGCTCCGGTGTATTTAACGGATCTTCTATCGCCATACAATCCATCGCGCTCTTTAAGATCACTAAATTCGAGGCTTCTGGTCATACCTAGGATATCGAAGTCCACTAATGGAGGGAGGGCGTTCTCACATTTAGCTCCTAAACTCTGGAATAGCCTTCCCGATATTGTTCGAGGCTCAGACTCGCTGTCCCAGTTTAAAACTAGATTAAAGACACATCTCTTTAACCAAGCATTCACATAATGCTTACTTTTTATACTACTGCTGAATCAGTTATAATGCATTAATATTATGAACATCAGCTATGCTAATTATTTCCCATCTGCTTTTCTGCTGTTATCTCGGGACGCCAGTCCCGAGGTAAATAGCGTTCGTCAGCTCCAGTTTGTATCCAGCCTCTCACGGAGACTTCAGATGCCCCATCACCATGGACCAGGATCTTGAAATGGGATACATAGACTAATTATTGCCAACAAAAGCCTTCATCAGCCAAACAAGGACAATTGCATCTAAGTGAACTTCTGGAATTTAATCAAGGATGGACTTCAAAGACACTGGTCACTAATCTTGCAGTTCAAACACAATCACTGTCTAAATACTGACCCTTAGCACTTAATAAGTTTAATCATTTTTTAAATCATGTTTTAACTATAAATAATTCTTATTTACATTATTCATGATGTTAGCCAGAGGGGAACTGGCCCCCACAGTGAGTCTGGTTTCTCCCAAGGTTATTTTTCTCCATTAACAATCATCTTTTGGAGTTTTGTGTTCCTTGCCACAGTCGCCTTCGGCTTGCTCACTGGGGTTATTAATACAATTATTATTTAATTATTTTTAAACATGATAAAGAATCATATCTTATCTAATTCCACAACAGGGCTCCAAACAAAAAATCAATTAAGGAGCCAATGGCTCCTACAGGGGGAAAAACAGGCGCCAAATATTTTAAATTTTTTAACTCCATCCATTCCTTTTCGTCCCGCAGCTCGCTAACAGTGTAGTCTGTGGAGCATTCTTCGCAATTATGTGATCACGTGCATTTTTATGCTTGTTACTGTCACCGTGTTTTCTCACAGTCTCTTTTTTGAAATGGTTAGTTCCTGCAATGAACTCCGTTTTCCCCGCTATTTCTTTGATATAAACTTTTGTTATGTATCTCGGGAAATGTAATGCAAATTTTAAAATCAAAAGGGAGTAAACTTTTACTGTCGCCAATGGCGACCTTGACAGAAATTACACTCACAAATAAATTTATTTGGTCACAAATGCGACCATTTTTAGTCGCAGTTTGGAGCCCTGCACAAGGATGATGATTTATCGACTTTATAGACATTACATTTTTATCGTCTGTTAATGCTGAACTTCTGTAAAGCTGCTTTGAAACGATGTGTGTTGTGAAAGGCGCTATACAAATAAAATTGACTTGACTTGACTTGACTCCTTGACGGCTCGCCTTGGGCGATTCCGTACAGGAAGGACAAGGAACAATATTTCATCCCCGGCCCAAATTGTGGAATCTTTCATGCTTGGCCCCTGAAGGGTACTAACTGAGGTACACAGGGCTTTCTCCTGAGGTTATCGAGACTACTTTAAGTGCTAGGGCTCCCTCCACTTGGAACAAATCTGGGTGAGATTTTACAGGGCAGAAGAGGAATCTTCATCTCTATGAACAGCACAATGTCTCCTCTACTTCTCCCTCAGTCACCCAATTGGGTAGGTCCAAATCAATTTTGCACCCTCATCCTGACTACCCATCACACTCGAGGCTCTGCTCCCTGCCGTTTACAATGCCGGAGCAGGAAAGCCTTCACCGGCTTTGTACAGTCCGTGCCATTCAGACTTATGTCCACCGCTCTAGCCAGTGGCATAAGTCAGGGCAACTATTAATTTGCCATGGGGGCTGCAACATAGGGGCGGCCGCCAGACTATGTTGCATTGGGTGAGGGACGCTGCTGCCCTGGCCTAAGAGGCGCGCGGTCAAGCTATGCCTATAGGCATCAGGGCTCACTCTACCAGAGGGGTCGCCTCCTCTAAGCCTTGGCCAGAGGGGTCCCTCTGCAGCATGTCTGAGATGCGCACTGCACAACCGTAAGGGGTCCGGACAGCCACAGTGCTGTGGCATGTGTATTCTGGTTCCCAAAGCGCTCATCAGCGCAGCATCATAGTGAATCTTTTTGTAAAGGGAACATCTCGGGTTACGTGGTGTAACCCTTGTTCCCTGAAAAAAGCGGAACGTGATGCTGCGCTTTTCTGCCACACTGGGATGCCCGGGACTGCTCTTCAGACAAAATACCTGACGATGCTCCGGTGACGCATCTATTTATAGCCCTGCACCAGGTGCGTCCAATGATTACACCGGCAGAGGCTATAAATTCTGGTCAATATTCATTGACGTGTTGCACACATATTCACAGCTGGTCACAACTAAGACGTGTTCCCAAAGCAAATGAACGCGTACACGTTGACTTCATTGGCCTCCGTTTTTAGAATCATTATGTTAACTGACCCCGGGTTTGATGCAGCCTCGCCGTGTATCCCTCCATTATAGCGTTATGTTACATTGCCACACACAGAAATGACAGCCCTGCCTGCAGTTGTTTAGCGTCACTAACAAACGTGAATGTTGGATTAGGGTTGTTCCTCAGTCAAAATTCCCAAATTCAGTATGCAAACAAAAACTCGACAAATGGCACAAAATTATATTTGTTACAATTGTTGTGCTGAGGAGATGAAGATGAAGGAGATGATGTCTGTCTGCTCATAGTCATTGTTTCTTGAGATGAGACATGAACTTCTTTCTCACTCTCCTGTTCCTTCAATATCTGGTTTGTTTCTGATGTCTTAAGAAGTCTTGCCCATTCTCTGTCTTGACAGTGTATGATCTAGAACTCACTTCTTCTAGTACAGAAGCTTTTCTGTACCAGTTGCTTGAATCTCAGAATCTGACAGTCAAATTTTGACAATGAAATCAGCTTTCTTGTTTGTTTGTCATAGTTTGCCTTTTTTGTAGAGCTTTTTGTTTCTGTTTCACTTCAACTACATTGCTTTGTATTGTGCTTTGTCTTGTGTCTTTTCTGTATGGAAGTGTACTTCTTATCTACCTTCCCATCAGAAATTCAGTAGGAGATGGACCATGTGCTAGAGGAGATGCTCAATAACTGAGGAAAGCTAGATATGGATCTGCATTGCTCTCTGATGCCTTCTTGAGCAATTGTTTCACAGTGTGAACTCATTTTCCACTTTCCCATTGGACAGAGTGTAAAGTGGACTTGAAGTTACATGCTTGAAATCATAATTAGCAGCAAAAATGTGAAACTCTTTGGAACTATAACATGGACTGTTGTCACTCATCACAACATTTGGTATGCCATGCCTAGCATGGCATTTCATGTGTTGTACAACATGTTTATTTGAAGAATTGGACAGCAAAGCTATTTCTGGAGAGCTGGAAAAGTAATCAACCACCAGCAGGTAATCTTTCCCATCAAGATGAAATTGGTACACACTTTTTGTCATGGATACTCTATGCTATGACCACTGATTCTTTTGGTTGTTTATTTTTGATGCTTAAGACATATTTCACATGCACTAACCATTTCTCAATGACTGCATTCATTCCAGGCCAATACAATTAATCTCTGGATCTCCTTTTGCAATTCTTTGTGCCAAGATGTCCTTCATGTATCCTTTTGAGCATACATTTTATTAGCAATTTCAGAATTACAATTCTGTTTAGCACTTTCAGAATTACAATTCTTTTTAGCCTCAGGAGAAGACAATTTGCTATACTGAGGTCAGCTCTGACATTGCAGAGTTGCTTGCATGAGTCTTTAGCCCAGCTATTGTTCAGGATTGAGATTGCATTCTGCAGCACTGGATCTTTTAACGTTTGCTCAATTATATGTTTGGATTTACGATCAGACTTTGGAAGATCTTCTACAACCAGATTTACATGCATTTCCACATCAATTTCTGTAAAGATCACATTGCTTGAATCACACATTGATGGTGCACCTGTTAGGATGATGTATTTCCTGGAGTAGACACTAACTCAAAGTCATATCTCTGTAATCTCATCATCAAATGCTGAATGCGCATTTGAAATTTTCCAAATGATGGCAATTAAAGGCTTTGTGTAAATTAAAGGGTTTGTGCTGTGAATGATGGTAGGCCATACACATAATCATGTAATATTTCAAATCCAAACACCAGTACACCAGTACATATGACAGCACTTATACCATCTTTTGACGCTTCTGTGGAGATTTTAATTTTCTTGGACACATCGAAGTAGGTAAGAACAGGTTCTGTAGACAAAGTTGACTTGAGCTGTTTCCACTCTTGTTCATGCTTGTCCATTTGAATTCAGTTCAAGAGATTTGGTATAAATTTCCCAATGAAATTCACCATTCCCATGATCCTCATGATACCTTTCTTGTCTACAGGACTCGGCATGTGCAAGATTGCCTGGATTTTTCCTCTGTCAGGCTTAACACCATGTCTGGACAGCTTGGCACCTGAAAAAGTAAACTTGGTGACACCAAACTGACATTTTGCTTTGTTTAGTTTCAGTCAATACTTTCTAATTGTCTGAAACAACTTAAAATGTCTCTCATTATGCCCTTGCATGGAAGATCCCCATACAATTATGTAATCCACATAGACACAAACTCCATCCAGTCCTTCAATTATGTTCTCCATGGCTCGATGACAGATTTCAGAAGTTTCAGGAATGCATACTGTCCAAATGGTGTATTAAATGTACAGTATTTAAATGTACAGAGGTGGGTAGAGTAGCCAAAAACTTTACTCAAGTAAAAGTACAATTACTTAAAAAAGTATTACTCAAGTAGAAGTAAAAGTAATAATGTTATAAATTATTCGAGTAAGAGTAAGGAAGTATCTAATAAAAAGAATACTCAAGTAGTGAATAACTAGATACTTTCTCATATAACGTAATGGATGTTTACTCTCTTATATTCCATTACATGATACACATTTATCATGCATTACAGAATTATTAATCATAATAATAATACTATTCATATTATTGTTAATAATGGAAAGTGTCATCATTAACCACCATGTTGTTCCAAACCCATATGACTTATTTATTTATGCATCAAATTAAAGGGACAGTTCACCAAAAAATTTAAATGCTCTAATTTTCTCACCCTCATGCCATCACAGATGTGTATGACTTTTTTAGATGAATATCTCAGCTCTGTTGGTCCATACAATGCAAGTGAATCGTGACCAGAACTTTGAAGCTACAAAAAGCACATTGAGGCAGCATAAAAGTAATTCATATGACTCCAGTTATTTTCAGAACCAATATGATAGGTGTGGGTGAGAAAAAAGATAAATACACATTTATATAACTTCATAATATATAAAGTCCTTTCTTTTACCTATTAATTATCCTCCCTGCCCAGTAGGTGGCAATATGCACAAAAAATTGAATTACCAAAAACACAAGAAGAAGAATGTGAAAGTGGAGATTTAAATATTGATCCGTTTCTCACCCAGACTTATCAGATCTCTTCTGAAGACACAGATTGAACCAGTATCATATGAATTTCTTTAATGCTGCAGTTACGTGCTTTTCGAGTATCAAAGTTTTGGTACCCATTTACTTGCATTCTAGTATAAACTAACAGAGCTGAGATATTCTTCTAAAAATCTTGGTGTTCAGCAGGAGAGAAAAAACACATCTGGGATGGTACGCATGAGTGTGAATAAATGATGCGAGAATTTTCCATTTTGGAAAAATTATTCATATAAGGAGATGTTAGACAGAATGCTAGCCTTAATCATCATTTACTTTCACTGCATGTTTTTCCCCTCCATATTTTGAAAGGGGATGATGACTGAGACTGTCAGTCCCTATTATGCTGTCTAACATATTTTGGGTTCCACAGAATACAGAAAGTTTCATGGGGTTGGAAGAACATGAGGGCGGTGAAATTATTTGATCAAATTAATTAAAGGCTGAACTATCACTTTTAGGATGCTTCTCAGATTTGGACGAATCTGTTATTAGAAGAGAAGTTTGTAAACCCTTTTCTAGTCATTATTATAGTGAAAAACATGAACAATGGCACACAGTCCCAAGTTATTTATAATGTTTAATTATACACTGAAGCAAGATCATGCTTTATTTATGCCTTCTATCATTATTTCACAGTTCTGTACACTTAAGGTAAATTGCACTTTATCTCTGTGTTTGGAATATTGTTGTCCATAAGACAAAGCCACCCTCATCTATCAAAATGCTGTGCACGCACCAACTTTGCATGTGCAGAAATGCTCACAATCGCAATAAGCAGGGCAAAAACTTTGCACTTAATGCAAATGGATTATACAGGATTTATACTGTAGGTACTCTATATGTTGCAGCGCTGATATAAAAATGCAAACTTAGTAACTGAGGTCATAACACCACAGTTACAGATTCATGATGAAAATTAATGAGTATCACCATGACAAAGACAAGCCCATATTGTCACATCTCTAAAACATACCTCACCATGTTTTCTTAAGTTGGAGCTGCAATTTTAATCTTGAAATATATCCTTGTCTTGGTGTAAATTTAAGGCATTGTGTGGAGCGAAGAAATGTTTGTTTTGCATGCTTACTGCTGTAGTGTTGAATGTGTTGGACAGCTGTGAATTTCCACTGTCGTAAGAGTACCATTCAGAAATCTCAATAAATTATGCATTTATTAACACTTATTGAATTAAAACCAGTAATGTAACAACAGGAACATTACCCTATGTAACAAAGTAAAAAAGTTTTATCAGAAATTTACCAACCATGAAACATACTTTTAAAAGTAAATTTTTTCTAAAAAGTTCAAGTAAACGTAACAGAGTAAATGTAAATCTACCCACCTCTGTTTATACTGTCATCATGCAGCGTCAACAGCCAGAACCCCTGAGAAGCATCAAACTAAATGAAGTACTCTGCGCCAGCCATCTCTTTACGCTTGGGCATCTGATAATGTTCTCTTTTTATGTTCGCATTTAAATCTCAAGGATCCATGCCTACTCTCAGAACTCCATTTTTCTTTTTAACACAGACCATGGAGTTTACACAATCTGTCAATTCCTCCACTTTCTTGATGACACCTAGAGTTGTCACGTTGTCCAGCTCCTTTTTCATTTTGACTCTCAGCAGTGCAGCGATTCTTCTCGGTGCATGAAATACTGACTGTGCATCATCTTTTAGTTGAATCTTTTAGGTAAATGTAAGAGCTCAAAAACCTTTGAACACATCATTATGTCATTTGCAGTTTCTTGCTGTGCAATTTCCACATTATGACTGTTAATGCAGTAGACTCTCTTAACCAGTCCTTTCTCTTCACAGGCTTTATCACCAAGGAGAGCGTGATGATCATTTGGGACTACAACAAAGAACAGGTGATTCATTTTATTTCTGACAGATACTTTGAGTCTGCATACAACTTGATTTTCTGTGTTTTGTCATTTGTAGGCTTTTAGTGACACAGGATTCTTCCGAATACAGGGTTTGGGACTCATTCCTTTTATATCACTGGTGCTGATCAGGTTGGCTTTGACTCCAGTATCAAATTTGAATGAGACAATGGTTCCATTAATTTGTAACTGTATAATCCACTTGTCTTTAGATACACTGTTCACATCGGAATCATTGAACATTTCTGCCTGTTTATTTTGTTCAGTCGTTTCTGCATCACCACTGATCATGTCCACAATGAAAGTGTCATTCATATTTGCTGTTGATTTAAATGTATTCTTGGTGAAGCATTGCTTGGCAAAATGATTCATGCCTTTACATTTTACACATCTATTTGCCACATCTTTTACAACTGAATACATTATTTTCTGTCCTCAGTGCTCTTTGAATTCTCTTGTTCATGTTCTGATTGATAGCACCAACTACAGGATTGTTTGTGAAATCATCACCCTTTTTTTCATTAAAAGTTTTAGAATGCAGCAGTGCAAGTTCACTCGCATGACATATTCTGACAGCATCATTCAGAGTTAACTCCATTTCTCAGATTAATCTTTCTTCTCACGGATTCCAATAGCAATTTCTATCTCTGATCACTGACTCGGTAAAGATTAACTTTGTCCAATTTACAGCATCAGAGTAGGACATATCACTCCTGATACTGTGTGGTGTTTGCTCAATAAACTCACTAACAAAAATACATTCATAATGTGTCCATAACATGTATTGCTTATATTTTAATATCTTCTTGTTTGTCTGTGATCAGTTCTAAAAAACTCCTCACACACACGACTGCCATTTAGTGGTTGTAATTGAAATGACTGCTGATCACCATTATGTATTTGGGCAAAATTAATTTCATAACAGTTGTATTTGAGGTCATCTGAGTACATTTTGATGGCTTCCATGAGCGTGATTCAGTAATGTGATACTCCAAACTGAAATAGACTTATGTATGAAATCCCTTCTCTTTTTATTCATGGGATTATTCCATCCCGCTGTTGCTCTGACTCCAGGTGAATTTACTGTGGAGGCTCACGCTGTTCCAAACTTTCCCTTGGCCACTGCGTATTGCAGATCCAAGCGCTATCTCAGAAAGCATTTAAAAGCTCTGCGGTGTCCCTCAGGTCACACTTGAGTCAGACTTATCTCTGGCTTTGAGGCGCAGCCAGATTTTTTGTGTGCTTTCTAGTGAGTGGATAAGGAAGCTTCAATGTTCAAAGTTACTCTTTCAGTTTAAAAGTTTATTGAATCTAAAAAGTTTTTTTTTACATGCTCAGCTCCTTATGCCTCGTCTGCCCTACAAGCCTTTAAAGTGGTTTATATGGGCTTTCCTGCAAGCTATAGGAGAGCTATACTAAGGGCCGTAGCAAGGTGGTAACGATTCTAGGGGCCCAAAGGTCCAGGGAGGCCCATGACAAATTCAAAACTGTATTATTTTAATAGGTAAGGGGCCAAGAGCAATATATAGTCAGGGGGCCCAGAATTACTTGCAACAGCCCTGGCTATACTTATCTAAAACTCAGCCTCTTGCTGTTTTTTTCTAAAAAGAAGGAAGAACTGACTTGCTGTTAAAGCAACCCGATATCACGCCGAGGCGTGAAATAGACACGCCGGTCCACTCGCGGATGCGTGTCGGTGTCACGCTTTGCCTCCTCCAGGCGTGTACATGACACGCGCGCGTCTACGTAGAATACCGTCAGGGGGCGATCGTTTCCTCGACGCCAACAACTCTCCGCGCACCAGAGAGGAAGCGATACCGTTGTCGTCGCGTTGCACGTTCGTGCGGGCGGGATGCCGGCCAATTTCGCCGGTTACTTTCACTTGTGACCATATGTGACAAATAAAGGTTCATTACATAGTGCTGCTTTCATGAAGAAATCCTAACGTTGCTGTAGCCTAACGTTGTTATACGTGTGTGTGTGTGTGTGTGTGTGTGTGTGTGTGTGTGTGTGTGGGCTGTCGAGTATCTTGTGCTGATGTAAATAAACAAATAAATATATATATATATATAAATATATATATATATATATATATATATATATATATATATATATATATTTATTTAAAAAGTGTATTTATATACAAAAATAAACCCGGAAGTGGAGAACGCGATGTATCGCTTCCTCTTTGGTGCGCGGACAGTTGTTGGCGTCGAGGAAACGATCGCCCCCTGCCGGTATTCTACGTAGACGCGCGCGTGTCATGTACACGCCTGGAGGAGGCAAAGCGTGAAATAGACACGCATCCGCGAGTGGACCGGCGTGTCTATTTCACGCCTCGGCGTGATACCGGGTTGGTTAAAGTGTCAGTCTGATACCCCCCACAGCTTCTGGAAGATAAGGACGGCTTCTGTCTTCCAGTTGGGTCATACTTCAAACAATTTGTTTGCAAGAGTGTGTGAGGGCATATCAGGGAATAAAAGACAAAAAAAATGTTTTTTTAAAAATGGCTCACTTTCTTCAAGTGACATCACTTTTGTAACTTTTCACTTACTTTACTCTCCAGCATTGACACAATGATTTTTGAGATACTGAGCCTATTTACATGCACATTCGATTATGTTTAATAAGCCGATAACATATAATGTAAACATGGTATTCTTTCATTGTCAGATTTTATTGAATAGGCTGATGTTTTGGTGGTTATTGGCGTATTGGTGTGCATGTATACAGGCTCACTGACTCATTAAAAACCTTTTGACTCTTACGTTTATGAGGGTAGAACAATCATTAGATACTAAAAAAGCATACACAATGACAGCTGGATTGCTATTAGGAGTTCCTCCTCGACTGCAAAATTCAATTGTATCAGGCAGTGGATCACTGTCTGCACTTCCATTGGTAGTAGTCACCATGCATTGCTTTGCTAATCATTTGATTGCCAATTCTCATTGAAAATCTATGACTTTAGGTCACTTGTCACAGCAGATCACTAAATACCCATCAACCCTTTTAGACCCCAGTTATGTTCCAGAGACACAAAACATATCGCCATGCTTTATTTCTATTATAAAGGCAGTTATAAACATCATAAATATGTTTATGATAATGTTTTAATTATATATACATTGGTGGTGGTGGTGCTCGCAATGGTAGAAACATTTGGATAGTTATACATATGGATTTGTTGTAAGTTATTTAAAGATATTTTTAAATAAATTATAAATCATTGTTCAATCACTGTGGATTCTGGTTGTTTTAAAGAAATCAAATGAATTTAAAAAATGATCACAAATATTAAATATTTATGAATTAATATCTGGAATTTAAGCATTGATAATTAATTATATTGTTGGAAGCAGATAAAGCTAACAAATTATAACACATAAAGATGGGAAAAGAGGAAGCTGGGACCAGCTTGACAAACATATAGACACTTAATAACACTTTTCAGCGTACAAAGAAACAAAAAAGTGTTCTACTTTTCAGCCAGCTGTGTCAAATTATAAAAACACGAGGACAAGCTTAGTACATCTCTCTCCCGTCTGCCATTGTCTCTTCTCCCTGGAATACGAGGCCTGTGTGGTGCACAGGTGGAAGTCATTCGCCACTTATATCCCCGGTCGCGCTCTGCCCAGACACTGCTCAGCTCCACCCTGCTCACCACAAACTGTAACAAGTAAAACAGCATAAGAATATTTAAACATTTATAGCAATGAAAGAAACAAATAATAAATGTTTCTTCATGCAGTGGTTATGGGGCCAAGCTTGTACACTTACAGTATACAGTATACACAAGTATACTTATATTTCAGGTTGTTTTTCCCCAAAAACATCTCACCATATGACTTCGGAAGACCTAGAATATAATGCACTTTGCAATTTGGACTACTTTTAAAATACTATTGGACTCTCCACTGCCACTGTACTGAAAAGACAGACTGAGATATTCATTAAAACATTTATTTTTGTGTTCCACATTAGACAGAAAGTCATACAGGTTTGGCACGACATGGTAGTAAATTATGGTCGAATTTTCATTTTTGTGTGAACTATAATATAAAATACTATTAATATATTATTACATATACTATTATAGTATATTATCATAAACTATAGTTTAACAAATTTACAAATGTCTGATTACGGTTACCCATGTATATAAACCTCAATGCATCACTGTTAGTGGCAAACTGATTGGGAAGGTTTTATATCAGTAATAAGAAAATTTAGCACACAGAAGAGTGATGATGTTGTCAGGGTGTGAGCATTCACTATCATGACACCAGACTGGATCTCATACTTGAATTACACAGAGAGCTCTTTTACTTGGCCAGTGGCAAGTGGCATTCACATTGTGTATATGCTTCGTTCATTTTCTAATAAATGGAAATTGTGTTGGTGAGTGGACAATTGCATTTTGTCTCTTAAAAGTAATGTTTTTTCAATCTATTTGGAAAGTGAAAATGTATTTCAAGTAAACAGCTGACCATCTAGACACTTAGCTCAATCTGGACAGAATGCCAACCCACACACTGTATTTATTCCTTTGGATGATATGTAATGAAAAAAAAAATTAAAAAAAATAATAATAATTGAAAAGAATACAATGCTAGAACTTAAAGCACAAGCAATTGATGCCAGTAGTTCCTTAGTTTGTTGGTTAGTAATTGCTGAGTCAGTCTTAAAGAGACTTAAAGTCTTACAGTTTATATAGAAGAATGCTTCAGTTACTATTCAATTTCACTGCATTTTTGAAAATACTGAAAATAATTACACACTTTACCTTTAAGATTCATGTGAGAGATTTATTATTTCAAGGATTTTAAAGAAACTTAATAACTGATTAAGGAAACATCAAACTATATAAAATTTTAAACAGAGAGTAATAAAACTAGCACAGAGGACTCCAAGATGGCTTCCAAGAATGTAAATGCTTGCTCAAAATCAAACAAATATAATCCTTGGAAAGAAGGTTTTTCATACAGATATTCTGCAAAGGCTGTCGGATTGGCATACTTATCTATTAAATTCATCTGAAATACAATGGCCTATAATACTGAAACAAAATTATTAAAAGATATAAAAACTATTAAAAGCTACTTTTCTGGATGGTAAGCAGCTTGATTGTTAATAAACCTGAGCCCTGAGATTCAATGGCATAGCAACCACAAACCATTCCAACTGAGGAATTATTTGAAGGGATAGTACATTAAAAAATGAAAATTGTCATAATTTACTCACCCTCATTGCATGGAATACAAAAGAATATGTGAGGGAGAATGACAGCCTTTGCCATTCACTTTCCCTGCATCTTTTTTTTCTCTCCTTAAAATGGTGAGTCCATCATTTGTTTCAGATAAAGAGCAAGTTATTGCATTTCGATTGAAGATTAAGAAGAGGAAACTTTTTTTTCTTAAGATTATTTTAATGCTGATGAATTGTCCCCAGCACTGTCGCCTCACAGCAAGAAGGTCATGGGTTCAAACCCCGGTTGCCCCGGCCTTTCTGTGAGGAGTTTGCATGTTCTCCCCGTGTCTGCGTGGGTTCTCTCCGGGTACTCCGGCTTCCTCCCACCATCCAAAGACATGCAGGCTAGGTTAATTGGTGTCTCCAAAAAAATTGCCCTAGGTGTGGATGTGAGTGTGAGTGTATGTCTGTCTATGTGTGGCCCTGCGATGGACTGGCGACCTGTCCAGGGTGTCCCCCGCCTTTCGCCCAATGTTAGCTGGGATAGGCTCCAGCCCCCCGCGACCCTGTACACAGGATAAGCGGTTGACGATGGATGGATGGAATTGACCCCAAAAAGACCAGGAATATTGTGGCAGGGCGGAGGGCGAGGCTGGGTCGTGATTCTACACACCCGGTCCCTAATCAGGCTAATCAAGCCTCCAAGAGGGATAAAGGCTGACTGCGGACGATGGTGCGGAAGAGAGAGATCGTTTACGGACATGTCCGTCATGTGTGTGTTTGTGTCTTTTGTAAAGTTTCTCATTAAACTGTTATTTACATTGTCAAGCCGGTTCTCGCCTCCTCCTTGCCCATCAAAATCCCTTTTACAAATATAAAAAAAGTAAACATGATGGCTATTTACCACCTTTTAGATCATTCCCACGTCCCTGCTGAGGTCACATATTGAGGCAAATTTATTACATTCATTCAGGTGTTTACACATTTACTGCTGTTACCAGCATTATAAATATTTGATATGCAGGTAGGGGAGAGGGAACTTCAGAGAAAGACAAAAAGAGAGGGAGTTCACATTCTGTTGAAATGAAAGGCTGCTTGCATCAACAGCAGGGAGATGATGCCTTGGTGATATTGGCAGGGAGGTGAGCCACTGTTTGCTGCAGAGACCCAGATTCATTAACACACTTTAATTTAGCCTCCAGTTTGACTGGGGGAAACTCATCTGTTAAACACCCACTCCCAGCTTTGACAAAACACTGGCAGAACAGAGAGAAAGGTGGCATTTTGTTTCTCCTCTGAGCGCAATTCCAATTTGCAGTGCTTTGTCAAACATCTTAAGCAAATATGTTTTCAGTGTGCATGATTTAGGCTGCTGCTGGGGAAATGGCACTTTTATCCCCAGTCTCGGATGCCATAATCTCATTATTGTCTGTTTGCCTCTCTAAATGGAGAGGGTTTTGTCTTAGTCAACCTCAGAGAAACCTGGTTCTATAATTGTTGAGAGTGGATGGCGGTGCTCACAACAGATTTCAGAGCTAGAGAGAGGCAGAGAAAGATAAGAACTGAAAGAAAATATAGATAATCCTCTCCCCAAGGCCTCATAAGAGGGGCTGTCAAGCACTATAACACAAGGTGTGAATACATATAATGGGACAAACAACAAATTGCACCTTGCCTTCACACTGAGTAATGGTCACTCCTATGGTCAAGACAGCTGTAGTACTCTCCGATTTAAGCAAATAATGATGTTTAATTTAAACATGGAGGTGTGTGCTTCAGGTTGTGTGTGAGGGGATTGTACTGTAAATACACAAACATATTCAGTAATAGCAGCTACATACCTGAGATGGCCATATAATTACCACCATTGACTAAGCTCAACCATAGATCATTTACTGACTGTCCAATGCAATGGCACACAAAACTGGCACTTTCTCAATCTGGAATGCTCCAATCTGATTGCCTGGCTTTACACAACCCTGGGAGTATATGCACAACCTTAACCCACACCCACAGTATATGCACTTATTTATTTTTTATTTTTTTATTTTGTTTTTCACTTTTTTTATATAAAGAGACTGGGTTGATACAATAAGCGCTTTCAAAGGAATAACCTTCCTTGTCTCACAGAAACATGTTACCCTAACTACATTTTGCAAAATGATTTTTAAGTGGCTTGTTGTACATATCAAGGCAGGTTCCTGTTGAAATGAACACTAAAGGTGCTAAAACAACAAATACTTTTATTTCCTTTCACACAAATCACAAGTAAAAGAGCAGATTATCAATTCATAAATATTGGTTAGGTTTAAGTGCAATGTAATTGTAGCCAAGTGGAGAAATTTCATGAAATTTGGCTCATCATGAATTGGATGTGGCCCATTTTGGAACCAGAGTTTTGTGACACCTGTTTTCCAGCACTTTCTTGTGTTGCACATGTGTGCTGATTAGAGATGTGGGTACATCTACATTGCACGAGAGAGCTCTAAGTTTTGTTCATCAGTTGAGAATTCATTGGTAAATGTCAAATATTACACAAAATACTGATACGTTAAAAATGTGTTCACAAGGTTCATAAGTTAAAATTTTATGTTTCTGATGGGTTGTTTAGAAGGATGCAAATGGATTGCATGTGTGGAGTTTGACCACGTTTTACATATATGCGAGGAGTGGGCATGTAAATGTAGTATTAATCATACTTCACTTAACCTTTTCTTATGTACATATGTGATGGTTAATAACTGGGTCCCGCAGAGTAGCATCACACATATGTGTTTCTGCAACAGCCATTTATGTAACAAAATTCTGCCAGATTCAAATTGGCTTACGTGCCGACACAGGCTGCACTGGTCAAGCATCTGTTATTTATATTCGCTCAAACAGTTACTAATACTTTGTCTTTTAAACCACAGAATAAATTATTTTATATCCATACATCCAACTCATCACGGAAGTACCACGATTAAAAGTTTACAGCTTTTATGCACACAGTCAATACATCAAACGTGATCTTCCTCTGATGTGTGCTGCCATGTTTGTTTACATTACTAGCGGTTGTCATTCATCAAACAAACAGCTACTCAAAGGGTGTTTTCAAGCACATAATATGTTTATTTTATGTAACAAACAGACAAATTGTCAACCAAGTACCACAATATTAGTTCACAGCTTGTATATGCACAGGCATCATTTCTAAATCCAATCTTCCCATGCACACAGCCACATCTACTTATCAGGTGCAGATGCAGTTTTCATTCACACAAACGACAACTCAAACAGTCTTTTCAGGCATAACATATGTTTTTTTTTTCTGAAAGAGACAACCAAACTATCAAAAACTATCACTATAACAGTTTAAAACTTGTATATTAACATATGCTGATTGAACGTGATTATCAATGCATGCAGCCAAGTCTGTTTACATTAGCGCTTGTCAAACACACACAATGTCTGAGATGTCAAACAGTGCATAGGTAAATGGGACTGCTGATATTATTTGTTCATTTGTTTTTTACAGCTATAAAAACAAAATAAATAAAATAAAAACAGTACAGCAGACATAACCCATTTGTTCACATGTTTACTATAAATCAAAAATGTTAATAACCGGCTCTGTAGTGTCATATGCAAAAATAACTCACTCTAGGGGGCACTGCAGAGGAATTTATACCCTACTCATGAAAAGATTAAATGATTTATAGCCCAGAGTGTTTTCCAGTTTAGTGAATAATTGTAATACGTGTTATATGTGAAAATATGATTGGTATTGTTTTAAACTGTTATACATGTCCTTAAAGCCTGGTTAAATGCATAAAATGTTTTGAGTGATTTAAGGCATGTGCTAAATGCATACAATTCTGTGAAAGATATAAGCATGTATTAAGGTGTATGCTTAAGATGTATGCTGGGTAGGCTAATGCCCTGTTTGTATTTTCATTTAACATCCATGAGAGTTGGTGAATTATGATTGGTGAGAATGGTGTGAGTGTCAGAGCAGGCTTCAAATGCTACGGATATGGAAATTAAATTCTATTGAAATTTTGGATATGTTGTGCTGAAGTTAATAAGCAGTTTTGGGGAGCTTCAGGCTCTGTCAAGCAAATGAACCATCTGGCCCTGCATCAGACCCTCAACTCTGAGGATAAAACAAGTGAAACTCTGTCTTGCGCAATTCCATTGCTGAAGCATGCAGTGAATCTCAAATGTGAACATTTCCGGGCAAAGCGATCTCAATGGATGCAGGTGGCTAGCCTAAAATGCCACACAAGTCCAAATCTGAGTCTGTGTATTCATACACTATTCCTGTTTGCTTCAGAAATTATCTTTGAGAGTGTATACTGCATCTCTGTTCCAGACCCTTTTGTTGCTCTTTGTGTATAATTGGCATTTGCCACCTCCAAAATGTTATAGCTCTTGAAATATTTAGAAGCATATCTGAGAGACTTTGGACACAAACACATAGGCTACAAATGAATTTTGGCCTCAGGTCACCCTCCCAGGAGGACAGTCACAGACAGAATGAGAGAGATAAAGTTCTTATGATTTGTTAATGTGTTTTGGGCTCAGGGGAAGAGAAAAAGGATAGAGCCAATGGAGGGAGGGAGATAAAGAGAGAGAGAGAGAGAGAGAGATGCTATCATTTCACATTCAATCACTCTTCATGGTGGTAGAAGTGAAGAGGACACAGCACTAGTTCCTGTTGAAATTTGCTATTCCCCTTACTGAGAGAACAGTTGATGCAAGAGGGAGAGGAAAGGGGCTGAAGCCAGACTACCTGTGCTGTGAGTGATAAGCAAGTCCTTCAACTGAGCTTCCATCAATCGCTCAGCTGACAGCTCTCCATTTAACATTGTTATAATGGAATAATGTGCATGCCAATTGTCTTCAATGGTCTCTATAAAGTAACACAATGATGAGGATTTGAGAGCATATAACTCGGGATTCAGGGAATTATGGTACAATGGAAACAACAAGCACTGCTCTTTGTTCTTGTAATTGGTAATTCGTTGCTCACAAAGAGCAATGAATAAGGTTTTTATTTAGGCTATTGTTTTCGATATGTGAACAGCTCATATTCATGCTCAGATGTGTAGCTCTTCCTTGATGAAGGCATTTTAAGGGGGAAGTCTTACATTTGTTTTAAGTTTCCTATCCCATCTGAATATGGGCAGTCAGCTAAAAGTAAGCCATTTGTTTACAAAAGTGCCAAAACCATCCAGCCCATCACAGCAACACTGGCTCGACCAATGGCGTGAGTTTGGGTCAGGGCTATCTGTGTAAGAGAAGTGTTCGGAAAACCAGTTTGAATCATGAAAAAATGTAACATATTTAAAGTTCTATTTTCTCAAGGCCAGTCTAGTTCAAACAGACCCTAAATGCAAGTTTCAGTCTAGGTCCCTGCAAATCAGTCAATTCTAGACAAACCTCAAACACCCTGTCAACCGCACTGCAAACGTGGAACCCCCATGACAAGGACAGTGTCATGTTCTCGCCTAAAGGCCTGCAGTTTTTTGACTTAACCAGCTCTGTAGCTACATACACACACAGCCATCACTATGAACAGACAGGCACAGGTGTATAGCCTTAGCAGAACTAAGCTGAATTAGTCTCCAAGCTGGCTGTGGTGCCATTCCAGGGACCGTTACCTGTCCCCCAGGGGTCTGTCTGGTTGTGTATGTGTGAGGTTTGAAAGAAAAAGACCTAAGAATTATTAGAGAGGTCAAAACCGCTCAGTATTCAGGAATGTATTATAGGTTGAAGCAGACTGTGGAGGGAGACTCGTTTGGAACAAGGAGGTTTATAAAACCTGGAGAAAGCTAGTGAATGCATTTACTTCTCAGTGGCAGTTGCTTAACTGGCACAGGTCCTCCTGAAAATCTGCCATCTGTGCTCCATGAGAGCTCAGTTTTGCAGACAGGTTTAATTTAGAGAATCACTTGAGCCATTTCTGATGGCACCACAAAAGTGCACACAGCCCCAAAGCCTTAGGTAACGATTATCTATAGAGCTGTGACATAAAAGTAAAATAAATATACAGTATATAAAACCTTCCAACCCGATCTCATGAGAGTTCATAAGAATAGTAAAAGAAGTCAAACTGGAAAAAATCTTACAACATCATTTGTACGAAAACTTGTGATTTATACACCAACCAATTACACTTACAATTTCATGCTTCCCTCAAAACCTTGTTGACCCTGATGTTTAATTTCTTCCTTTTTAAACAAAATATGTATTGTTGCAAAAGTAAATCTATCTAAGAAGTTTAACACTTTTCCCTGACCCTTAACCTAACCAAGATAGTAATGTAAATAGCTGTTTTGTATAACAAAAGAAAGTGAAACTTCTGAGATCAGAACACGTTTGTGACATATTTCTTAATTTTAACCTTAACCCAAACTCCATACCTAAACCTTATCATAGATTTTAAACAGTGATAATGATTATAATTAATAAATATGTTTTATGTTCAACTTAAGAAAGAAATCAGAGGATTTTGAAGGAGACGAGGGATGCATTTGTGATTAGTTAGTCTTTAAGTCTTAATTTTTTGTACGCAGGAAGTTGTAAAATCTCGTACTATTTTTATGAATTCTCATGGCATTTTATGAGAGTAACTTACTTAACTCTGCCAATGTATTTTGAAGTCTAGAAACGTTTGCAACAGAGTAAGCCTCAATCATCCAGATTTCCTTGCTGCCTGACCTTGAAGGATCCAATCAGACTCCACCACACTCTGTCCCAAGTTGAGACCCTGTTTACATTTTCAGATGCTCTCATTTCCTTTATTAGTCCTTATCCTGTGACAGACTGGATGGATGAGAGTAGTTTAGATGGAGCAACCGTCATCTCACTGTCGCTCATCCAGTCCTTGAGGGGACAGAAATGAGGAGAGGGAGTCATTTTCCAGATCAGGCATGAGACTGCTTTGATTTCATCTCATTTGAGCACTGGACTAGATTTGACTAGCTTAGACATCACTCACAATAAACATTTTATGCCATGAAAGTTCCTGCAATAATTATTTGGACTCATTGTAATGGAGAAAGAAGTCTGTGCAAAGCTGGGCAAATATGCCTGGTGATGTGTAAATATGTTGAGTATTCTGGGTTAAATTAAATACAAACCAGCTTTTATGTCACGTATTTGCCTATGTACAAAAAAGGAAAACTCTTGCCCAAAACTCAAAGTGCACGCTTGCCCATTTTCCCCCTTGAACTTGAGCAGCTGTTCATTCTGATATTTACTTTTTTCTTGCCACAAATAAATAAATAAACTAAGCTGGCATCGAAATGACTGAAAATTCCTTGTCCTTTCAACAAAATGGTCCCAAAGCTACTGTTAATTTTCTACCCAAATTCACATCTTCTCACTCTAAAGTACAGTCTTTACCGTTCTCTAGCGTGACTTTAGATCATCTTAAAGCAATATTCTCTCATCAAACTCTGAGATTTAAACTTGGCAGAAAAACACCAATAAATGTGTTTGGGAGGTTTCAGTAAGGAAGAGAACAGGAAAAATATGCATGATGTTCCTCGCAAAAGCTTGACACACTGTGATTAAACTCTGTCAAGTTGTAATTAATTTCTCCCTTAGAAGATACATCAAACCCAAAGGGACTCCGCAACTATATAATATTCAGGCACTGATGATGGATCAGTTAATTGCTAAGTACCCCAAGGTATTCATATTTCTATAATATTTATGGAAAATTCCCTTACTGCCCATGCCAACTTAAGCCAACTCAATAAAATCGAAAAATCTAGTGTAATAACGATAAAAAAATCAGATGTACACATTATTATCTAATTGTCTCAGTAGGCTACATTTAATCTTTTTATATAGGAATCATTTTATATAGCTATGTTTCAGTAAAAGGATTGTTCACCCCAAAATGAACATTATGTGATCATTTATTCACCCTAATGTTATTAAAAACTGCCACAATTTCTTCTGTGGATCACAAAAGGAGTAGCCTATTTTAGGATGTCATAAAATTCTATTTTTATGAAATATAGATAAGTAATACTGGTTGTAATTACCTGAGAATGAGTAAATGATGACAGAATTTTCATTTCTGGGTAAATTAACCCTTTACATATCATGTTATCTTAACTGCCCAATAAAGACAAAACTTAGTGCTTTCTATGACAACACAATAACTTAAGAAATAGGCTTCAGAGTACTGTGGGAGTACTGTTTTTTTGTGTGTGTAGAATTACTTACTTTTTACACTTTGTTCCCTTTCAAAAAGCTACACTTATGATGCTGTGCTGAGTTAGCGCTTTGGGAACAACTTTATGTGTGACCAGCTGTGATTATGTGTGCAACACGTCAATGAACATTGACCGGAATTTATAGCCTCTGCCGGTGACATCATTGGATGCACCTGTAGCAGGGCTATAAATAGATGCATCACAGGTGCATCGTCAGATCTTTTGTCTTCAGATCACTCTGTGTGTGTGTGTGCTTCATGAGACTGTCAGAAACTTTCTACTTTCCTCTGTTAGGAGTTAGAATTGTTAAGCACTGCGCAGAAACCTTTCTCTTTCTCTTTTCTTCAAAAAAAAGAAGAAAAAGAATGACTGATAAACAAAGCATGTGGTGTGTGTTCTCAGGTTTATGCTCTATGGCTGAAACTGACATACACCAGTGTTTTTTTGTGTTTTTGGGGGAAGAGCATGCTGCTCTTGCATTGCGGCAGGGCGGGTGCAGGCACTGCAATCTGTTTACATTCAAAACGCTTCACACTTGTCTTGCTTACTTCCAAGAGCCAGCGCCCACTGTTTCGTCGTGGGGAATGGATCTGGCTGAGGAGCGAGAGACGGTTCCGTCCCTATCACTCACTCTCTCCCCAGATCCAGCTGATCCTTCTCGTAAGCCTGAAGCACGCCTTGGCGCCTCTTTGGATACGAGGGGGACGCTGAACCTCTGTACATTCCACGCACAATAATAAAGCGGCTGAGGAATTACTCGAATAAGAGACCCCCCCAAACGCTCCAAACTAGAAGACAGATTTCTGTCTGGTGGCCAACATTTTTTTTTTTTTTTTTTTAATTAAATAAATAAATAAAAAAGGGAAGGGAACGCTATATCAGTCCCTTCCTTTCTTATATTACCTCCATAACGAGCATTCTCATTCATGGAAGTATCCTTATACTTCCCGTGTTTTCGTGCCTTCGACGTTGACATATTCGACTATCGTGGGTGCTGAGGCTCGGGGGTATTCGGTGATGCCGCCGGTAGAAGAAATGCTTGCGGGTTATCTCTCGCCTAGCTCGGCATCATCGCTAAAGAGACCCACTTTCCCCACAAAGCTGTGCAGGACCACCTCCACGCTTGTGGGGAAGGATTATCACGCAGCAGGTCAGGCTGGTGCTGCCCTGCACACTATAGCAGTGTTACAGGCGCACTAGGCTAATCTGTTGAAGGACCTGAGTGCGGGCACTACGGTTGACGAAGAGGCTTTCTCTGAGCTTCGTCGAGCTACGGATCTGTCTCTCTGCACGACCAAGCAGACGGCCCGCGCCATTGGCCAGTCTATGTCTGCTTTAGTCAGCATGGACAGACACTTATGGCTTAACCTATCAGGCATCAGAGACAAGAACAAAACTTTCCTTCTCGATGCCCCGGTTTCGCCTTCTGGCTTATTTGGTGATGCTATGAATATAGTTATCACCAGGTTCCAGGAGGCAAAAAGTCACAAGGAAGCCTTCGGGCAATTCCTTCCTCGCCACACTCAGGGGAAGGGGCCATCGGCCACCCAGCCCTGTCCTGGTCCTTCTAGATGGGCATCCATTGATGTCACTGGCAGAAGCTATAAAGTCCGGTCAATGTTCACTGACGTGTTGCACACATATTCACAGCTGGTCACACATAAAGTTGTTCCCAAAGCGCTAACTCAGTCGCAGCATCTCGTTCCACTTTTATCAGGGAACAAGGGTTAATGTCAAGTAACACGGGACTTTTTCTCTGGGTAAATATAAACATTCCCATTTTACGTTGCACCAATGTCCCATTCTGAAAACAATGTGCATTTTCCTTAAATCCTACAGCAAAGAGTATGGCTGCCATCAGCTGGCTAGGACAACAATCAGCATTTTCTCTGCTATGAGCATCTAGTTTTTGAGTATGTTTTGAGTGAATGTATAAGGGTGTTTGTTTTTTCTTTGTGTATTCTGATTTTTGCAGGTATAGCAAATGTCTCTCTGTGTGTGCTTGTAAATATATCCTCCCTTGCTGAGTTTAGCAGGAGAAAAAAGACAAACACAAAAAAACTAATTAGCAGTTTTCAGTCATGACTGCCCACAGCTATTGCATATCATGGCATAATCTTCTCTACCCTACAGGCGAGAAAAAGATCAAGAGAGATAACCCATTTGTTCTTATCTGTAAACACAGATATTTCAAGATTGCTTATTCATATGAAATTAAATAGCCTCAAGTTTTTATTTATTTACTACCATTTTCTTTAGTGGAGATAACACAGTGATTTGTGGAATTTAAAATCATTTTATACCTCCAGAGATGCCCGGTGATCTTACGTTTATGCAAATTCCACACTAAAACGTGTATATATATATATATATATATATATATATATATATATATAAAAAAATTATTATTTTTTTTTTTAACAATAAAACATGTAATCCACCTTCATGTATTTACAGTCAGCAGGGGGCAGTACCTGTGCCGGCAACCAACCACACAGACAGCACAAGATGATGATGATGATGTATTCTTGTGTTGAAACACAACTGGGCAGAGCACAACTCTGAATGCAGGGAAATTTTTTTATATATTTCAAACTGTTTAACCAGAGACTATTTAGCAGAGACGGACTACTTCTATTTAAATGAATGGGAGAAATTGGAATGCCCAACCAAGAAGCTCTAGCAACCAACAGTCAACGAATGTAGAAAGGAAGTCCCACCTTATAAAAGCCACACAATTTTTTTTTTTTTTTTAGCATAATATGAGGTAAAGAAGCACAATTTATGATTCCTGTTCTATTTATTTTTTTTGCTGGTTTGAAATATGTTCTTTGATTGTAAACTTTACAACTTTACCATTTTTTAGATTTCAGTAATTACTGGAAATAGCCTCCCGAGAGAGTTCCAAAAATGTCTGACAGTTACAATAAGGTTCCATTTGTTAACATTAGTTAACATGAACTAACAATGAACAATACTTATTAAGCATTTATTAAAAATAATAAATGTTAATTTCAACATATGCAAATGCATTTTTAAAATTAAATGTTGCATTTGTTAACATTAGTTAGCAAATGAATTAACATGAATTAACAATAATCGATTTGATTTTTATTAACTAGCATTAACCATTTCATAGGTAGCGTCGCATATCTGTGACGGTTAATAACTGGGCCCCACACAGCAGCATCACACATATGTGTTTCTGCAACAGCCAGTCATGTCAGAAGCTGCCAGATTCAAAATGGGTTTTGCACCATGCTGCTGACATGGAGAGAGAAAGACCCACCTTGCAGTTCACAGAAGCACCTGCTCAAACATCCTTTTCAACCAAATAAGTTCTAAATGTTTTTTTTAGATTCTTTGCATTCTTATGAACATAATTGTTGTATATGTGAAAAATAACTCACTATGTGGGGCATTCAGTAGAATATAGAACCTACTTATGAAAGGGTTAACAAAGATTAATATATGCGGTAAAAAAAAACAGTACTGTGCAAAAGTTTAGGCGCTTATGAATAATGTTGCATATTGAGGATGTCTTGACAAATAATTCCATAAATAGTTTTCATTTATCAATTAACATTATACAAAGTCCAGTAAACGTAAAAAAGCTAAATCAATATTCGGTGTGGCCACTTTTGCATTTAAAATAGCCCCAGTTTTCCTAGGTACACCTGAACACAGTTGTTGGCAGATAGGATGTACAAAGATTCTTGAAGAATTCACCACATTGAAGAATTCTACCTATTTAGGCTATCTCAATTGTTTCTGTCTCATCATGTAATCCCAGACTGACACGATGTTCAGTGGGGGCTCTGTGGGGGCAATGCCATCTGTTGCAGAGTGCCCTGTTCTTCTAATCTAATATTTTCTATTTGCAAAAGTAATGTTTGGGAGTCCAAAATGTATTTTTCCTATTGACACGCTTAAGCTGAAGATATAAATAACCATCTTAAGACAAATGTTTTGTGAAAGATCTTAATTTTTACAGTACTGTGTATATTGTTAATTGTTTGTTCATGATACTTAATTCATTAACTAAAATGAACGAGTGGAACCTTAATATAAAGTGTAACCAAAAGCCTTTATAATAAGTCTACCACGATTGATGAATTTAATTACTGTATATGGAATTGTGGTAAATATAGAAGTAAACATTGCATTGCTTTCTAAAGCCAATTTTTGTATCATCTAATCAATGCTCACTTGTCTGCCACAATAATGTAATGTATATTAATTATAAAGATATTATATGTATTTGTAAAGAAGTTCTTTGACTCTCTGAAGGAAGTGGGAGCTGTGCAAACATCCAACATCAGACTCTTTATTTTCAGCACTTTTCAGTGTAACAAAACACTGGGCGAGATAATCCGCTACAGGTGTCCATCCTGGCCTTGCTCTGCACAGCCGTTGCTCGGCCTCCCTCGCTCTCCACATACCCCCATCGCCTGACTCAGACTGGAGACCTCTCTGACCGAGTCTTACTTACAGAGGAGCCGCTGCCCTTTCGGCCGACTCAGCGCTGGATGTTTTTCCCCCGCCTCTGTGAACCCGGAGCAGTTCTAGGGAAAGGAGAGGGGGAGGGAAGAGAGAGAGTGTAAGAGAGCGAGAAAGGTGGGAGAGAGGGGAAAAAAAACTTGTCTGCTCCCAGACATACTGCCCTCTCGGTCCTCAGCCAGCTGGTCCACCTCCGTTCACTATGCCAGGCGATGGCACTGGTCTCGCTCAGCCGTCCCTTTCGGTAGCCTACTGACAAACCCATTGTTTCACTAGATCGTTGTGGCAGCGGGGGCGTGGTCAAGCGCCCGTCCGGAGAGGGGGAGCGGTAAGGGCGCGTGCACCTGAGCGTAAATATGTCTAACACCTGTCTCTGATTTCAGTGAGCATGGGGAGAGCGGCATATAAGAGCCACAACAACACCAGTGAGGGGCCAGCCTAGTGTTGGAGCTGAAGTTTACCAGTCTGCATTTATGTTTATGAGAAACCCTAAGTTTGTTACAAATAGTTTATGTTCATTTCTGTACCTTTATGTTGAAGAAATTAAAACCCCTTACCTTTGAGTTCTACCTCCTGTCATCGTGCCCTTCTTCCCCTGTCAAGTCCGTTTCACACTGGTGCCGAAAGCCGGGAAAAAAAAATCGTCATGGAAGGTCGCCCCGTAGAGTCCTCCCAGCTGACCGAAGTCCTCCAGTCCCTCGCTGTTTTACATCAGAGCCACCATCAGTCCCTGCTTGAGCTCCGAGAGGACCAAGATCGACGGTTTTTTGAGATCATGCGGGCTCAAGCAGAGGACCGGCATGCCATCCGGAGCCTGCTCAGCCAGGAGGTCGCCACCACCTCAGCCGCGACCCCGGACCATCGCTTCCCGTTGCCCCCGCCCACGTTAAAGAAGATGGGGGCAACGGACGACCCCGAAGCGTTCCTAGATCTATTTGAGCAGACCGCGGAGATCTGGGGCTGGCCGCGCGACCAGTGGGCAGCCCGCCTTGTCCCTCTTTTGTCCGGGGAAGCCCAACTCGCGGCTCAGCAACTGCCTGCAACGAACCTCCTGGCTTATACGGATCTGAGAAGAGCGATCATGCAACGGGTAGGTCGGAGTCCCGAAGAGAACCGCCAGCTGTTCCGGGCTATGAAGTTGGAGAAAACCGACCGCCCGTTCGCGTTTGCCCAGCGGCTCCGTGATGCCTGCCGGAAATGGCTGCTAGTGGGGGACCGCGACGTCGAGGGACTAATCGATCAGGTGGTGCTGGAGCAGTTCACTCAGCGATTGCCCAAAAGAACGGCGGAGTGGGTCCAGTGCCACCGCCCGGCGTCGCTGGAGGCGGCCGTTCAGCTCGCGGAGGACCACATGGCGGCGATCCCAAGGGCGGACGAGCCCTCTCACTCTCTCTCCCCTTCCCCTGTGTTTTTCTCCGCTCTTCCCCATCCCCCTCCCCCCTCTCGCTCTGTCTACCCTCCAGGGTCCGTTCCTGCCCCCCGCAGGCGAGGAGCCTGGCAGAGACCCACGGTGGCAACGCACACCCCCCCCGCCACATTCAGCCGCTCTCCCCCTCAGGTGGGGGCGTCCGCCGACGCAGGTACGGGTGTGGCGCCTGGGCCAGCCTGTTGGAGGTGCGGGGACCCGGGCCACTTCCGTGATCAGTGTCCGATGATGGAAGTGGGGACGGTGGTTCGGGTCTCCGATTCCCCGCAGGCTGCCCCCGATCGGGCTGGAGCGTACCGGATTCCGGTAAGAATCCAGGGGGGTACACACCAAGCATTGCTGGATACCGGTTGCAATCAGACCACCATCCATCAACGCTTGGTTCAACCCGGGGCATTGGGCACAACTAGACGGGTGAGGGTGAGGTGTGTGCATGGGGATATTCACAAGTACCCGATGATGACCTTGTTAGTGAAATTCCGGGGAAAAAAGCATAGAGTGGAGGCAGCGGTTAGTCCCCGCCTCACCCATCCTTTGATTTTGGGGACCGATTGGCCAGCATTTAAAGATGTGTTGGGGGGAGTTTATACGGATGGGTCCTGCACTAAAGTGGGGAGATGTGCGATGTGCGATGCTTTGACAGGGGAGGCGGAGCCGGGGCCGTCCTCGGCTGCTCCAAATGGGAATGACGAGGAGGGGGGCGAGGCTTTCGCCCCTCCTCTTCGCAGGGAATTCCCTGACGAGGATTTCCCTTTGGAGCAGTCACGGGACGAAACCCTCAAGCATGCCTTTGACCAGGTGAAAATGATCGATGGACAGCGTCTCCAGCCAGACATCGCTCTCGCACACCCCTATTTTACAATTATAAACGACCGACTATATAGAGTGACGCAGGACACTCAAACGAAAGAAAATATGACACAGCTTTTGATTCCACGGAGCCGCCGGGAAATGCTATTCCAGGCGGCTCATTACAATCCCATGGCGGGTCATCTGGGGGAAAGAAAAACACTGCTCCGACTAATAGCCCGTTTTTATTGGCCGGGCATTAGCGGTGACGTCCGCAGGTGGTGTGCGGCGTGCCGCGAATGCCAGCTGGTAAACCCACCGGCCACCCCAAAAGCGCCATTGCGCCCTCTTCCGTTGATCGAGGTCCCCTTCGAGAGAATTGGAATGGACCTCGTCGGGCCATTAGAGCGGACAGCACGGGGACATCGCTTTGTGTTAGTCCTAGTGGATTACGCAACACGATATCCGGAAGCAGTGCCTCTAAGCAACATTTCAGCACGTAGTGTTGCTGGGGCGCTCTTCAAAATAATCTCCCGGGTGGGGATTCCGAAAGAAATCCTCACCGATCAAGGCACAACTTTTATGTCACGCACACTTCGCGAACTTTACGATCTGTTGGGCATTAAATCGATTCGCACTAGCGTGTATCATCCGCAGACAGATGGCCTAGTGGAACGTTTTAACAAAACCCTCAAAAACATGATTCGTAAGTTTGTGCACGAGGATGCTAAGAACTGGGACAGGTGGCTCGATCCCCTGTTGTTTGCAGTGCGAGAGGTCCCGCAAGCCTCAACCGGCTTCTCCCCATTTGAGCTGTTGTATGGGCGACGCCCGCGCAGCATCTTAGATGTCTTACGAGAAGGCTGGGAGGAAGGACCTACAAACAGCAAAAATGAAATTCAATACGTTCTTGACCTCAGAGCAAAGCTCCACACTTTGGGGAAACTAACACAGGAGAATTTGCTCCGGGCTCAAGAACGTCAGTGCCGGCTGTATGACAGGGGAACGCGGCTGAGGGAATTTGCACCGGGAGATAAAGTTCTTGTATTGCTTCCCACATCGAGCTCCAAATTACTCGCCAAGTGGCAAGGGCCCTTTGAGGTCACACGACGAGTGGGGGATCTCGATTATGAAGTTAAGCGAACCGACAGAGGAAATGCGCATCAAATCTACCACCTCAACCTCCTTAAATTGTGGAGGGAGGCGGTCCCTGTATCGTTGGCGACGGTGGTCCCGGAGAGGGCGGAACTCGGACCGGAGGTAGATCCGAACCCAGATCCCAATACCCCGGTCATTTGTGGAGACCACCTCTCCCCGTGCCAACGAGCAGAGGTTGCCAGGTTGCAGAAGGAGTTTGCGGACGTGTTTTCTCCCCTGCCGGGTCGCACGAACCTCATCCAACACCATATCGAGACCGAGCCAGGGGCGGTCGTTCGTTGCCGCCCTTACCGCCTCCCCGAGCATAAAAAGAAAATTGTCCGGGACGAATTAGATGCCATGCTTGATCTGGGAGTAATAGAAGAATCCCACAGCGACTGGTCCAGCCCAGTCGTTCTTGTTCCCAAGAGTGACGGGTCGGTGCGGTTCTGTGTGGATTATAGAAAAGTCAACGCGGTGTCTAAATTTGACGCGTACCCAATGCCCCGCGTTGATGAACTGCTCGATCGGTTAGGTACTGCTCGCTTTTATTCGACATTGGATTTAACAAAGGGTTATTGGCAGATCCCCTTGACACCAATATCCCGCGAAAAAACAGCCTTCACCACGCCGTTTGGATTACACCAATTCGTGACACTTCCGTTCGGCTTGTTCGGGGCCCCAGCCACGTTCCAGCGTTTAATGGACCGTGTCCTCCGGCCGCACTCTGCTTACGCCGCTGCCTACATAGACGATATTATTATTTATAGTAATGACTGGCAGCGGCATATACACCATCTGAGGGCGGTCCTGAGGTCGCTGCGGCGGGCGGGGCTCACTGCAAACCCTAAGAAGTGCGCGGTTGGGCGTGTGGAGGTACGGTATCTGGGGTTCCACTTGGGCCATGGCCAGGTGCGTCCCCAAATTGATAAAACCGCGGCGATTGCGACTTGCCCTAGGCCCAAGACCAAAAAGGGGGTGAGGCAGTTCCTGGGGCTGGCTGGCTACTACAGAAGGTTCGTACCTAATTATTCGGACGTCACCAGCCCGCTGACTGACCTTACTAAAAAGGGGGCTCCAGATCCGGTCCAATGGTCGGAACAGTGCCAGCAGGCGTTCACACAAATTAAAGCCGCACTCTGTGGGGGGCCGCTCTTGTATTCCCCTAACTTCTCTCTCCCTTTCTTATTACAGACGGACGCTTCAGACAGAGGGCTGGGGGCCGTACTCTCGCAGGTGGTGGAGGGGGAGGAGCGCCCGGTGCTATACATCAGCAGGAAGCTCTCATTGAGGGAGACGAAGTATAGCACTGTGGAGAAGGAGTGTCTAGCTATCAAGTGGGCGGTCCTCACACTCCGCTACTACCTGCTGGGGCGGGCCTTCACCCTCTGCTCGGATCATGCCCCACTGCAGTGGCTCCACCGCATGAAAGATACTAACGCCCGGATCACCCGTTGGTATCTGGCTCTCCAGCCTTTTAAGTTCAAGGTGGTCCACAGACCGGGGGTGCAGATGGCTGTCGCCGACTTCCTTTCCAGAAATGGAGGGGGGAGTGGTAGGCAGGCCGGATGACGCCCCGGCCTGAGTCGGGCGGTGGGGGTATGTGGCAGCGGGGGCGTGGTCAAGCGCCCGTCCGGAGAGGGGGAGCGGTAAGGGCGCGTGCACCTGAGCGTAAATATGTCTAACACCTGTCTCTGATTTCAGTGAGCATGGGGAGAGCGGCATATAAGAGCCACAACAACGCCAGTGAGGGGCCAGCCTAGTGTTGGAGCTGAAGTTTACCAGTCTGCATTTATGTTTATGAGAAACCCTAAGTTTGTTACAAATAGTTTATGTTCATTTCTGTACCTTTATGTTGAAGAAATTAAAACCCCTTACCTTTGAGTTCTACCTCCTGTCATCGTGCCCTTCTTCCCCTGTCAAGTCCGTTTCACAATCGTGTATCCTTGGCACTGCGTTTTTGAGCCAGCAGCAAGGACTCCAGGACAGCGTGATCTTCCTCCAATTTTCACAGGTTTCGGCACCAGTGTAAGGAAGTGGGAGCCGTGCAAACATAAAACATCAGATTTTTATAGTCAGCACTTTACAGTGTAAAAAAAACATTTACAACGCTGCTTTTCAGCAGCCCGAACACACATTATCGGTGTGCTTTCCAGCTCCCCAGACACGCACAGCTTGTTTGTATCTCTCTCTCTCCCTGTGTCTCTCCCCAACTGCAGCTCTCCTCGATAATCTGCTGCAGGTGTCCATCCGGTCACCGCAGTCTCTCCACAGTATTATACATATATTATTGAAAATTATTTAAACATAAATGATAATTATTTAATCATTATATGTTACATTATTTGGGGGACTTTCTTGGATTGTTGATATGTGATTAATTGTGATTAATTTGACTAATCAATCAGCATATCATGTCATTTATTTGATTAAAATTTTGTCAATTGACAGCAATAATTATATATGTTACCAACACATACAATCAATGAAAGAGAAAACTCCAATTTTTGCTGTTTGACTTTTGGCTTGAAGCCCTTGTGACAAGTTTCCTGTGTGACAACTAGCCCCAGTCTCCCTAAACCCTGAACCACTGGAAATCAACAGTGCTTTATTGTTAAAATAGGAGTAGACTTGGTAGTGAGACAGCATCCGTTAAACACAAAAGCATTAAAAAATAAGGGCATGGAAAAATTTGACCACCAGCTGTCCCGTCATTGTCAGTGGAAGGTTACCAGGGGACGTATGCATCACATGAGACTGCACATAATGTTACTATTCAGCATCTATCAGAATGATCAAAAATGTCCTGAGGCCTCTCTTCACAGATGGCACAGGGTTCTGCTGAAATAAGACACTGGGAAATGTCAGATAATGTTGGTATATAATAGGTTTTGTGGGTGGATGCTGGAAGAGAAGAGAGAGAAAGATAGAAATAAAGAATGGCGAGACAGTGGTCGTGAGACAAATTCCCCTGGCTCTTCGCCATTGTACAATGGCCGAACCTTATGACAGCTCCAAACAGCAGGCCTTTTTTGATGAATGTGTGACATTTAGAACTCACCCTGACATTAGTTGTTGATTAAGACTATGTCATGCTTCCGGCATTCACAAGGTCTGGTGCTTTGCATGACTCGAACATTCTGTCACTTTGTTTTAACTTTGAGGCCATTTATTTTATATGACAGTGGCATGGGATACAGCAAATTCAGCCGATCACAAAATAATGAGGCTTGGTCTTCATGTTGGTGCAATTTATGAGACTCAGCAGCTTTCAGATGTTTTGCTACAGACATGATACTGAGAGAAAAAATATAACGGTATAGTGAAAGGTAAAGAGAGGTTATCAGTTGTGTGATAAAATAATAACTGCAAAACTGCCATTTTTGGGGTTCTAATTAAACAATAACCAACCGGCCTAGACAGAATCTCTGACTTTTCCCCATTTTTATTTTTATTTTCAGGGAAAATATTTTTGAAATTCTACAGAATTAATTCAATTTAACTTAAAATTTGTTAAACTGTGATGTGAGTACACTAAAGTAATTATTTAAGGCAATTAAATAGTCATATTGTGTCTAAAATGTAAAATATATTAAATGAAATTCTTGTTTGACAGAACCATTGTATAAAAGCAATATCACAATCATTCTGCTGTACTGAATATAAACATAGCATTCAGTACAAGAGAACTTTAGGGGTTTCAATGAAAGTTCGCTAATTGGTTAGTTTAGCGGTGTTGTGTTATGCTGTTAGCTTAGCTGTACTGTGTTTACAATATGGCGTAGGCAAGTTGAGCATGCGCGGTAAATTTCCCTGGAAGATTCTCTTTAGGACATATCAACCAACACCAGTGATTTGTGATCTGGGTCAACACTAATGAAAACAGTTTCATTGATGCATATGAACGTCAGCACGTTCCACAATGCACAAATAAACAGTAATCAGTTAAAATGTCCAAATTCTCACACCAATATATGTAGCGAATTTGGTACGATAAATGTATACTGCATGGATTAAAGTGTCGTGTATAGTTCCATTATTTATAAGGAAAACAGTATGTGTGAGCTAGGAATTAAATATAACAGTCCTATTACCACATTACTATGCAAGGAAATGTATAATGAAATCAGTCGCATTTGACAACCGTTATAATTAATAGAATAGATAAATTACAAATAACTAGATTATTTGTCTGAATAAAATTCTCCACCATGTAAATAATAATACAACGTATCGTTGTATCAGCTCACAATTTCTACTGTAGGGAATTAGCTTTAATAAGAGAATATATAATTAATTCTCTTATTGGAGTAATATTATTCTTATACCTTATTGAAAATAATATAAAAAATATAGGTATAGGTTTGAAGCACAATCTTTTAGAAACAGGGATGGGATTATTTATCAAAAATATACCACAGTCAAAATATCTTTAAAAGGGAAATATGAATATATTATATTATTATGAATATCCTGGTCCCACACGAACAGCAGAAGAGTGTCAGGGGAAAGAAAGTGAGTAAGAGGACGTGTCTTTTAACTTCTGATGAACGTCCCTCCTCTCAAGACTGGCTTGAACAATGAGAAAGGTGCAATTTCCAAGCAGGAAATGTTCCTTTGTTTGTAAGTTCAAGCATTTGCAGCAAGCATTTGCATGATTGGGGGGTAAGTTGTTAATGTGTTCATTTAACAGGAAACTCATTTAATTAATTTAATAGGAAACATGGCAGAACTAATTGTACATTATTGGGTAGTTCTGTCATAAGGCACGCATAAAACAGTATACAGTACAAAAACACTTTACAAGACAGTAATGATCCTATACACAATGTCCTGGGGATATACATGTGAATTTATAGACAGTTTGCCTATAATTTAATGAAAAAAAGTCTGTTGTTCTGGGCTTTGAGTCAATTTCTTATGGGTGAAAGGAGTGAATCAATCTTTCTGCATTCTTTTCTCTAGCATGCAGCCCCACTTGGAATGTCACTGGGGGTCCACTCTTTACTCGTTCAGTGGCAGCAAAGACAGTGTAAAGGCTTGATAATGATCAGTGGGGAGCAGGCATAACAGAGTCGGCTTGGGCCTACTTGGGCCTTTGCTTGTTACAGTCTTGAGACATCTGTTGGCTTATTCATTAAATAAGGAATAATTGTGTGTCTGATTGGTCCAGATGCTACATTAGCTTATGTGATAATATAATATCATATACTAATACACAATTTGTATATTATATTATTATGATCCATTTAAATGAATTAAACATTGTAATACATTAAACAGAGCTACATGCATAATAAAGATTAATTTGCTAATTTAAGACCATTTATAAACAATAGCATTATTCTCATTAGAATTAGATTATTGTGCTCACCATATCATAAGTGATCAGGGTCCAAGAACCAACTCATCCTCATCAGTCTTCATGTTGCTCCAGCAAAAACCAAGAAATCCACTAAAGTCCTCCTGTGAGACAGGCAAGAACCAAGACAATACTCACTCAATAGAGAAACTGTCATCTTTTTGCCCTACTGTGTACTGGTCGGCGCTACACTGTCTCTCACTGTGCCTATTGTCCTGTTTATTTTTATTTATATTCATTGTACTGTCCCATACTTTTTGCACACGTTTGCATGTGCACTTTTAATAGGTGTGTTATTTAGTCAGTTATCCTAAAGAAAATTACTGAAACACTTGTTAAATTGCCCTCTCGTTCAGATTTACATTAGCTCAGTTCTTCTCTTTCTTTCTTCAACAAATCTGTTCCTTTTTTCCTTCATGAAACGTGTTTAGCACAAAGCATTCTTTTAAACAGGACTGATTCAATCACAAATACCAATTCAGAAGGACCTCATAAAACCCATGCTTTGTTCTTATGCCTTATTATATTCTGAGGACACTTCAGCTTACAGAGCAGCTCATGTCTGATCCTAAACAACTTTTCAGTGCATTACTGAGCCAGGATCCCGGCAATGATGTCTGCTGTCTATTTTCAATACCTGAAATGCTGCTCTCACACAAGTTGATCCATTGACATGACTTGTTTGATTCTGAGATGCTGGTGAGAAAGCAGAGAAATGGCTGAATATGGTGAATGTGTTTGTATGTTTAAAATGTATCTCTGCAGGGATTAAAACAACCATGTGCAAAGTGGCCATTTTCTGGAGTGGCTTAGGGTATTGAGTCAATATGGCACTAAAGGTCTGCTGATGGGGAGCCAAGGCATTTTGTATAATGCAAAAAGTGTGATTTAAAAACATCATAAACATGCAAAATCAAAACAAACTAAAGAATTCTGTAAATTAACGATTAAAAGCTCTTTGTAAGTGCATCTGCTCATTGTCTTCAGTATTTTATTTGAATCTTTGAGATGTTTTCGGAAATATTATGTTGCTGTGGGAAACTAAAACCTATAGAAAATGTCACTTTATATATCTGTGTAATGTGTGTGGAAGATAGTGTGCATTCAAGATAGATTGCTAGTTTATAAAAGATCAAGGTTAAATTTCTGCTACTCAAATAGGGATAAATAATCATCCTTGCTCTGATGTGAGTCATTAGAAACAACAGAGGCACAGACAAATATATAAAGGAAGAAAATCTGAGGGAAGGTGCTATGGGCTGACGCTTATAAGGTGCCCATGACTTAGCTCCTTCAGGCCATGAATTGGCGTGATTGTATAAGGCTTCAGACCACTTGACCAGGCAGTGTCTCATTCCCAATCAGAGAACCAAAGTTACATATGTAACCAAGACATTATGTGACTTACAGTTCAAAGACATAGTTCATGAGTAACCAATGACTTTCCAATATTGAAACCATGCAGATTAGAGAGAGAGAAGATATGAGAGATTTTAGCATTTCTCCTAAGAGAACACAGGTTTTCTATAACTACTCGTTTATTGGGCTTTTCCACTGCACAGTACTACTTGACTCGACTGCGGATAGTTCCTGGTACCTGGTACTTTTTTTAGTACCACCTTGGTCGAGGTTCCAAGCAATCCGAGCCAATACAAAATGTGACATCAAAACCCTGCAGTTCACTGATTGGTCAGAGAGAATCGTCACTTTTCGACATGGGACCTGCTAGTTTTAAAGTTAGCTACAGCAATAGCAGTATCATTTGTTCACACGACTTTCAAATTGTAAAAATAAATAACAATAAACGAGGTGCAGATGTTCCTCTCGCTAGCGACGAATGACACAAAAAGTCTTTCAGGAAGTGGCTTAGCTGTTGGCCGCACACGGCTACCACCGGACCTACCAACAGTATAGGGAAAAGTTAAAAGAATAAAATAAAAGTGACTACAGAAGCATCAAAGAAAAGTGGAAGTGGTTGACCAAATGTATGCCATCTAGACCGGTGAGCAATGGGAGGGAGAGTGCCCTGGGTCCACGATGGAGGATGGTATGTTAACTCTATACTGTGGTTGAAAGCTTCACTTTATTTAGTTGACCAGCTACTGGAAAGCTTGCTTCTAAAACAACCAGGCCAATTTAACTGATACAATTGAGTAAAATCACCATGCAACAACTGGTTTATGCAGCACAATGAGCTAGTAGCTAGCGGTCGTGTTATTGTTTACTGTTTTGTGTCACGTTTAAGATGATGAGTCAGCACATCGATGACGATCAGCCTATTATCCCACCCATGTTGAGGCAATACTAAACAGCAGTGGAAGTAAAAGAAAAGTAAAGTGAGTAGAGTCGAGTCGAGTCAAGTTGAACTGTAATGTGCAGTGGGAAAATGCTGTTAGAGAACTGTTGTTTAAAATCAATTCACTTAATGCGGTGTCTTGCTTTGTTGTTCTGAATATCAGCACAGCTATGATTCAACTGAAGGCCCAAAGCTGCAAACCAAGACTCAATATGGCACTCCTGCTTGGGTGAAATTATGTAACTTTCTATACATTATTAATATTTTTTTTCTTTCCATGTTACTATCAGTAATTTTCATTGAATTCCTACCTTTGTTCACAGTAAATCTAATGTATCTTATATGCACATTTTTATTAAAAGAATGTATCGTGTTTTACACTGGTGGAACCCATTTTCATTTTCTCATCCAACATACTACACTGTAAACTATTTTACCTTATCAAATCATTAAAATTTGTCTGGTTGGTGTAACCTAATGTAGTCAGGTTGATTGAGCAGTGTTTAATATGTTAGACTTGAATCAAACCAGTTAATTTACTGTAGAAGTAACCACATGAATAAAAAAAAAATTACATTGCATTTTACCTATATTTACTAAATTGTGTATCCTGTATACTTATATATTGCACTAGAGTGACTGTGGGTATCACAAAAACTACTATGATAGTCCAGTTCACCTTTGTCACAGTCCTGTCACTCTGTCAGTCTGGGTTTTTGTGTTTCGTTTTCTGTTTTTGTGTGAGCGCATGGTTTCGGTTGTATTCCCTGTCGTGTGCTCTTCGGTCTGTATTGTTTCATGTCGGTAGCACGGTGTCTCTATTCTGACTTCCTGTCTGGTTTGGTTTCGGTATGTGTCGCGATCCAGACACTCGTGATCCAGGTCTGTCTGTTATTGACGTGGGTGCATCTTGCTTATGTCATCTTGACAGCATGCACTCACGTCAATAGTTTTTCTGTCTCTCTATGGTTTCGGTTGTATTCCCTGCCGTGCGCTCTTCTGTCTGTATTGTTTCATGTCGGGAGCACGGTGTCTGTAATCTGACTTCCTGTCTGGTTTGGATTCGGTATGTGTCGCGATCCAGACACTCGTGCTCCAGGTCTGTCTGTTATTGACGTGGGTGCATCTTGCTTATGTCATCTTGGCAGCATGCACACACATCTATAGTTTTTCTGTCTCTCGTGAACATGGGTGTGCCTCGCATCACACTCATCGTGTCTTCATGTTGTGCTGACTGTTGTGGTCACTTCGGTCTAAAGTGTCAGGTGTGTGTGTGGCCGAACTCTCGCACAGGTGTCCTGTTTTGTTTTTGTCACCTGTTGTATGCATCGCGTGGAGTTTGCCTCACGATGTACACTCAGGTTTCATTTAGTGTGAGAATGCGTGGTATCACTTTGTTTGTTATTGCTATGCATTCTCTTGTGTTGTTTATCAGTTGGCATGGGCGTATTGTCTTATTGCCTTGTTGTCTTAACAATGTGTGCTCATGCCATTCAGGTGTTTAGTTGTCTTGTGAGATTATGTGGCTTTGTTTTGTTTCTGTATTGCAACATGTCTCTCTCTTACATCATACCCTGCCTCCTTGTTTGCTTATTATTAGTTAATTTGCCTCACCTGTCCCGTTAACCCATTTGATTTCTCTCCCTATTTTTGTTTTTTGGTCACATTCCTTGCCTGTCCTGTTCACCTACTTTTTTCCTATGCCCCGATTACCTTCTTCCCCAGATTTATTCTTTTGTTTGTTTTTTCCCCCTTGTGGGTGATTTAGTTCGATTTTTGCCCTTTTGTTTGTATTAATAAATTAATGTATTTTAGGTGTTTGGGTCCTGAGTCTTGTCTTATTCCTGACAACCTTAGCTTGTTTTTAATTTTGCCTCTTTCCTTTACCTCCACAGCTGGACTCTGTAAAGCATGTCCAGGGTGCTGTTGACAAGCGGTAAAGTGTATACTATCTGCACAGTGCTCCTATTCCATTCTCATCCTGGAGATATGTCCTTGTGTAGAAAGAGAGTGAAAAAGAGGGTGTGACAGAAAAATACAGAAACTGATACAGAAGGAGAGAAAATGGGTAACTGAGACAGAAGAATGTGATATAGATAAACAAATAGGGAAAGGGGGGATTAGAGAGAGGGAGTCAAAGAAAGAATGTGACAATGGGGGGGGGGGGGGGAGAAAATGGGAAGAAATGGGTAGGGTTGGCAGAGCGAAAGAAGAGCACATGAGAGAGAAATAAAGTGTGAGAGCAGCACCTCTCTGTGTGGGATTGTGAGAAGGCCACAGGGATTCTGTTCATTAGGATGGGAACTGAAGAGTTGATCACAGATCATCAGATGAGTTTGTTTGGAGCTGCTCCCAGCTCGTCTCCTGTCTGCCTGGAGGAGGTTCTGTTAAACCGCAGTTGTTCACAGATCGTAGGAGTCCCTTTTATTTTGTGCCGTATCTCTCTTGACACATGCAAATCAGGTCTGACCTTAATTGGCCAGAAAATTATTTCTGCAGCAGCTTATTTACCCCTGATGTCTGGTGCAGTGGCAAAAGATTAGATGACAACATTCAACTGTTGTTTTTAATTTAATTGACCTTAGTCTGCCATCTAAGTACGAACAGAAAAACGTACAATGTGGGAAATAAATAGAAGACTTCAATAATATTTCAGTAGCATTTGGAAAAATGTCAGATACTCCAGCTGTAATTCAATATTAATATCTATTCTTATTCAGAGTCTATAGAGGAGGCAGCAGTGTCTTAAAGCATGGCATGTTCTTCATCTAAACATATTTTCTAATTCTTGTATGATTATAATACATGCAGTTTATTTCCTTATGCTGCAGGGTAGGTAAAACACTCCCTGTAACGGTGGCTCATATCACATGACATTGCTAACATTCTATCAACAGTCATTGCCTGCCTATTTAAAGTTGGTACATGTCACCAGGGAATTTGTCTCAGTTTGGGACCCGACGTGTATCGGTACCGGCATGTCCGGCTATGTTTATGTCTCCTGAGAAGTAGGTGTTGTGGTAAAAGTTAGCAGTTTGGCTAATAGGTTCCTGTTGATTTTAATTGTTAATATTAGCTTGCCTGTTTGTAGTGGATTCGGAGACTTCCCTGTGCCTCACCTCATGTCAACTGACTGCTTTCTTCCTCCCAGATATGTTTTAAAGGTGTTTATTGAATTAAGCGTTAGTGTCCTGAGGGCGTAGCAGGGCATAGCTGTTTATGCTTTGTGTTTTAGCTAGCTGCCACCCATGGGTTCCAGTTCATTTGTTTTTCACGCTTGCATAACCATGGTAAAATGAGCGACCAGCTTCACTGTATTTAAGACTCTATTTTGTTGTTCGGTTTTTGTTTTTTTGTTTTATGTATCGTCTTCTCTGTAGGCATCCTGGTATGGCTGGCGGCTTGTTCATGTTGCTGTTTCATTTGCTCATGTTTTGTTTTACTTTGATTTTGTGCCGATTTGGCTTCTGCTGACAGTTATGTTGTATTCTAAGTTTAGCTTCATTGAGTTTGCAGCAATTTTTTTCAACTCTGTATTGTGCCCTCAGCGGTATCCCCGGATGCATTTATTTTGGGGCACTCGGAGTTGCTTTTTTTTTGATGATATTATGCCCTCAATTTGTCTTCTAATGTGTTTTGTATTGTGACAATTTTTTATTTCTTAAATTTGGGAATGTTTTTTCTTTTTCTAAGCATCTGGCATTTTGCTTTTGAGTAACTTTTTTCCTTATTTGTGATTTGTTTACATATATCCTAACTGCTGCTTTGCACTGTTTGCATAAGCCTTGCTCAATATTTATGATAAGGGCCTACTAGTATGGTGTCATACTGGTCTTGTCTTTTTTCTGTGTGTTTTTTTCTATTGCAGGAGCTGTGTGCCCAAGACAGAGAGGCTAGCTTTCTTTCTCTTCATTGATGATAGTGTCCCTCTCACTGAATGCTGTGTTATCACTTATATCAGAGATGCGTGCAAGCGTTTTGTTTCTCTGGACCCATATTTCCCTTGATCTAGTCTGCCTTCTGCTGGTAAGCCTCAGCTTGTAGTTATGATTTCTATTTGAATGTCTATTTTGTGTCATGGACTAATAGCTCTTTTTACATAGAATTATATGTGAATGGGAACTCTGTTGCTGGATTCCAACACTGCAGGTGTCATTTAATGTTCTTGCTGTATTGGTTTGAAACACCAATTTAATCCATTTTATTGTGTTTTGTATTAAATAAAGATATCTATTTTTATAACTGGACCCACGTCTCCTGCACTGTGTGTGGAATGAAGCTGTGTGACCTATTTAGTTAAATCTGGTGTTTTTTTTTAACCTGTGAGTATTTTAATGATTACAAAAAATAGAAGTTATTACATTAAGTTATGAAAAAAGAAAATAAGCATTTCTGGGGCACTACTAAAGAACAAATTGTAATTGGTGTCATTGGCACTGGTGACTATAGCCCTGTATTCATACATAGCCAGGAAATGTGTCAAGTGCAGTCCTTTTAGTATCTCGGAGTCTACATAGATAGTTCACTTATTTGGGACAAACATGTTGATCTTGTATGTAGTCAACTTTATCAAAGACTGTATTTTTTGCGTCGACTACGATACTATGGGGTGAACAACAAAATCCTTCTGCTTTTTTACAAAGCTATATTAGAGAGTGTTATAAGTTATGGTTTAACCACATGGTACATAAACCTTACTGTGAAATCAAAATCCAGACTGATGCACCTGACGCATATAGCAATGAAACTGACAGGACAGAAGGACTATTACAGCATCCAGTCTCTGTATGAACAGTGTACGTTAACGGAAGCTAGAAGAATTTTAAATGACCCATCTCACATTTTTAACTTTTTGTTAATTATGAATTGTTACCTTCGGCCAGGCATTTTAGAAACGTACGGTGTAAATTGAATGGATTTAAAAAATAATTTGAGCCTTTTTCTATTAAATTGCTAAATGATGCCAAATGATGTAGATTGTATACTTCTATTGTGTTTTGAATCTTTATGTCATTAGATGCTTTTACTGAAAGATATACTTTTTATGATTGGTGGAAATTTATGCTATGTTGAATTGTTGTGTATTTGATGTATTTTTCGGGTGATGTAATGAAATGCAAAAATGTTGCCTATTGAGTCCACCACACGTTTCCCCTAACGGGACAATAAAGTACATTCCATTCCATAATTCGTAAATCTTTAAAATATTGAAAACCTGGACTTACACGGACTTGTTCAAGGACTTAATTGTTAACAATGGAAATTTTAAATGAAAACTGTGACAAAATGTAATGGATAGAAGGATGTTTAATGATAGTACAGCCCGTATACAATTCTCTTGTATAGTGTGGTCATGTTGTTTACAGTTCCCTGGAGCCTTGCAGAAATGAAAAATTACGTCAAAAAATAAATAAATAAATATATATATATATATATATATATATATATATATATATATATATATATATATATTAGGGCTGTCAATCGATTACATTTTTTAATCGAATTAATTACATGGTGTCCTGATTAATAATCGTAATTAATCGCATATACAAATATTTTGCTGAGAAAGCCACTCATATAACAGTAACTCAATATATAATGCTTATACATATTTATATCAATATATAATTATACATAGTTATCTTTAAATATTTAAAAATTATATATATATATATATATATATATATATATATATATATATACACTCACCTAAAGGATTATTAGGAACATCTGTTCAATTTCTCATTAATGCAATTATCTAATCAACCAATCACATGGCAGTTGCTTCAATGCATTTAGGGGTGTGGTCCTGGTCAAGACAATCTCCTGAACTCCAAACTGAATGTCAGAATGGGAAAGAAAGGTGATTTAAGCAATTTTGAGCGTGGCATGGTTGTTGGTGCCAGACGGGCCGGTCTGAGTATTTCACAATCTGCTCAGTTACTGGGATTTTCACGCACAACCATTTCTAGGGTTTACAAAGAATGGTGTGAAAAGGGAAAAACATCCAGTATGCGGCAGTCCTGTGGGCAAAAATGCCTTGTTGGTGCTAGAGGTCAGAGGAGAATGGGCCGACTGATTCAAGCTGATAGAAGAGCAACTTTGACTGAAATAACCACTCGTTACAACCGAGGTATGCAGCAAAGCATTTGTGAAGCCACAACACGCACAACCTTGAGGCGGATGGGCTACAACAGCAGAAGACCCCACCGGGTACCACTCATCTCCACTACAAATAGGAAAAAGAGGCTACAATTTGCAAGAGCTCACCAAAATTGGACAATTGAAGACTGGAAAAATGTTGCCTGGTCTGATGAGTCTCGATTTCTGTTGAGACATTCAGATGGTAGAGTCAGAATTTGGCGTAAACAGAATGAGAACATGGATCCATCATGCCTTGTTACCACTGTGCAGGCTGGTGGTGGTGGTGTAATGGTGTGGGGGATGTTTTCTTGGCACACTTTAGGCCCCTTAGTGCCAATTGGGCATCGTTTAAATGCCACGGCCTACCTGAGCATTGTTTCTGACCATGTCCATCCCTTTATGGCCACCATGTACCCATCCTCTGATGGCTACATCCAGCAGGATAATGCACCATGTCACAAAGCTCGAATCATTTCAAATTGGTTTCTTGAACATGACAATGAGTTCACTGTACTAAAATGGCCCCCACAGTCACCAGATCTCAACCCATTAGAGCATCTTTGGGATGTGGTGGAACGAGAGCTTCGTGCCCTGGATGTGCATCCCACAAATCTCCATCAACTGCAAGATGCTATCCTATCAATATGGGCCAACATTTCTAAAGAATGCTTTCAGCACCTTGTTGAATCAATGCCACGTAGAATTAAGGCAGTTCTGAAGGCGAAAGGGGGTCAAACACAGTATTAGTATGGTGTTCCTAATAATCCTTTAGGTGAGTGTATATATACATACATACAAGTAAATATATATATTCAGTTAATTAAAATGTTTTACATTCCAGTAGCAGAAGAGTTAATCATTGATAAGGCAATACAAAAAGCGGCTTTAGAATACAATGTATTGTTTACTACCATATTATTGATCATAAGTCAATCATTGTCATATAGTTCACAGCAATCCATTTCACAAGTGAATTTGTCAATCAGTTAGAGATTTATTATGAGGGCTTGTTTAAGGGCCCGTCAAATTACACCTACGTTAGACGTCTTGGGTGTGTTGCATCATAAACATAAAATGTTTAGGTCACTGTTTCAAGTTAAATATAGTTTAATACTTAATCTTTAAACATCTTGAGATCCCTTAAGATCGCATTTGCGCTCCTTCGAGTGTTTTGAATGCAAGAACGTTTTGTTTTTCTGCCTACTGTAGTGTTTTCTTCACTGTATATACTGCGCGTTGCTCATACAGCTGAAATTTCACTTACTGCCCTCTGGAGTAAACAGGTGGTCCGTGGGCATGCGATTAATTGCGTAAATTTTTTTAACATGTTATTTTTTGTAAAATGAACACACTGAATTATCTCGTTAATTCGACAGCCCTAATATATACAGTATATATATATATATATATATATATATATATATATATATATATATGTGTAATAATAATGTACATAGCCCAACATGTCACTTCCCGAAGACCACAACAGGCTCTTTCCTCCCTGCACCACTAAACTAAATTGGATTTTGCATAACTTTGGATCAGTTCTTCCATTAACCCTGCAGAAGAAGATTTGATTTCCTTTTACATAATTATAACCTCCTAAACATGACTGACACATACTACAAGGGTGCACATACAGTAGGATGGAGGCATTGTGCCAACTGAAGCACACTTAATGCTCAACTCTAATATGTGCTGCTAATGAGTTTGCTGAAGAGTTAAGACTTTTACTTTTCCCAACAGATAGAGGACTTTCTAGAAGAATCTAGATTGGACTGACAATTGCGAGTGACCAATGATTAACTGCTTCTCGTCTGTCTGGAGGGAGACACATACTGTGCTGCATGTCCTGCTGTGCCCTGGAGTTACAGAAGTATGATCAAACCGCTTTTTCCATATCTTTTACTTTCACTTTCATGTACTTATATTTTAATATGAGTGAGAATATGTGAGGATTCTAGACTTTTTATAAGTTCAGGAGTTACAGTGCAGATGTCTTAGGGGTCCCAAAATTGACTGCTTTCATCTGACTGAACCAAAAAAGAACCGACGTGTATTATTGCTCGTTTGTGAGTTTTGAAATGTAACAATCCAGGGGGGAGTCTTTGAGAAACAGAGGTTGCTCTTTCATAGCTGAGGAGACTTAATGGCATGCTCAATTATGTGTAATTTGAAAACCAACTTTGTCTTGGATTTTCTTCTAGAACTAAACTAGACACAAACAATTGCTGACATAAGATAGCTAAGATAAATTGGTCTTTGAAGATTTGATGAGAAATGTTTGAGTTCATATTGAAATCTGATTTTTTTACTACAGAATTTGGTTTCTTAGCTTATCTGAACACACTTTGAGAAATTGTAGAGATCTCTTCTGAAACTCTACTTTTCTCTTAAGAGAAAAATCTGAGAAGTAGGAGGCTTGTGGGATGGAACAAAAGATTCAATTGTATCTAATTGCTCTATAGGAGAAACAATTGAGATTTGATTTGTAATTTATCTTTCCCACGTGGTTCAGATGCCACATTTAATTTATCAAATGAACATAGATAAAGATTGTAGTACTAATAGCTGGTAATGAAATATGTTTTGCCTATAACAAAACTTTTGGGACAGCAAGTCCAAGATTGACTGTGCCGTTAAAATGGACACATGCAGAACAAGCTCTGTCACTTTCCTGATTTGCAGCATAGCATGTGGCATGGTATAAAAAGTTAATTTGTTTTCTTGTGAACAGCTTGCAATATACAGAATTTTGGTCACAGGCCAGGCAATCGCTGCCAAATTGAGCTTCCTTTATAGGCGGATATGTGCAGTTTGCAGTGAACCAGCCAGAACCAAGTAAATAAATATATCTCAACAATGTCAAAGGTACAGTGCTCCAGGCTTTCTCGTTGGCAAAATTTGTTCATTTAGATTAGGGCAACCCTATAAAAGGTTCTAAACTGTTGTGACTGTAGTGCGTTAGTGAATCTTGATTCGTCCATCACTCACTGGCCTGAAATAGAGCTGCATCTGTTGACATTCACAATGCACGTATGGCATCCAGTTCGGCCAGTATTTAAATCACGTGAGTCACCCGGGCAACACAATGTTATCAACTCATCTCAAAAAGGAATCAAAAATTGTCCAACAGCTGCCATAGCAGTAAAGTAAGGCGATACCATGCATCCCTGTTGTATTTTTCCCTTAACAAGATAATCAGAATACACAGAATTGCTAGGAGGCATCAAGTACCATACCCAGTGACTTCAACAAAAGCAAGGTAAAAGACTATAATGTTTGGATGTTGTCTTGGAAGTTTGAACTAGAGCTGAAAACTAACCTTTGATTGGTGTGAATTTAAAATAATTTTAAGCAGTTTTCAGTGTTTCCCTGTTACACAGTGTACATTTTAATACCAGGACATGTAATGTTTTTTTTTCCAGCTCTGTTTATGTTTTTGTTCATCTAATTATTCATTTATTTTGTGTGCTCTCTTGTGTCAAATCAAATCCTTTTATTGTCACTCAACCATATATACAAGTGCCACAGTGGGGGAAAGCCTTTGGTGCAGTTCCAAGCAACATAGCAGTATGATAATAACTATAAACATCTGATTACACATGACACAGTTTGAATGTTTTTTTTTACACGACACCATATACACATAATAATATACAATATACAGTATTCACAAGATAAGAAGACTGTATACAATAAAAAAAATACATTGTTTTCCTCTGATAGGAGTTAGATTTGTCAGGCAGTGTGCATAAATCTTTTTCTTCTTCTATCACTTAAGTGTGAAAGACAAAAAGAAAATGAGCGATAAAGAAAGAAAACGATGTGTGTTTCTCTGTTTACGCCATATGGCTGATTCGGACACACACCAGTTTTGTTTTGTTTGTTTGGGGGAAGAGCACGCTGCTCTTGCATTGATGCGAGGTGGGTGTGAGCATTGTGAGCTGCTCACAGCGAAGATGCTGAGCACTCATCTCGCTTATTTCCAAGAGCCAGCCCCCACCATTTCGTCGTGGGGCTCACGTATGGATTTGGCTGTGGAGCGATAGACGGGTTCGTCCCTATCACTCGCTCTCTCTCCAGATCCAACCGGTCCCTCGCATGATCTCGAAGCGCGCCTCAGCACCTCTTCTGTTCATGAGAGGGACGATGAATATTTGGGACCGCGGAATCTGAGTTGCCTACCTCTGAGCATTCCTTGTGTGATGACAAAAAGGTTGAGGAATTGCTTGAGGTGGTTACTCGTGCAGTGGCCAGATCACAATTAGACTGGCCGCATGAACAAGAGACCCCCGATTGTTCAAAATTAGAAGACAGATTTCTGTCTGGTGGCAGGGAAAGGGAACTCAAAATCAGTCTCTCCCCTTCTTTGATGACTTCCATGACGAGTTGACTCGTTCATGGGGGAAACATAATACTTCCTGTATCTTTGTGCCCTCAACGTCAATATATTCGGCTATCGTGGGTGCTAAGGCTCGGGGTTATATGGTGATGCCATGGGTAGAAGAGACAATCTATCTCTCGTCTGGTTCGGCATCATCATCAAAAGGACCAACTCTCCCCACAAAGCCATGTAGGACTACCTCAACTCTTCTGGGGAAAGCTTATCAGGCAGCAGGTCAGGCTGGTGCTGCCTTACACACCATGGCGGTATTACAGGCGTACCAGGCTGATTTATTAAAGGATCTGAGTACGGGGAGTACTATCGACGAGGAAGCATTTTCAGAGCTTCGTCGAGCCACAGATTTATCTCTCCATGCAACCAAGCAGACTGCTCACGCTATTGGCTGTTCAATGGCTGCTTTGGTCAGCACGGAGAGGCATCTGTGGCTAAACCTTTCAAGCATTAAGGATAAGGACAAATTGTTCCTTCTTTATGCTCTGATCTCACCTTCTGGCCTATTCGTTGACTCGATGAATACAGTCATTACCAGGTTTTGGGAGGTAAAAAGAAACGAGGAAGCCTTTGTACAATTCCTTCCTCGCCGCACTCAGAGGGAGGGACTGCCGGCCACCCAGCCTCCCCCCAGTCCTTCTAGAAGGGAGGTCCAAAAACAGAGTGTGGCAAGTCGCGCTCCCCTTCGCAAAGAGTGGGGATCGGCTCTTCGCCTTCAGCAGCTTCCAAAGCAAGACCTCAGGACCATTATTTCTAGAAAGAAATAATGTGGGGGTATTGTGGTAAACTTACTTTACAGCACTCACAAATATGGGGCATATGTGATTTACTTTAAGTTACTGCCAATGATCAAACTGTCAATATTTAAAAAAAAAAAAAAAAAAAAAAAAAAAAAACAATGACAGCAATGGTAAGAAACCTGCACTGAGCGAGCAAAAACGTCAGTCAGAAAATTAGTGCATTGGACGAGATGAGGTAAATGCATGACTGATGTCACAAATCCGGGAGATAATTTTGTTATTTCTTTTTAATGGAATTAGTTAGATTGTTTCTTTCAACAACACAAACCGGCACAGACTGAGCACAAACGAATGCTACCGGTATGGAGAGATTTGGACAACATGGGGTGGAAAGTGATGTCACAGTCCAGAATCATATTTGTTATTTCTAAGGAATGGAAATGGATAAAGTGTTAATTTTAATGGTACAAATCGAGCACAAACGAATGACACTGGTTTGGAGCAATTAAGAAAACATGGGGTGGAGGATGACGTCACCGCTCCCGAAAATGTTTTTTTCTATATCTAAGGAAGGGTAATAGTTACAACGTTTGTTTTACTGGCAAAAACCAGATCAAACCGAGCACAAACGACCAGCACCGGTTCGGTTCGATTTGAGCAAGATGGGGTGGAGAGTGACGTCACACAGCCCAAAAAATTATGCTTAATGCGTCAAACACCAAACCAGAACAAACTAAAAAATTTTGTGGCACAAATCATCACAAACACAGCACAAACTAATGGAATTGTTTTGGTGATTATTTAATTATATGGGGTGCCAACTTCATGGAAGTGATTCTTGCAGCTGTTAGGTGGTTTATTAGTGGGTGAAGAGGGTGTAGTTTAACGATGGTCCGGTTTTCTTGGATACTACATAACGGCCATGGTATGACAGAACTGTGGCCGAGGGCCACATCACAGCTGGGATTACATATTGATTGCTTGTTTGCCAGAGTCTTAACAACCAGCTCTGTCAACACAGTGACTGAGTGCTTGCTGGATGGTAGTGTCATTTACCTACTCTGGTAATCTAGACAGATGAACTGCGCTGCAGAGTTATGTAGAAACCGATGCAGCATTGCTGTGTGCTGATATCATACAAAGATTATAAGATGCTACTGAGTGTCATGGCCTTATGGGGAGTGAAAGAGAGTGGACTGCTTCCATGAATTCTGTGAGTATGAGATACATGCACATGCAGACCCACCACACACCTTTTCTCAATTTTATGAAGGCATTTTCTTCAAACAAACTCTCTCTCTCTCTCTCTCTCTCACACACACACACACACACACACACACACACACTTGTACAAAAGTCTCTTGTAATCACAAGACACACTGCAAAACACAAAATACTGTCTGACATATGGAAATCGCATGCTCTGTATTAGGAATAATGACATTCTCACCAGACTTTCTGTTCTTAATCTGTGTAATATTTTAGAAGACTAAACTAAAGCCTCTCATCAGAGCTGGTGGGTGGCATAAAGGCATGTCTTTGGCAAAGGCATGTAAAGATGAACTGAGGTTAGCTCACTGTGTAAGAATGTGTGATTTATTTCCTTTCAACCCTCTATTCTGTCTTCATTCCCTCTTCCCTCCTGCATGCATCAGAGAAATAAACAAGATCACACCACATGAATGCTATTGCTTTAAGTTAAACAGGTTTTAAGTTTGACATGAAATTAATTACTCAATAAGAGATCAAATAGAATAGCATAGTATGTATACAAATGTTCTGTATGCATGAATACAGAACCCCCCTGAAATAATAATTAATACATTTGACCAAAAATGCAGTAACTTTTATCTTATTTTATAGCGTAACTACGTTGCCACTATTATCCACTTTGAATGTGGACCTCTTCCGGTAAGCCACCTTCAGCCCTTTCTGTGATGCAAAAATACAAATATACTGCTTTATATTGCTGGCTGGCAATCCACGTGGACATATTATTATCATTAAGTATTATTTTCATTAACATATAGTTTGGAACGCATATAGTTTTGTCGCTTTTTGTATTTTGCCATCATTTTATCTAAGCGTGTAATTTGTATTAAAAAATAACAAAATAAAAATTATATATATATATATATATATATATATATATATATATATATATATATATATATATATATATATATATATATATATACACACACACACACACAGTGCATCAGGAAAGTATTTACAGCGCTTCAATTTTTCCACATTTTGTTATGTGATTATTCCAAATTATTCCAAAATTTATTAAATTCATTATTTTCATCAAAATTCTACAAACAATACACCATAATGACAATGTGAAAGAAGTTTGTTTGAAATCTTTGCAAATTTATTAAAAATAAAAAAATTAAAATCAAATGTACATAAGTATTCACAGCCTTTGCCATGACACTCAAAATTGAGCTCAGGTGCATCCTGTTTCCACTGATCATCCTGGAGATGTTTCTACAACTTGATTAGAGTCCACCTGTGGTAAATTCAGTTGACTGGACATGATTTGGAAAGTCACATAACTGTCTATATAAGGTCCCACAGTTAACAGTGCATGTCAGAGCATAAACCAAGCCATGAAGTCCAAGGAATTGTCTGTAGACCTCTGAGACAGGATTGTATCAAGGCACAGATCTGGGGAAGGGTACAGAAAAAAGTCTGCAGCATTGAAGGTCCCAATGAGCAGAGTGGCCTCCATCATCTGTAAATGGAAAAAGTTTGGAACCACCAGGACTCTTCCTAGAGCTAACAGCCCAGCCAAACTGAGCGATCAGGGGATAAGGGCCTTAGTCAGGGAGGTGACCAAGAACCCAATGGTCACTCTGACAGAGCTCCAGTGTTTCTCTGGGGAGAGAGGAGAACCTTCCAGAAGAACAACCATCTCTGCAGCACTGCACCAATCAGGCCTGTATGGTAGAGTGGCCGGATGGAAGCCACTTCTCAGTAAAATGGACATGTCAGCCCGCCTGGAGTTTGAAACAAAGATTGAACTCTTTGGCCTGAATGGCAAGCGTCATGTCTGAATGAAACCAGGCACCGCTCATCACCTGGCCAATACCATCCCTGCAATGAAGCATGGTGGTGGTAGCATCATGCTGTGTGGATGTTTTTCAGTGGCAGGAACTGGGAGACTAGTCAGGATCGAGGGAAAGATGAATGCAGCAATGTACAGAGACATCCTTGATGAAAACCTGCTCCAGAGCGCTCTGGACCTCAGAATGGGGTGAAGGTTCATCTTCCAACAGGAGAACGACCCTAAGCACACAGCCAAGATAACAAAGGTGTGGCTAAGCGACAACTCTGTGAATGTCCTTGAGTGGCCCAGCCAGAGCCCAGACTTGAACCCGATTGAACATCTCTGGAGAGATCTGAAAATGGCTGTGCACTGACGCTCCCCATCCAACCTGATGGAACTTGAGAGGTTCTGCGAAGAAGAATGGGAGAAACTGCCCAAAAATAGGTGTGCCAAACTTGTAGCATCATACTCAATAAGACTTGAGACTGTAATTGGTGCCAAAGGTGCTTCAACAAAGTATTGAGCAAAGGCTGTGAATACTTACAGTATGTACATGTGTGTTTTTTTTTTTTTTTTTTTTTAATAAATTTGCAAAGATTTCAAACAAACTTCTATCACTTTCTCATTATGGGGTATTGTCTGTAGAATTTTGAAAAAAATAGTGAATTGAATCAATTTTGAAATAAGGCTGTAACATAACAAAATGTGGAAAAAGTGAAGCGCTTTGAATACTTTCCGGATTCACTGTATATTTTATCAAATGTTTTATCACTAACTTCAATTATTTAATAATTTTGATAATTGGGGGGTCGGTGTTATTTTTATGTACCTCTAAATTACTAAACAACACCTTTAATTATATATATATATAAAATGTTATGTTAAATTCACTTTTACACTAACTACTTTTCTTCAGGGACACATGCATTCGGGGCAGACTACTGCCATCTATTGGAGAGAAAAATACACTTTAGACATTAAATTACAACATATAACCAGCAGATGGCTGCAGGGGTCAACTCATTTGCCTGATTGTAGCAAACTTATTTTTGTTTTCATATCTTATGACTAGCTATGAATTTAGATATATGTTCAGACATTATCAAAGACATAAAAGAACAATTATTCTTGTCAAAGCATTTTCTTTTACTAAGGTGTTAAAAAGAAAAGACTTTGAGTAGCATTGTAGTTACTTCGGATGGTTGAATTATTTATTTCAAACATCCCAATTCAATAACTCAATAGAAGAAATTAATACAAAATGTCAATTAAAAACAACAGTAATAAACTGTGTGTGTGTTTCTTTTCTTTCTTTCTTTTAGCACAGTACTGTAGAATGAACGACATGATGTAGTCACAGAGATTCCGCCAGGCCATACTTAGTTGCTACGTGACATTAGTAATGTTAGTCTGCTGCCATCTAGTGGTTGCCACATCTTTTTCGTTCAGTTATACACATAAATAAATAAAATAGTCACGTGACTATTTTTTATTATTGTCCTCTGTTGCTGGGCAGAATATAGTGCGTGCGTGTTTGGGGTTGGGTGGCTTAGTGTAGGTTTTGGTGTAGGGTTAGGGGATAGAAAATATAGTTCGTACAGAATACAAATCATTATGTCTATGGAGAGCCCTCATAAAGATTGCCACACCGATGTGCGTGAGTGCGTGGGTGTGTGTGTGTGTGTGTGTGTGTGTGTGTGTGTGTGTGTGTGTGAATTAATACTTCTGCTCCCTCAAGTCTGCACACATTCTCCCAATTATCGTACTTCTCATTTTTAGAAGTGTGGATCAGCCTGTGATTGGATGCAAAATTGTCAGTGGCATGTGTGAGAGCTTTCTGTGTGGGTATGTTAAAATTTCTAGCAGTCTTCCAGCAGTCACTGTCATTGTTCTTGCATTAAAGATGTAATATATTCCCTCAACACCTTGATACACAGAAATAGCTGACTGACTTGCACATCTATTTGCAGCACTGCAGTAATGCGCACACACATACAAACACCTTTGGACCAATAGTAACATGCAGACTGGTCATGAAATGCCCCTCAATTAAAATTGGAACACAAACCCACAGGGTCCTAATTTGTTTTCTATGGCAACCAGCGCAACCTTGAAAATTGTCACTGGACCAATGCAGCAAGTCAATTGTGCAAAGGTGGATGGGAAATGGCAATGTAATCCTGCAACACAGTGTACAACAAACAAACAACTCTTAATTTGTTCACATGTACCTTAAACATACAGTTTAAAGTGTTGGTTTACACAAAAATGAAAATTCTCTCATAATTTTCTTACCCTCATGCCATCCCAGATATGTATGACTTTCTTTATTCAGAAGAATGCAAACAAAGATTTTTAGAAGAATATCTCAGCTGTATAGGTCCATACAATGCAAGTGGATGGTAATCAGCACTTTAATGCTCCAAAAAGCACAGACAATCATAGGGAAAGTAATCCACATGACTCTGGTGGTTAAATTATTGTCTCCTAAAGCGATACTATCACTTTTGGTGAGAAACAGATATTTAAGTCCTTTAAATATAATTGTTTACTTCTGGTTGCCCTCCAATGTGTGTCCATGAGGGGAATCAGTCATGTGATGTAAAGGCACTGGCATATGCAAGCGAGAACTGACACATTACAGCCAAAAGTGAGCGCTGTTCTCAAGCTTGGTTTTGCTTTCATTTGATCAGCTTGATTACATCACGTGAGAGTCAGCGTGAACTGATTCCCCTCATGGATGCGTATTGGAGAGTGACTGGAAGTAAACAATTATAGTGAAAATGACTTTTTGGGGTTTTTTTGCTGACAATTTGCAGACAATTTACTGACCTCCCACTTTGGCCCGGCTGGCACTTTTTTGCAGGTTTCTTGACTGGCTTATAGGGGTTTTGGGCACGTTTCAGCTGGTAAAGCTGTAGTCTTAACCTGTTTTAGAGGTGTTTTGCACACTTTTGGCACTTCTCAGCTTGTCAGGCTGGTTTCTTAACCAGTTTTAGAGGGGTTTGGGCCACCTTTCAGTTGGTCAGCCTGCTCTCTGGTCTGGTTTTAGGGGGGTTTTGGGCACTTTTCTGCTGGTCAGACTGGTCTCTTTACTGATTTTAGAGGGGTTTGCACACTTTTTAGATGGTCAGGCTGATTTAGTTAAAAGTGTCCAGAACCCTATAAAACTGGTAAATTGATCATACTGGTCTCTTGACTGGATTTACAGAGGTTTGGGACACCTTTCAGCTGGTCAGACTGGTATATTGTCTGGTTTAAGAGGGGTTTGTGCACTTTCCTGTTGTGAACAGACTGGTCTCTTGACTGGTTTTAGAAGGCGTTTTGGGCACTTTTCCACCAGAGAACAACTTCGATCAGAAAATAAGGTTGGTTTAAGCTGCATTTTAATAGGAGATTGGACAGCATAGCATGACTTTTATCTGAATAAGTGGTTTCAATCTCTCCTTTCAACAGCTAATGATTGATGGATGATGTTAGCCATGATCAAAGCTGATTAATGGTAATTCAAGGACATGTTCTATTGTTAAGTAGTGATGTACTTCCATAAGTGAGTCAACATGGACTTCCCAGTGACTGGACACAGATCATGTGGGTGATAATTTGCCCATTACATAAGCTCTGCTGATTACCTGCTATAACAAGAAGAGAAATTGGTCCTACAAAAACAACTACAGTTCTTTTCTTAATTGCAAAACACACACTCAGACATGGACACACTCACACCACTCAGTGTTGGCCAGCAGGCATAGGAGCTCTTCCCTCCAAGTCCGGTGCTGGCCCCATTGGTGGCCGCATAGTTGTGTGATGAGTCAGGAATGTGGTTACATGCCTTACACATGAGCTATTACTGAATACAGGCCCCACTAGAGCATAGCCACTTCACTCATTCACAGACAGGGAGGGAGTGGCAGAGGTTGGGAGAGAGGTGGCGTAACAATAGAGGCAGCAGCACTCTCAGTAGAAGTCAGAAGTGAATAGACGCACAGAGAGGAAAGAGTGTGGCTGTGGCTTGTTTATTAAGCTCCAGTTGTCATTAGCACCGGGTTGACCTCCGATTGGATTGCGAGACTGTTTTATAAATTATCTGCAAGGACAGAAAGACACCAGTGTCCTCTCCGTGTTGCCTGGATGCCCATTGACTTGGTGATCTCTCCTCAGTTGTGGGCAGACATGCACGAGAGTGAGATGAGGCTGAAGATGCGTGTCAGGCGCATCAAGGAAGGGCGAGATCTGAGAGGTGAGATTGTAAGACTGATTGACTCTGAGAGTGTGTTTGGGTTGTTTTAGATGTATGTTTGTGTGTGAAAACATGGGAAGTGTTCATGTTTTGCATTCTTTGTTTGCCAGTTTTTTGGTTATTCAAGCTTGGTTTGCATATTTTTTTATACTGTAATCTTAATCTCTACCTTGCCACTGGGATAAGCATGTGCTTTGTGTGCACCTATGTCCATACAAATGTATGTGCAAGTATGTGTGTGGATCATTCATACGTTGCTGTTGCATCTCAGTCTCTTCTTATACTTTGATGTTGATGACAATTTGTTTGGGGGTGGACATGTGGTCATGATTTTGAATCTGACTTTATTTAAATACCTTCTTTGTTTGTATTCACACACATAGAACTTTACAATGTGTTACAGTATCCATTATGAGCAAACTGAGAGTGAATGCACACTGCAGATAATTTTCCTGTAGAATGAACATTAAAAAATAACACTTATTATGACCATTTATTTTTCATATTGCATTTACAAGTATATATTTGTTTGCTTAAGAGGAAACAGAAATGGGCATCAGTTTTTTTTTAAGGTCCCCTTACTGTCTTTATTTTTTAATGATTATTAATGATTATTCATATTAATCCATATTAAAATACTCATGGATGTTTTTAAATAAATTATTTTATGCATACTATTTGAATGGGAACTAAAGAAATTCCTATGATGTGGTAATATAGACTGCTTTGTTGCAATACGTTCTTACGCGTAATTTATTATTATATATTTAGAGTGTGCCAAAACCTTGCAGAATAAACGTTCAGGTGAAGATTTGCAATATTATTTAAGTTTTTAATTGCATCCAATCTATCATGCGCTGACATCAACTGCAAAAGGTAACCCGATGACTGTGACATTTGGAATATGGCATTGTGTCACACCATCAACCTGAATGTGTCTGAACTTGCTGGAGTATCATGTCCCTCTTAACAAATTTAGCATGCTTGTTGTAAGCTCATGCTCAGCAAGGCCCTAAATACTACAGATCTGTAGTCATCTCTCTCTCTCTCTCTCTCTCTGTCTCTCTCTCTCTTTCTCACACACACACACACACACACACACACACACACACACACACAAACACACACACTATAGGCAGGTTGGCAGATAATGCACATAGTATTTTCCATTTTAAAACAGCACAAGCACTCCTCTTCTTTGGCTCGAGGACCATTTGTTCCAGAAAAAAGAAAAAAAACAAGCAAAACAATCAGTAATTTAATTATATGTTATGATAGGGAGGATAGTTAGTGGTTCTGTACTGGCTTCTTTTTCTCAACCGTGTACACACTCACTCTTAGCTATGAGTAAGAATTCTATGTAGTGTAACTCCTGTGCAACATGTGAAGCAATGAGGGCATATTCGGGGACTGATGTCACTGCACCCTATAGAAGGGAAGATTTCTGAGATTCTAAAATTTCAAAACCAGATGATGAGGCATACCAAAGTATACACAGGAGATACCTTTTAAAGGGATAGTTCACCCAAAAATTTAACTAACAAAACAATTATTATTTCATAATTTACTCACACTCATTCCATTAACAAAAATATCTGTATCTGGTTTTTTTTAGGTAAATAAATACACACACACACACACACACACAATATCGCATTCTGTAGTTTGTCAGAAGTCATCAATGGGGTATTGATTATTGGTGTTAATAAAACAATAGATAGTCACTTTTATCTAGGTGAGGTTGCTACATGTGTGCATGCAAGTCATGCAGCCCATTTAGAGCAGACAACAGCCCCAGCCCTGTGCACTAGGACACAGTGACATCACTCTTTTGGAATGTTGCAGTCATCCCGACCGCCAGCCAGGTCTGCCCTATTTCATATAACGCTCATGTCTACTGGAGTTAAAGCTTATGTATGCTAGATTTCTCTTTCTCTGGCCTTCAACACGTTCTAACTTTCTCTATGTGGGCTATCTGCATGATATATAGCATATGATATAGCACACTATTCATTCCAGGTACAACTCGTTCTCATGACAAGTCATAATAGTAGTGTGAAATTGTTTTACTTTTACTTTTACTCCTATAGAGGAGATATAAATAAATTAACCAACATAAAATGTCATTATGTTATTCCCCCTAAGTTTAACCTCAAACCTAAACCTAAATATAAAGTGTAACCCCCTTATTCACACCCTAAATCTAAACATAACTTTTGAGGGCCAAAAATGTGGTGAGCTAATGATGATTTAAACTATGGATGACGTCCTCAACTGGAAAATGTATTAATAAATAAAGCAAATAGGCCTAGTGTTTGCATTCAAAAAAATACTAAAAGTTTTCTTTTAAGGTGTGGGGTAGTCTGTAATAATTACAATTTGCCTTATATAAAAACAATAGAAGCTGCGTGTGTGTGCATACATGTGTGTAACCACATAGACCGCTGTAATTTAAAAAACACTGACACTTTTTTTCTGTGACAAGACCAGGTCACGCAACACACTCTCAAGGGAAAATCGTCAGGATGTCATGTGTGACTCAGTTTGTGAAAAGGTCTTTAAAACAGGTTTGTTTGATTTGACTCACCACTAGTCACACAGCAGATCTAATGGCCTTGCCGAATGATGTCATGTGAACATTACTTTGAAAGAGAACAGCCAGAGAACACTTTATCTTCTGTGAATGAGAGAGTAAATTAAGCTTGTAAATGCATGAATTGGATTGTAGACTGATGAATGAATACATTAATGAGGGGGGTAGATGAATTGAATAAGTATGTCTTTATGTCAACCTTCTCCAGTCACATGCATCTACTTAGAGGCTCTTATCTCACGCCTCTGAGCTCATCTGCTTTTATTACCCAAATTCAAATCTTTTTTGCATCTTCTATCGCTTTTCTCTCACCCTGTTTCATATGCTTCATCTCCCAAATGTTTCCCTCCTGTATTTGCATGCATCTGTACAGTATGTGTGCAAGACAAATGATCCAGCCAAACTTGAACACTAACCCAAAGTGATGTCATTGCCCTGCCTGCTGGCCCTACTTAGACTGAGGTAACATGTCCCAGATTTGCAGACGAGTACTGATTCCAAATCAGCATTTTAAATTAAATCAATTGCCAGATGTGTTCTTTCAGTTGCATCTAGAACCAAGAAAGCTAGTTCCTATCATCTTTATTATTTTCTTTATTCTTTATTCTTTATTTATTTAGTAGAATTACTTTATATATGGCATTTGAATGTGCATTTGCATAGAGCTAACATGATGCTGTTTTAAGGTCTGAGTCTGTGGTTAAAGAAGAGAAGCGGAGTAAAAAGTTTTCATCAGAGTTGCAAAACTCCACAATAAAAGAGTAGGTCAATTTTTAATTATAAAGAGTAGGTTTAAATTTTTTCATATTGTTTTTTTTTCAATCAGTCATATTGTTGACTTAATGCAAGTGCAATTTATTAGCACATGAAGAAATTCTGTATCTGACAGAATCTTTAATCTTATAGAAATTTATTTTAAAAATCACCATTTCAGAGAATGACTTGTGTGTGTAAATTGGGTCAGGGCTTCATTCTGAACTTTTGTACACAAATGGGTGTTTGTGTGTACTCTTGGCAACACACTCTTGGTTCTGTGAGGCTCAGAAGCTAGAACTCCTTTTAGAATAAATGGATGTGTGCGAATGTGTATGGGTAAGAGAAAGTGTGTGAGTGTGTGTTTCCTCTAAATTCTGATTGGGTGTCAATGTTCCTGTGGGCTGCCTCATTCCCGCAGTGTGATCCTGGTCTCTGGGAGAGGAGATGGAATCATGCAGGAAGCAGGAGACCGGAGAACCAGACATGGACATTCTATCTGCCTTGTAAAGTTGCAGAGCTCACCTTTCACTATTGGTTTTCTCATTTCCTTTTCACAGAGGGGGTTAGCCACTCTTGCAACTTAACATTAGAGTCATTATGCTTCCATAAGCAGACAGATGTGCGGTCTAAGCTGTTTGTTACACCTGAAGTTGCTGGTTATGCATGATCGGTTTGCTTATGTGAAAAACTAAACCTCAATGATCTGTCAGAAGGAATTCAGAATGTGTTCAAAGCTACCACATATTCAAAGAAACCAAAATATTTTGAGTTCTGTAGAGGGTTTGTAGTGTACACCAACCATTTCTGGATCGTCTAGTATAGCTAAGGCAAGGTTGAAACAACAGGATGTTTCTGCTGTTGCGGAAAAGCTTCTTGGCCCCTGCGGAGGTTGTGTTTGGGGTTCATGTGTAATTCAGTCAGTTAGGATGTTTGGAAACCCCCGTTCATTGTTGCTGTTTTACATTTTTACAGTAAGTAATTGAGTTTGCAGTGTGCTGTATGTGAATGAGTGTGCAAGAACAACATAGAATGGGAATAATATTCAGTAAGATATCATTGTTTCTATTTTGGTTTACCCTGAATGTGCTCACATAAGTGTGGTAAGCTGAATCATGAAAGACAAAAGATACATTTTAATAAAACAGTAATCTTCTCTGTAACCTTCTCAGGTGGCTTTGCAGCATTCTCCTCATGTTTTCCTGACCTGTATGAGAGTAAACAAGCCACTATTCTGCCTCTCAGCCTGTCCCAGCCCTGCCTACCTGTGGCCAATGTTGGTCCCACACGTATCCTGCCCCACCTATACCTGGGCTCCCAAAGAGACGTCCTCAATAAGGTCAGTGGACTTTATAGCACTACTGCAGCTGTACAGGCTACAAACCAGATTTTCAAAAGATAGCACAAGATGAGGAAGCATTCAAACACAGCTGGAAGGAGAGCAACTCTGAATGCAGTGGTCTCGAGACATGTTTTTCTAGTTCCAAACAACTGTACATTTAACAGAATACTAAAAAGGCTTTTTATGACATGACAGAACCAAAGTGAGTCACACCAAAAGTGTCTGTCTGACGCATGTATTGACGTGTCCTTAGAAAACCCTGCATAAATCTACCTCTGTAGGCCAATGATATGGTCAATGATATGAAAATAAGCAATATATTGCCTTCTTAAGCCACTTTTGGATTGCTTAATCAATGCTTTACTTGCCAGCCACAATAATGTAATGTATTTTAACAATCTGAATTATTAAATTTATTATATATATTTATAATAATTTAAATATAATGTAAATGAAGGGATATTACTGTTGCCTACAGACAAGACAAAAGTAATTTCACTCTAAATCATTCATCAGTAATTTTCATTATGTAAACATAATAAATTCATAAGGCATCATCTGATAATAGGGAATAGTTTTATTTGTGCATACCATTGAATCACTGATTTGCAGCATACCTCATGACTTTACTACTAACAGACAAGCGAATGCATTACAGTAAAATGTTTTCATTGATGTCATCTTGATTTAAATGTTAGTGCTGTCAAGTTGGCATGAGACTCACCGGCAAAAAAAAATTTTCTTGACATTATCATTCTACATCTTTTTTACTTTCAAAAGCTCTGGCATGCATGACAAGCAGACACACAGATCTGATTGGAATTTGTGCTGAAGAAAGATGTAAATATAAAATGTCAAAACCCGTCTGTGTGGATTGTTTTCTTGTCTCTCAAACCATATTGTCTGTGACTCAGTTCTTCAGAAATACTGTTTTGGCATGGATTTCCCATAAACTTCCTCAAAACTTCCAACTTTTCACAGGAACTGATGGCTCAGAATGGAATCGTCTATGTTCTGAATGCCAGTAAGACCTGTCCTAAACCTGACTTCATCAGCGACAGCTACTTCATGCGCATTCCTGTCAATGACAACTACTGTGAGAAGCTACTTCCATGGTTGGAGAAAACCAATGAGTTCATTGGTAAGAATGCCATGCAATATCTAAAAAGCAAGTCCTGAGAAGTTTAGCTTAAGGACATAATTAAGGCTAGATGTGTGGTTGACACAAATCATCTGTGTATCAGCAGTTGAGGCAGGTATGAGTGAGATCAGCATTTTGAGATTACCACATGCTTTGTTAGCGCTTTAACATTGGAAATGCTTTTCACCGGTTTACCGCTCTCTCTATCCGCAGACAAAGCCAAGGTGTCAAACTGCAGAGTCATCGTCCATTGCTTGGCTGGCATATCCCGTTCTGCAACCATTGCCATTGCCTACATAATGAAAACTATGGGCCTGTCATCAGATGATGCGTACAGGTGACTACAGTTAGACACTCTATGGACTTTAGGCAGGGTAGACTCCAAATGTAATTTGACATGAATGAATATGAGGATATGAGGGATAGAAATAGTTGTTTCAATGGGTTGTAATGTTGCAAACATTAAAAATACCAACATGATGACACAGGAACTATATATGATGCTTCTGAATCTTTACGTTCCCTGTTCATCAACCCCATTCTGCTGAGTAACTGACAAACGCCATCTCCTATCAAACATCCTTGCATAAATTCAAATGCGTTTACCTTTCCCTATGAAGCTACTGATAGCGCTTTCCACACGCAGCCTCCAAGACCAATGTTCTGGTCTTGTGGAAACAAGGAAGTAATCGTATACACATAATCAATGAAGAACACAAACTTATACTTTCATTCTAAAATTATGTTTAGGTTAGGACATATGGTAAATAAAATGTGTGTTCTCATTAACTGTATTTCATTATTTACGACTAAAAACAACTTGCTTCACAGCTCGCTTTTGGAGCCACTCTGTGGCCATTTCACATTTCACTGGAGCTTTCACATGCCCATACTGCAACACTTTCAGCTTTGGCCACTGGGGACAATGTTTGAATTTCATTAAGCATAGACCAATTTCAGCTGAAGAACTTTCAACCTACTGTCCCCGAATTCACAGTGAGATTAGTCTGAAAATACAGTACACATTTCCAAAGAATTCAAAGTTAATTTCTGTAAGCTTTGAAGCCATCTATATGCTAGCAAACAAAGTTATTTTCCCTTAGAGTCTCTCTCTTATTGGAATATGGAGCAAAAATATTGGTAACTCGCACAGCATTTTGTCCAATCAATTGCTCCTTAGAATGAGAATGTCCCTCCCGCTAATACCATTTGTGTCTAACCAGCCAAGGCAAGTAGAAAATCATGTTCATGGTTGTGATGTAAAATTAAGGCTATTGGCTATTTTTTTTAAAAAGTCACAAGTGAAAGAAGTCTGTACTTGTCAAGCCAATTCACTGGGACTTTAATGTCCAAATAAGCATGACTTCATTAATCAAGGTCTCATAAAAATTTGAAAATGTTTGGTTTAGGCAAAAAAAAAAAATTATGTTCATCTGACGTCCTGTAGGTTTGTGAAGGATCGTCGACCATCAATATCTCCAAATTTCAACTTCTTGGGTCAGCTACTGGAGTTTGAGAGAGCCTTGCAAATGGAGAAAAATGTCCCATGTGATCACATGAGGTTATCGGAGCAGCATGAAGAAGTGGTGGAGCTCAAAAAGATGGAGCAGCAGAGTTCAGAAAGAACTAAAGAAACTACAGAGATCATCACAAAGCCTCCATCACCTACCACACTACAAAAAGAACTGAGCTCCCTTCATCTCTCCACAGAGCGAATCCTTCAAAACAAAAGACTCAAGTGCTCCTTATCACTCAATATCAAGTCAGTGTTCTCAAAACAAAACCAGCAATTCTCTTCCAACCTCTCATCATCAGTATCTGAAAACATACCCAAACTCTGCAGACTCAAAAGCCTAAAGAGTGCCAACGGTGTGTGTCAGTACCCTTCAATGGTGGACTGCCCAAGCAAAGTTAGCCAGCAAAGAGAGAGACAGGAAAATGGCAGTTTTCAGCGGTTATCTTCCACCTCTCTTTCCCTCAATTTAAACCAGGCTAAATGTAGGCCAATACCACAGGATTCCATTTGTGAGACCAACTTGAAGCCGCAGTCTTTCCTCAGCTTGCCGCTGGGTACATCTGCTACTTGGACCACGCACAGAGGCTCGAATCAGGCTACCATCCCTATCACACCAACAGATGACTGCCCTTGGTTCTTAGGCTCTAATTTGGCACCATCTGGAACAGTGACGGGGAGCATGGTGCACTTTGGCAGCAGTCCTGCATTTACTGCATTCAGCCACAGTGGCCAATCTGGCACCTCTAACCTAGGTGTACAACAAAGGGACAAAACGCAGGAGCCCTGGGACTTTCAGAACAGCTGGCTTGAGGAAGGGAAAGCGATAGTGTGTAGTCTATCGCAAGTAGACACAAAGTACAAGCGGCGCAGCTGCCAAATGGAGTTTGAAGAGGGAATTAACACAACACAAAGCAGTGAGGAGTTCGGAAATCTGGTGAAGCAGTCAAGTTTCTCTGGTAGCATGGAGGTAATTGAGGTCTCATGACAAAGATGACATTAAACTACAGTAGTGTTTTTCATTATAAAGGCAATAAACCCAAGTATAATGACTGAAGAGAGCAATAAACTGTATATCAAAAAGTTCTGTTGTTACAGAGCTTTGGGGGATTTGTTTCTACCCCCTTTCATTGCCAATCATTTGAACCTGGGTTGAAAGAGGTGTCGTTGAGGAAAAGGTAAACTGATTAACTTAAGATGCTATCCATTACTTTTGCAATAAGTGATTTAGCGGTGATGGTGCTGGAGTACAGTCAATTTTAGAGAACTTAATGTCTACATAATAATATGCACACCAAAGACCGCACAGAGTGACCTTATTCAGACATGTCATCCAAAGGTACACTCAAAATGAAGGAGGACAGGTAGCAAAATCATAAAAAGACATTAAACATGAACTAATTAATGAATGAGTGAAAAAGTGAGTATGTTTATGCTGATTTCAGGCAAATTAGGGCAACCAAACACTTAAAGGTAACTTTTTAGGTATGAGGAGGAACCCAATTTAAAGATGTACAGTAATTGCTGTGCAACATTGTGCATGATCATTGCCCAATGTTACATTTATGTTCAGTAAATTCAGTAATATGGGCAGTTGCATTCAATAATGTAATTATTCAGTGTTATCAGTTTTATCCACAATAGGAGAGTGAAAATATTAAGTGTATGTTCAAGATGAGATTCTCTCAGATCTACTGCTGTGCACTGAGCATGCTCAGAATGGCTGGCTGCCTACAAACAGACAAGCTGCTTCCAGCAGCACCATGTACTAAGCTGTAAACCTCTACAATTTGCAGATAGATGTGTAAATGAAATGTACTTACATTTATGGACTATTTAAAGTTTCATGCATTGTTGCTTTAATTTATTGTATTGGTTTCATTCTGGCAATGAGCAATAATATATTATTTGAAAACTTTTTTTTTTTGTCTTTTGTCTGAGTTCCTGGTGCAAATAAAATGCACTTCCTTCAAAGATCCACAGCAAACATACTCTTTAAATATATACTTGTCAAAAGTTTGGACTCCCATACTAACTACTATTTTCCAAATTTTCGGAATAATTATAAAGTCATCAAAATGTCATAGAATGAAATAGCTCAAATGGAATTACTGTATGGGAATTATATGACCAAAAATGTAAACAAATCAAACTGTTAGGTTCTTCAAAGTTTCCATGCATGTTGGGAATTTGTTGGGCATCCATTAAAATAGAAAATAAATAAACAGTTTTGCAAAAAATAACTGTTTGTACCATTATCAATGAAAACATCTAAATGCTTCATGCTGCTTCATAATATTTTATATATATTATAATATGTACATAAATAAAACAAATTGTCCACCAAATCAAAGTCAGGTTATGAGTATGTATTCTATTATGTTGTGTATTCTATATGGTCAGGATCTAATTTTGGACGTGTTTATGTGCAAGCATCTGTTTGTGTTGGAGTCCATCATTGCAAGTGTATGTGTCCAACATGCAGGTAGCCATTTTGTTGTCATGTGAAAAAACTAACTAACAAAAAAAAAAACAACGACGCAGAGATGACCCATGTAAAAAAACTAAATAAAAAATAAAATAAAAAATCAGACATTTTAACTTTTTATGAATAGATACATATTGTTCAGGTCATATGGAAAAACTCCTCGATATTCATAACTACAAAAATCATAGTATTTGTAAAGAAAATATTTTTTACCTAGAAAAATAGGTTTGGGAACTAAATTATTAAGTTGCTCGCACTCAATTAAATTCAAGGTGCAAGGAAAGCATTTTAATATGTATTTTTTACATGATCGTTACTCCAATTGACATATTTTAAGTAATTATTTATTTTTTATTATTTTAGAAGAATGCTATAAATGTTTTTAATTTATAGAATAAAATGTGATTTAGATTTGATTTATTTAATTCAAATATGGACACAAAGTTTACGTTTCAAGAAATTTTAAACTTGATTTGTTTTTATATTTCAAATTTTTAGCACCTCGGACAACCTTATTTGTCAATGTGCCCTAAATGTGGCCTGGAGTAAATTGCCTTAAATTGCTGATTATTGAACAGTGGATGCTGAATCACTCTCAGCAGACTGAGGCAACAATAACTAACAATAGAATAGTGCATTGAGTTTATTTCCAAATATTAACATTGCGATCAACATCTAAATCTAATTGTGTATAAGTGATCTTCATTGCTAAGTGCTAAATTCTAGTGTGGTAGGAGACAGATTTGTGGTACTTTGTTATAGACTTTCCATTTACTGACTTGACAGTTTAAGATTTGTGTTGTGTATTCTATATGGTCAGGATCTAATTTTGGACGTGTTTATGTGCAAGCGTCTGTTTGTGTGTAGGAGTCCATCATTACAAGTGTATGTGTTCAATCGATGAAAAAGACTTTCACATCAGTTACAGCAAGTGCTTTTCGGATAGCTCAGCAATACTGGAGGTGACCATTCACTTGATAATGATCTGCACCTTACTGAAGCCACGCACGTGCACGCACACACAACGCAGACACGACACACACACCGCACACACCATAGGTGCTTAAATTTACAGTCATACTCAACTGACTGAGTGGGTGAAAATCTATTGGCCTAATTGTCTTTTGCATGCCAGATTCCTTATTAGAGTGTAATTAGAAGATGGACATAATGATGTGAGCAGTGGTTCTGACAAGGAGGAGGGTGTGGCCTGGCCATGATGATGCACGGCCGGCATTAAATCAGCTTATCAGCAGTAGAATGAGATAAAGGGTAGCCCGAGGCGCCAGTTTGAGAGAGAAAGAGAGAGATACAAACGCAGCCACGCTTATGTTTTATGTTCTATGGTTTAAGCTCATTTGTACCATAAAAATTTACGTTGACAGTTCAGCCAGTTCCCGCAACCTCCTTGAACGTCCTTGAACTGTTACAGTGCCATCTCAGGGTCATTATTTATAGTGGGGCACAAACAATCACTTAACAATAAATTATTTGTCTGATCTTTGAAACATTGAAAAATAATTCCAAATTCTGTCCTTCATTTTGACAGGTAAAAAGAAAAAAGAAAAACATTTTAACTTCAGTTTTTACTTCACTCTTTGTCCCTCACGCACACAGGCATCGCATTGTGTTGGTTTTGGTGGACTACAAACACGATACCCAGAAGCAGTGCATCTTCGCAACCTCTCAGCACATAGTGTTGTGGAGGCACTCTTCAGAAAATAAACCCTTACTGATCAGGGTACTACTTTCATGTCATGTACACTACGCAAACTATACGAATTATTAAGTATTAAACCGATTCAGACAAGTGTGTAACATCCACAAACAGACGGCTTGGTCGAACGATTTAATAAAACCTCCCGAAGATGCTCGGAATTGGGATAGGTGGCTTGTACCCCTGTTAATTGCAATGCGAGAGGTCCTGCAAGACTCCACAGGTTTTTTTCCATTGGAATTATAATATGGGCGTAAGCCCCGAGGTGTGTTAGACATCATGAAGAAATATTGAGAGGAGGGACCCCACAAAGCAAAAATGAAATTCAATATGTTCTTGACTTGAGAGCAAAACTCCACACAACTGGGTGTCTATCACAGGAAAATTTGCTACAGGTGCAAGAACGTCAGTCCCTGCTGCATAACAGGGGAGCTCGGCTAAGGGAGTTTGCAAAGGGAGATAAAGTACTTGTACTTTAAGTACTGCCCGCATCAAGCTCGAAATTACTTTTGAAGTACAAGGGCCCTTTGTGGTTACATGGTGAGTTGGGAAAGTCACTATGAGGTAGTGCGTACAGAAATGTATCACCTTAACCTCCTAAAACATGGAGAGAGGTGGTCCCCGTATCCTTGGTGACGGTAGCTCCAGAGAGGGAGAGTCCGGAGATGAGCATAAAAGCCAATCAATTCACTCTGGCCCTGTGTGGAGACTACCTCTCACCGTAACAATGTAAGGAGGTTGCAGATTGCAAAAATCTCTTTTCTCGCCTCTCCCTGGGCGCACTAACCTCATAGAACACCATATCGAGACAACCCCCAGGGCAGTGGTATGTAGCCAGCCCTACCTCTTACCCAAACACAAGTAACAAGTAATATGGGAAGAATTAATGGTCATGCTCGATATGGGGGTAATAGAGGAATCCCACAGTGATTGGGTCAGTCCGGTGGTTCTGGTACCTAAGAGCGATGGCTCAGTCTGGTTCTGTGTGGATTATAGAAAAGTCAACATGGTGTCGAAATTTTTCGTGTATCCAATGCCTCGTATTGATGAACTGCTCGATTGGTTGGGCACGGCTTGCTTTTACTCGACACTGGACTTAATAATGGGTTATTGGCAGATCCCCTTAACGCCGATGTCCAGTGAGAAAACGGCCTTCTCTACACCATTTGGAATACACCAATTTGTGACCTTTCCATTTGGTTTGTTTGGGGCCCTGGTTATGTTTCAGCATCTTATGGACAGAGTCCTCAGACCGCACCACTGCTTATTTTGGATGATATCACACCGTAACAATGTAAGGAGGTTGCAGATTGCAAAAATCTCTTTTCTCGCCTCTCCCTGGGCACACTAACCTCATAGAACACCATATCGAGACAACCCCCAGGGCAGTGGTATGTAGCCAGCCCTACCTCTTACCCAAACACAAGTAACAAGTAATATGGGAAGAATTAATGGTCATGCTCGATATGGGGGTAATAGAGGAATCCCACAGTGATTGGGTCAGTCCGGTGGTTCTGGTACCTAAGAGCGATGGCTCAGTCTGTTTCTGTGTGGATTATAGAAAAGTCAACATGGTGTCGAAATTTTTCGTGTATCCAATGCCTCGTATTGATGAACTGCTCGATTGGTTGGGCACGGCTTGCTTTTACTCGACACTGGACTTAATAATGGGTTATTGGCAGATCCCCTTAACGCCGATGTCCAGTTCTCACTGGACAGTTCTCAAACGGCCTTCTCTACACCATTTGGAATACACCAATTTGTGACCTTTCCATTTGGTTTGTTTGGGGCCCTGGTTATGTTTCAGCATCTTATGGACAGAGTCCTCAGACCGCACCACTGCTTATTTGGATGATATCATTATTTATACAATAGTGCACAATAGACCGGGAGGAGGTATGATATCTGGAGTTTTACTTGGGGCGTGGGCAGGTGCGACCCCAAATTGATAAAACCACAGCAATTGTGACCTGCCACAATTCCTAAGACCAAAAAGGAGGTGAGACAGTTCTTGGGGCTGGATGGCTATTATCGAAGGTTTGCGCCTAATTATTCAGCCTGCTGGTGCTCCAGACCAGGTCTTGTGGACGGAGCCGTGCCAACAGGCTTTCACACAGGTATAAGCTGCACTTTGTGGCGGCCTGCTTCTGCATTCCCCTGATTTCTTTCTCCCTTTTGTTTTACAGATGTATGCGTTTTACAGATGTTTGCGTCCCAAGTGATGGGGGGGGCACCCGGTGCTGTACATAAGTCGAAATCTCTCTATGAGAGAGATGAAGTACAGCACCATAGAGAATGAGTGTTTGGCCATCAAGTGGGTGGTCCTCACTCTCCACTACTATTTTTTGGGACGAGTGTTCACCCTATGTTTGGACAATACCCCGCTCCAATGGCTCCACTGCATGAAGGAAGCCATTGCCTGGATCAACCATTGGTATCTGGCACTCCAGCCATTTAAGTTTGCGGTGGTTCACAGACTGTGAGAAAAGATGGCTTTCGTGGACTTCCTCCGGTTCCCACGTGCCTGAGTCAGGCAGTGGGGGTATGTGGAAGTGAGGGCGTGGTCGAGCGTCCATCTGGGGAGAGAGAAACAGGTAAGGACATCCACCTCAGAAGAATTGTTACTAATTACTGTTTCTATGTGCACAGTGAGATTTGGGGGATATAAAAGATGGCCCAGTCCACAGAGAGAGGGGAGAGGGGTGAACGAGAGAGTGCATGTCTGCTACTGACTGTTTTGATGATGCTGAAAAGAAGAACTTTAGTTGTATATGCTGAAAAGTCAAACTTTGTTGTGTGTGTAACTGAAAGTGACTACTGTTTGTGGAGATTTAAAAACCTGACTCACATGGAACGTGAAAACAGTCTCCTGTTTCCTCTTTATCTGTCCAACAAACGAACTTTTGTTACATGCACGCATTTAATATAAGCTCAAACATCACGTTTAGAGCAGAATTGTCTGTTAGTGGAGTTCACAGATGTGCTTCTCATGTTACACTTTATGTTTTCATCAGGTACTATGAAGTTCTGTGAATTTGTGCATGTGTGTATGCACTTTAACAGGCAAAGTTTAAAAACCTTGTTTTAGTGCAGTGGTTTATTGCCAGGTAGAAGTTTCACACTAGAATGAATTGGTTTCACCGAACTCAAACAAGGGGATGCAAAAACAAATCTATCATAAAAGCCTATATCTACTGTTATGTATATGTCATTATTATGGATGCTATGACCCACAATCCCCTAGTACTTATAAAATGAAAAGAAGTATGACTGATGAATATAGAATATGTCAGAAATTTTACAGAGAGTGACGAATAAAGATATTTTTCTAGCAGAACCTCTGAACTTGATTTCACACAAACATCCCTAATAATTTAATCTCAGCACAAAGTACCATTAAGACGTGCACATCCACATCAAAAAGCTTAAGTAAACCCTGAAAGTAATAACAGATCATACAGCAAATCATCAAAGGGTGTGCATTTTATCTCACTAACTCGAATGAACAGCATAACAAAACTAATCAAAACGACAGACTCCCAATATTTAGCAGTCATTGTAATCTAATACAAACCAATACACCAACAACACAACACCTCAACGTAATGGCATACAATTCATTGAAATGATGAGCGGTGTGCTGTAATTAATCCAACCAGCAGCACATTAGAAAAAAAATAGCTTTTAAAACTTACCAATGAAGCTCACTACGCAGGTCTAGATGTTACGAAAATATATTATTTATTCAAATAAATATAAGATGATGCCATGCAATTTGCATAAGAGCATCACCTCTGGCGGGGCTTAGTTCCACTTGGCCCTAATGTAGAGATGCTGCTGGATGTAAGTATGAGAGATATAATTCACTCAGTAGATTATCCTCCTCTCGCATCATTCAGCAAAGGAGTAATGCAGAGACTGTGCAAATGCTGCCAGGGAAACCAAAGGGAGTATGCTGAGTTTTGTAGACCTTCTTTTATAAACACACACATTGCATCTGTATTGCTTTATATTTTACTGGGGAAAGCATATTCATGTACTTTTCATATCTGCAATTCTCTGGAGGACAAAACACATCTTACATATCATAATAGTTCTTTAATCCATACAGTATTTTTTCTAACAAACATAAACTAGGCATATACAAAAAAAAATAAAAAATTATAAAAAAAATAAAAAAACAGTTCAATTTAATCAATCAATTTTGTAAGAAAAAAATCATCCATGAAATCTTTGTACCTTCTTACTGTCATTAGTACATGTCATAGTATATGTGACCTGAAGCCTCTTCTACTTTGAGGCCGACAGCTCATTTCCATCCAGTCAGTTAAGATCCAACAATGTGAACACACGACTTATAGAGTTGTTAGCGAGCTGGTGCAAACTTACCAATCATTCACATTTTCAAGAACATGGCATGCGATTGTTCTTTTTTAATCTTCAAATGGAATCAAGTCTACTCATATATTCTTAAAGGGGACCTATTATGCAAAATTCACTTTTACATGGTGTTTGAACATAAATGTGTGTAGGCAGTGTGTGTACACAACCACCCTATAATGATTAAAATCCACCCAGTCCTTTTTTTTTAATCCCCATTAATCATAAGCACTGTATCAGAACAAGCCATTCATAGATTCTGTACAAATTGACATCACTTTGTACAGGCCCTGCCCATGACTGTTGATGGATATGTTTGTTTGTGTGTGCTGTTTTGTCATAGCAATCCATCATCCATTGTTGCAAAACTGCTGAAAAACTCTATTGATCAAATAACCAGTCTGAATCTTACTGGTTCATTCTCAAAGTTGTTACTTCTGATGGAGTCTCTACCTCATCAGTGTCTGACTCCGGTTCAAACTTACAAGGCTGAACACCACTATATTCACTGTGAGTCATATTGCCTATGATATCTAGTTATCCGAAGCAGAGATGTCAAAACTCTGCCCTATTCTGGATATGGGGTGGGGAGCACCAGATCATTTGACTGGCATTTTCAACGTGGTATAATAAACTATCTGTAGGGTATTTTGAGCTGAAACTTCACAGACACATTCTGGGGACACCAAAGATTTAAATTAAATCTTGTGAAAAGGGGAATAATAGGTGCCCTTTAAGCGCCCATTCACGCATGTGCCATCTGAAGCCAAAAGCCACATCTGCCTAAAGTAAGATATGCCTATTATCATTCTTTTATTCTACACATGAACACAAATTTAGACACCCATATTTGCAGTAGTATCAGTGTCATCATAAAAGTACAATAACAGAATGTAGTCAGCGTATATTTTGGCTGTGTATAGCATGTTAGCGCATTAGCTCAGTAAATGCGAAATTTAAATATTTTAAATGACACATTATTTACTTTAAATCTAAATCTAAATATAATATAAAACTTATATTACTTTAAATAATCATCAAGTAGTTAGTACAGCTTATTTTACTGATCCCAAGCGAATGAGGCATGAAGCTATTGATGTTACATTTTAATGTCACAATAGTTAAGGTTTTGCATGTAGTCTTAAGCATCCTCATATTTAAATGTACCTCTAAACGCCTCTATAGGGTCTGTTCTAAAACTTTGTGAGCTGCGATGTGGAACGCTCTATATCGGCGGCAGCTCTGTGCACCATTCAAATAGCATTCCTCATATGCAGCGCACGGGACATTCGACTCACATGCGAGAGAAGATATGTGATACTCTAATGAGCCTACATACACATGGTTCACACATTTTGGTTAAAATAGTTGGGTTTGTGTCATATTAAACTGTTATTTATCTATACTTTTCATTATTGAATGGATTATAGGTATATTTATAATCTAAATTCCTCTTGCTTCGTCTGCCATTTTGGATTTATTTTTCCACTGAGCTCATCACAGTGTATTTTGGGATTGCCTACCCAAGGAAGGATTAATTCGATGCTACCTTAGAGTTTGGCCAAAACAAGATATCTTAAAGAGGCAGCATCATTAATGTACCTACCTTTTGGAACAGCCTTCGCGTCGGGAGCGCGTCTATGATGCCTTAAAATGCTGCCTCCCGAGGACACTCACTAGGTTTGGGAACAGACCCATTGTGTACTGCTATAATGTAAAAGTTCCTGGATACATAAATGTGGTACCATTTGATAGAATAAAATCTGATCAAAACTCCCTCACTTTTGCATTTTTCTTACATATACTGTATACCGTATAATAACAAGATAAGACCTGAAATATGAATATGATTTTCAACTTTCATTTAAATTTCTTTGAAATTAGCCATTATCTACTTGTCTGTGAGGTTGATTGGGTAAATAATCCAACGTTATATCTCAGATGTCCAGAACAAAATATGTGGTTGTGGGCGTGGGCGTGGTCAAGCACCTACCCGGAGAGAGAAAAAGCATTAAGGGCGCTTACACCTTAGCTAAATTATGCCTAACACCTGTTTCTAATTTCAGTGAGCAATTTTGTGTGACGCTGTAAGCACTGAAGTGTGGACATTAAAATCCTTACCTGTGGGTGGAACAACCTGCCTCCCGTGTCCTCCTCCTCGACAACTCTCAGCGGCCCAGCAGAAAAACCATGATAAACTAATTATCTACAAACAATTGTTTCGAGAACAGCTTTATCAGGGATGGTTTACCATGCTTAACGTACCACCTTGAGCACTGATCCCAATACTGAGAATATCAGCTTTATAACAACACCTAGATTAAGCTTCTAGTACACATTTAATAATATTATTAACAAGTATATTCAATAAAACAGTAGGAAAGGTTTGTGGGATCACAAAATAGACTAAATGTCTATCAACGAGCACATAGCGAGTGCTCAGCACAGGGGGGCACGAATTAGCTGGTTAGCAGGTCACCATTAGTCCCTCCTGGTAGATGCTGGAACTACACACTCCAGGAACTTTTACTCTTTTATCGATATTAGTTAATATACGTGAATGGTTATCACTTACTTTGTATATCTCCCTGGGTGCTGACATCACACACCTGCATCTCGGAGTTGAAAATGTACACACAATGTTCCCAGTTCCAGCTTCAAGTGGTGTTCCATTGCCCTTTAACTAGTAGGAAGATGGAAGATCTGACTTTCTGAGTTGAATGGAACTCAGCAGCAGAACATGCTTCCCCATTGATGGCCATTCAATAAAAACCATGTTTTCTGACCAATTTTTATTTTTTTTCCTGAAACATTTTAATCCCAAATATATAATTACATTGTGGTGATTATTTTTTTGGGACGGACTGCTAAATGAATGCAATTTTTTAGTTTTCAAATGATGACACATCATTATAGGAATGCCCCCTGGAGGGCAAAACATGGCTTTCTTCCGCTGCCCGCCAGTTATTTTTACCAGGTTTGTTTAGCCAAAATGCCAGATAGTTGTTGTTCAATCTGATGCACTAAACGACGAGGAAACAGGCCTGGGTTGTGCTTTTACAGAATTCCGTCCGATAAAGAAAAAACAGAGAGGAGGAGATTGTGGATTTGTGTTATTAGACATGCCTCCATCAGACATAAACCTTCTAGTATCATTCTTTCTGAGAAAGACATGGAAAGGTATGTGCACAGCAGAATGCAGAACAAGAGGGTGGAGGAGAAAAAGCAGCAAGATGCAGTGGATGTCCTCCTAGAATTGTCATCATTACCAGATGCTGAGCCTGCGTCACCTGCTGAGGATGAACAACAGTGTGACAACAAACCATGCAAGGAAAAGCCTGCATGATTACAAAAGGAATGTAATGACCTCAGGCAGGAAAATCATAGGCTGAATGACATTATTAAATCAGGAACATTTGATGAACTGGCTTTTTGGAATCCTCACATATTCCAAGTTACAAGTAGTTTTAACATTTATGATATCATTTCTGCAGACTGGTACAAAACTCTCTCCCTTCCAATAACTGTTGTTAACTCTTATGAGGCTGAAAATAAACCTTCCACTCTCACTGCTTGGTTGTATCTTTAAGATCTCAATTCCAACTGCCCAGAAGAACAAATCGAGAAGAGCTTCAGCTTTCAATACCTATGATATTTAGACAAGACTTTCGTAAATGTGCCTGTAATATTGACTGCTTTGAGATTTTCATTCTAGAGACCTTCAGCCTAGAGACCTAAGAGCAAGAGCACAGACATACTCAAAATACAAACATCACCGTACCATGAAATATCTAAAAGGCATTACACCACAAGGACCAGTTCACCTATCAAAAAGCTACACTTTGATGCTGCGCTGATTTAGCGCATTGGGAACATCTTTAGGAGTGACCAGCTGTGAATATGTGTGCAACATGTCAATGAAATTGACTAGAATTTATAGCCTCTGCTGGTGACATCATTGCATCATCAGATCTTTTGTCTTCAGATCATTATGTGTGTGTTGTGCTTCTTGGCTGTCAGAACTTTCTAGTTCTGACAGTCAGAATTCCTCAGCCGCTTTATTATTGTGTGTGGAATGTACAGAGGTTCAGCGTCCCCCTCATGAACTGAAGAGGCGCCGAGGCATGCTTCAGGCTGATGAGAAGGATCAGCTGGATCTGGGGAGAGAACGAGCTATAGGGGCAGACCCGTCTCTCACTCCTCAGCCAGATCTATGCGAGAGCCCCACGATGAAAGTGTGGGTGCTGGCTCTTGGACGTAAGCGAGACGAGTGTGAAGCATATTGACTGTAAACAGATTACAATGCCTGCACCCGCCTTGCTGCAGCATGCTCTTCCCCCAAACACGCAAAACAAAAACTGGTGTGTGTCCGTTTCAGCCATAGAGCATAAACATGGGAACACACACCACGTGCTTTGTTTATCAGTCATTCTTCTTTTTTTAAAGAAAAGAGGAAGAGAAAGGTTTCTGTGCACGCCTAACAATTCTAACTATTAGTCTGGTCACAGCCCACGTAACTACTCGAGGTGGTTACGTGGGCTGTGACCAGACTAATAGTTAGACTGGCCATGCGAACAAGAGACCCCCCCAAACGCTCCAAACTAGAAGACAGATTTCTGTCTGGTGGCAAAAAAAAAGAGGAAGGGAACGCTATATCAGTCCCTTCCTTTCGGAACGAGATGCTGCGCTTCATTGCCACACTGGGATGCCCCAGGACTGCTCTTCAGAAAAAATACCTGATGATGCACCTGTGAGGCATCTATTTATAGCCCTGCTACAGGTGCATCCAATGATGTCATTTAAATTTTCATTACAATACCAAGAATATCAAAATCCACAAAAAGAGGTAGATCATTTCAATATTTGGCTCCTAAACTATGGAATTGTCTTCATAGCAGTGTTCAGAACTCAGGCTCACTCTCTCAGTTTATATCCCGAGGTTACAAGAGCCTTCTAGATCCATCTTCAGTCCTGCCTTATGTCCGATTCCCACTGTGTCGCTGAGTGATGATGACAAAATGCAGCATGTGCTAGCCAGACTTCACTTTGGTCTATTAAGATGGACTTCATAGAGGATGTATTGATGCAAACTCCCAAATCCAACATGGGATTCTTCATGAGCCACTGTCTGATGCATGGGCTCAGGATGGAGTTCACCAATATTACTTGCCAAAAGCTTCCAACCGGACTGCGATGCTTCTCAATGAATGATACCTACACTACCGGTCAAAAGTTTTGAAACACTTATTCTATATTATAATTTTTTTTTTTTTTTTTTTTACATTTTAGAATAATAGTAAAGTCATCAAAACTATGGAATAACATGAATGGAAATATGGGAATTATGTTGTGACTAAACAAAATAAAATAAATAAAAACTGTGTTATATTTTAGCATCTTCAAAGTAGTCACCCTTTTCCTAGAATTTACAGACATGTAACCTTACCTTAACCAACCTCTTAAGGTATCACCCTGGAATGCTTTTTAAACAGTATCGAAGGAGTATTCCCATCTATGTTGAGCACTTATTGGCTGCTTTCTTTATTATTTGTTCCAAGTCATCAATTTCAAAAACGTTTTTCTTTTAATTACATTTTTGTTTTGTAATTAAATAAATGAATATGGTGGGACAATTATATTTTTGTCTACAAAACTAATTTCAAACATTTAAGCATACACCTTCAAATCAAAATATTTTTAAGATCACGAGAAACATTTCAGTCAAGTGTTTCAAAAGTTTTGACTGGTAGTGTATATCAACTTGGTCAAAGGAGGGACAACGCTCACTTAAAAATAAAAAACGAACTACATAGAAAATGAATTAACCACTAACAAAATCAAAGGACAATTGATTTACTGTAAGTGTATTTCCTCAGTTAATTTGGGATGACTTCAAGGAATTTAACACTAAAACTTATAGTTCTAACAAAATAATTTTGTTTAACCATTGGCCCACAACACTTACTTAGTTTACCCACTAATAGTTCTAAACATATATACTTAATATTGGCATTATATTCATCCATTTTCTGTTAAAGCATCATTTCACGTACAGCTGCTTTGAAACATCGGCTGTTATGAAAAGTGCTACACAAATAAATTTAACTTGACTTGGCTTGGTACTTGTTTTCCCATCTCCTACTGTTGATGTCACAGCTCATGCATGAGCCTGAAAGCACTGGCCAAGATCGAGCACCCACTCGCAATAAACAAACTTAAAGGGATAGCTAAATTAATTAAAACAATGTATGTTCATAATAGGATTGTAAACATACACTGCAAATATTATTTATAAATTATTGCAATGTTTTTATTTTTATTTAGGGTGTTTTCTATCAAATGAGACCAATATTTTGCAGTTAGTCCACTGTTCATTTGTAGGGTGAGCTTTTAAATTTGGATGTAATATATTGCAGGTGGTAGAACAAACATATACTGCAAAGTTTACCTTTAAGGGGTTATTGTGTCTTTTATTTATTTATTAATTTATGTATTTATTTTTTGCATACAGCCAGTAATATTCCTATAATCACCATTAACAATAATTGTAACACATTATTAATATCATAGATTTAAGTCTTCTGGAAAATTCTATGCTGAAGACAATGTAGTGATATACATGCTAGCACATTTTGGAGTTGGTAATTATAGTTTTATATAATGTTATAGAAAGAGAATTAGATCTTGAGATTTTCTGAAAAGTGAGATGTGCTTTATTCATGATTTACCTCCAAATATCAGCACATTGTCTGCAGCATATTATATCTCCAGCAAATTGTATTTGTTCAGATAATGAATAAATATGTATTCCAACAAAATTCCCTCCTACTCTAAGATGCAGTTGTCATTGTATTGTAAACATGATCTCTCATTCATCATCATCACATAGTGTAAGATCTATATTTTCCAGCTAAAACAAATCATTACCTTTTCCAAATCCCAGCAAATCATGGGAGAGTTTTATTTGGTTTAATCTACAATGACAAAATGGAGTGTAAGATTACGCATGTTTGTGAGCCTGTGCGTGAGAGTGTGTGAACAGCAAATAAAGAGAACATTTGATTATATCCAGACGTGGCACTGTAATGCAGAGTTCTGACGCCCAGATCCAAACCTTCTATATGGAAACTGTTAACGAATGATTATGTCTTAAGGACATTTTACCCTTTCCATGATCTACAGCAAGTGACTAATGCTGCCTTAAAAATAAACAACATTTCTCATCCCAGAATTTTCTCCCCTCCCCCCGCCCCTCCCATCCTGTAGTCTTACATAAGCATCATTCAGTGAATTACTTTTCTTTCAGTTAACAGAGGGCACACAAAAAAAGGCATTAGGTCATTTTAGAAATATGTATCAATGTAAGAATAAATACATTTTATAGTCAATGGCAGATGTTTACTTTTGCAAAGGCCTGTGAAGCTCAATTGAATATGAGGTAAATTATGATTTGGCTAACTTGGTTTCTCAAGTTATTACACTGTGATAAAAGATTACAAAGATTATGAAAGACATATGCACACACACACACACACACACACATATATATATATATATAGTACAGTGCAAAAGTCATAATGTGTTTCAAAAAAGTATTTGTCTTAAAATTGGTTATTTATATCTTCAGCTTTTGTGTCAGTAGGAAATATAAATGTTAATAAATGACTACCAAACATTACTTTTGCAAATAGAAAGATTAGAATAGAAGAACAGGGACCCCTGCAACAGATGTCATTGCCCCCACAAAACCCCCCACTGAACATTGTGTCAGTCTGAGATTACATAAATAGACAGAAGCAGTTGAGACAGCCTAAATAGATAGAAGAACTGTGGCAAATTCTCCAAGGAGCTTGGAACATCCTATCTGCCAACAACCACATAAACTCAGAGCAAGTGTGCGATATGGCCCTACATCATCACTGCTGTGATTCAGCCACAGGCTGAGTGCCATGGGTAATCACAGCAATGCTGATTTAGGGTCATATAGCACAAGTGCAAGTGTGATATTGCTTATATACAACAGTTCAATGAATAAACACATTTTTAAAAATTATGGAAAACTGAGTACGGTCAGTACTTTCTTATGCGATGGATCAAGGGGGTATTTCTCCTTATTTCGCAGTAGCCGGTGCGCAAGAGTCAATCACTATAGAAACCGCAATGTCCTCCACTGTTTTAAAAAGCACCTATTGTGTAATGAATCAATCTGTTTTGTCTCTCTGCTGTGATGAGCTGTAATGCTAAAGTTGTTCATTTAAAGCCGTTTAAAGCTATTTCCTTAGTAGTATAGTGAGCAATCACAAAGAGTTGTTGTATGTAAACGTCACATCGCCTAAATGGCTCAGATTAAACACAAAAATGATCTTTTGCCACCACCTGCTGCCTAACATATGTAATGTCATAAACAAAAAAGACAAACCATAGCTCTTAACAGATCTGTACTGCTCTTACACTTTAGTATGGCACGAACAGTAGCGGAGTGATATACACACATTTACATTTCATTTACATATATATATATATATATATATATATATATATATATATATATATATATATATATATATATATATATATATATATCAAATTAATTGTGCACAATAAAAAGGGTCCCAAATTGTTCACGACAGCATTTTAACACTTTTAAAGTGCATCTAATTCTGCTGTTGCAACAAAGAGTGATAGTTCCTTGTTTTATTCATGATGCATGAGTAGGTACTGCAATGCTATCTCAAGTCTCATGTCTTTTAATGGCCCCCTTCACAACAACCACTGTTTATGAATAAATAATAGTGATGCAGATTATCTCAAAGATTCAGAGCTTCCACAGTGGAGACCAATGGACAGCATGCATTATCAGATACCATTTCAGGGTCATTAAAGGGATAGTTCACCAAAAATTAAACGTCTCTCATCATTTACTCACCCTCATGCCATCCCAGATGTGTATGACTTTCTTTCTTTGCAGAAATCAAATGTAGATTTTTAGAAGAAAATCTCTGTTCTGTAGGTCCTCATAATACAAGTTAATGGTGACTAGAACACAGAAGGTCCAAAAAGGAAATAAATGCAGCATCAAAAGCTATCCACAACTCCAGTGGATAAATCCATATTTACTCAAGCTATGATGGTTGTGGGTGAGAAACAGATCTATATTGAAGTCCTTTTGTACTATCCGTCTCTACCTTTGACCAGCCCAGACCAGTAGGTGGCTGAATGTGACAGTCACTTACAAACCAAAATGTGAAAAATAACTCACACACACCTTACATATTGCTTCAGAAGATATGGATTTAACCACAGGAGTATTATGGATTAATGTTGTTAATGGTGTTTTTATTGAAAACCTAACTGTAATAATCTAACTGTAATAAAATAGACCACAGCATAACTTTGTTTGGATAAATCATACAATTGAAAAATGATATGCTGATCTTAGTACTTGTGTTAAAATGTATAGTAATTCCGAACAATGACTTGTTTTGTGTGTCACAGTGACGTGTGATTCTTCAATTATTATTTCTGTCATCAAGGATGATTTTAAAGACAAAAAACAAAACAAATAATCAATCATATAAGTTGTAAAGGATAGATTTGAATAGGTTTTATATTTATATATTGTGTCTCTTTATTTATTTCCCCTATGTTTATAAAGTGTTGCGAAGTTCAATTTGGGAATTTTTAGTTTTGTGTTTTTTTCCAAACATTACAAGGGTCCGACGGCTCAGCGGCGCTGTTCGAGGCTCACAATTTCTCACCACAAGGCATTATGGGATTTCGGCTTTGTGTCTGAGAAGTTTGGAGTGTGAACGGACATTGGATTCTTCCTCGTGTTTGTCGCCCTCCCCTTGAGCGAAAGGCCTTTGAGGCCTAGTTCGGCAGCCATTTTCTGATGAACAAGTGTGCGAAAGTGTTACCATGCGCATCTTGCTATTAAAAACGCTGTATGTGAGAATTCTTCGTTTGCAGATAGGGAAACAAATTGGCCCCTTAGTCCCAATTGTCTTTTTCTTTGTCATTTTGGGAGAATGCACATGAATAAGGCAATGTAGGAGTGGCTTCTGCCTTTTTTCTCTCCCCTCCCTGTTCGAAGCAAACTGCTCGTGGAGGAGGGGATCATGCATGAGCCTGGCCGCAGAATGAGAGGACTGAAATAAGTGAATATTCCCCAATGGAGTGATGTGAACCAATGCGCGAGCTACAGGCAGCTGCCCTGTGTGCATTTATTCTTGAGTGTCTTTGTGCTTAAGTTTATTAAAACATTACTTTGACGCTTCATCTAGTTCCCACCTCCTATTTTCCATTGAACCATGTTACAGAGACATCACACTTTCCCCTCTGGTTTTCCCTCTCGCGCCACTCCGCTGGGCATCGATGTATTGGCACATCATTGGCCGACAACATGTCCTTACATTTTTCCACCGATCAGTCTGCTGCACGCAGTTCTGCAGAGAGTTCGGGAGGATTGGGTTTGGCTTCTGTTAGTGGTGCCATTTTGGCCATCTCAGGTATGTTTTTTTACTCTGGTCTCTCTCCTGGAAAAGTGCCTTGGGAGATTCCAGTCAGAACAGACATGCTGTCTCTTGTGGAAGACTTGTGGAATTTATGGTTTTGGCCCTTCAATGGGTCACACGTTTGAATGATGGGTTATCCCCCACTGTGGTTGATATCATTCTGAATGCTAGAGCTCCATCAACTAGGAAGCGTTATACATTCAAGTGGTGTATTTTTGCTTCTCTTTTTTTATCCTATTTTCTCCCCAATTTTGAAATGCCCAATTCCCATTACTTACTTACTTGGTCCTCATTGTGGCTTGTTACTCACCTCAATCCGGGTAACAGAGGACAAGTCTCAGTTGCCTCTGCTTCTGGGACAGTCAATCCGCGCATCTTATCACATGGCTCGCTGTGCAAGACACCGTGGAGAATCACAGCATGTGGAGGCTCATGCTACTCTGCGCGCAACTTACCAGGTGCCCCATTGAGAGCGAGAACCACTTAACCATGACCACGAGGAGGTTACCCCATGTGACTCTACCTTCCCTTGCAACAGGGCCAATTTGGCTGCTTAGGAGACCTGGTTGGAGTCACTCAGCATACCCTGGATTTGAACCTGTGACTCCAGGGGTGGTAGTCAGAGTCAATACTCGCTGAACTACCCATGCCCCTCTTATTTTTGCTTCTTGATGTAAAGCGCAAGGTAAAGATACAGTTCACTGCCCGGTCGGTTTACCCCGGCAATGCTTAAGTCTATGTTACCGCTAGAGCAGCTGAGCATGAGCTTATCAATGAAGTCTATGTCAGTAGATATTCTCTTGTCTCTTGTTTTATGTGTGGGGTACGCAGGCTTAGGCATTTTCATACCAGCCGCATTCCTTTATGGGATTTATCTGTTCTTTTAGAAGCGCTCTCGTGTGCTCCATTTGAGCCCTTGGCAACATTCTCTGATAAATTTCGGACTTTTAAAATGGCCCTGCTGGTGGCATTGACGTTGTTTAAAAGGGTTGGTGGTTTGCATGCCCTGTCAATCCCTTATGTATGGATTTTGCGCAGGGTGTTCAAGGGTGGTGTTAGAACCTCGCTTGGGCTATTTTCCCAAGGTCGTTTCTACGTCATTTAGCTTGCATACTAATTAATTTTCAGGATTTCTATTTCATTTGAGTAGGAGGAGCATGAAAGATTGCATATGCTTTGCCCAGTTCAGGCATTGCGAGTTTATGTTGACTACTAGCCAGTTGCGAAAGTCAGAGCAGTTGTTTGTGTGCTTTGGTGGCCACAACAGGGGTGTTAAGGTATCTAAGCAAAAGACTGTCTCATTTGCTAATTGATGCAATTTCAAGTGCTTACGAAGCGCACGGTTTATATTTGGTATTCAAGCTTATTCTACGAGGAGCATGGCATCCTCATGGGCTCTTGCTAGAGGTGCGTCCTTGGAGGACATATGTATGGTGGCATGATGGTCCTCTGCATACATTTGTTAGATTTTATAATCTGGATAATGGTTTGACTCCTGCTTCCAAGTTTCTCTCTGCTGGAACAGGAATAAACTAATAATTTCCTCTGTAGCATGCATTTAGCATGCATGTGCGCTGCTATATGCTTGCATTATGCTGTATGGGGGTAAACAGTTGGCATACTGTTCGCATGGTTTGAATGTATATCGTTCCAATACGATTACGCTGCTCGAGTTCCTACGGAAGGGAACGTCTCGGTTACATAAAATGTAACATGAAATGTAACCCTGGTTCCCTGAGTTGGAACGAGATCATATTCTCTAGCAGCTGCATAGGCTTGTGCCTTCATGCAGACTCGATGGCATGAAGCAAGCACCTTTATGGCGTCTATGATGTAGATCCCTAGGGGTGTTGATTAAGTACCATCAGCCAATACATTGCCGTGATTGTATAAGGGCTTCAGACCACGTGACACTCAGGGTGTGTCCCAATGCGCTTACTCAGCATCTCGTTCCTACTCAGGGAACCAGGGTTAAGCTTCACGTTACCGAGACGTTCCCCTAATTAAAGAATCACCCATATATTGTGTGCAAGCATGGACCTGTATGTGTGTGTGTATCTCTAGAGTTTGTGAATGACAGAAAAAAACAGATCGGATGCAGAGATGAGAGGAGGTCATACATCTGAATGAGCTCTTTTGAGCACCCCTAGTTGCCTGAAGCTGCTGGCTCAGATGTTTTTCCAATTGATCTTTACTGCGATGGCTCACAGGAACGACCTTGTCTGCCCTGTAGGTGTTATATTTAGCTCTGCAGTTCCAAACAATGTGTTTTTGTGGCCTGAGTGCACCAATCTAGCACAAGGAGCCTTGTGTTATCATACCCCGAAACGCAGCAGTTTCTCTCCTCAGTCTTCACTCAGTGTTATGGAATCCTGCATGAATTAACAAGGGAGGTCATAGGGAGATGTGTGTCACAGTAAAAGCATAATGTACTGTTTAGATGTCTAAATAATGTATAATGGCATCTTAGAGCTGAAAACATATGTTGAGCATGCAGGTTGAAAGCCAATTTTCCAACTGACCACAGAAGGTAATTGGTAGAATACACACACGTCTTATTGTGCCCAGGAGTCCTTGTTTAAGTCTCACATTTTCTGTAGTCTAACATATTTGAGTACATTCAATGGCAGTAGCACAAAAGTTTACTAAGAGAGAGCAAAAAATTGAGAATGCACTGAATAACTAGCGTTTGAGTTTCTTTTGATGACAAACAGCGCCCACTGGTGGGTTTTCTTGTGTGGTGTATGGGCGCATTAATGTTTAGAAAAATGTCAGAATGAGATGTATGAAAATTGTGTATGCTTTACTTATCTTCTCCATGGACCCACATACCTTTACGGAGCAGGATCATGAGTAAAAACACTTGAAAGTGTTATTCTTTCCTTAACAAAGCAAAGGCACTGTTCTACAATGCCTGACAATTGTGTAAAAAGCAACAAAACACAGACAGGGGTGCATTGGATCTCTATTTACCATAAATGAGAAAATTTTGTTTATAGGGACTTTCTCTCTCTTTAGGGACTTTTGTGGCTCCAAAAATCACATGAAGGAAACATAAAATAATCCATATGACTCCAGTGTTTAAATACATATCCAATTTTTTACTCTAAATCTCCACTTTAACTTTCACTTTCAGATGTGAAAATTAAACTATACAGACACCACATGTGACTTTCAGGAGTAAATGTGAAAGTGGAAATTTGAAATTTCCACTTTAAATTTTTAACAGTTTCCCACCCACACCTACTATATCGCTTCTGAAGATATGGATTTAACCTCTGGAGTATTATGGATTACTTCTTGGTCTACATTATGTGATTCTTCATTTGTGTTCTGCAGAACAAAAAAGGTCATACTGGGGTATCATGTGGTACCCTTCCTGCAGGCTCATCCTGACATGACCCTCCAGCATGACTATACCACCAGCCATACTGCTCGTTCATGAGGGTGAGTAAATGATGAGAAATTTAAAATTTTGGGGTTTACTATCCCTTTATGTACAGATGTGTATTTATTTAATTTTAAATATAGCTTGAGGTAGTTCACACATGTTTTTGTTTATTTATTTTTCTGCATTACATAAACAAAGAACAGTAAGCACTTCATGAAAGATATTTAGGAAAAGAAGAAAAGACCAGAAAAATACAGATTTTTATAACCAATATATATATATAAAAACAGTGTTCTGAAAAAGGTATATATATATATATATATATATATATACCTTTTTCAGAACACTGTTTTTTAAAGATAATTTTGTAAAACTCCAAATAACTTTACAGATCTTTATTGTAAAGGGTTTAAACAATGTTTTTCATGCTTGTTCAATGAACCACAATCAATTAATGTACATGCACCTATGGAACTGTAGTTAAGACACTAACAGCTTACAGATGGTAGGCAATTAAGATAACAGTTATAAAAACTTAGGACACTAATGAGACCTAAAGTAAGATGCACATGGTCCCTGCTCATCTGCGTGAACGTGCCTTAGGTATGCTGCATGGAGGCATGAGGATTGCAGATGTAACCAGGGCAATAAATTGCAATGTCCATACTGTGAGATTCCTAAGACAGCACTACAGGGAGACAGGAAGGACAGCTGATCGTCCTTGCAGTGGCAGAACATGTGTAACAACACCTGCACAGGATCGGAACATCCGAATATCACACCTGCAGGACAGGCACAGAATGGTAAGAACAACTGCCTGAGTTACACCAGGAATGCACAATCCCTACATCAGTGATTAGACTGTCCGCAATAAGCTGAGAGAGGCTGGACTGAGGGCTTGTAGGTTTGTTGTAAGGCAGGTCCTTACCAGACATCACCAGCAACAACGTCACCTATGGGCACAAATCCACCTTTGCTGGACCAGACAGGACTGGTAAAAAAATGGTTGTGGTTTTGTCTCACCAGGGGTGAAAGTCGGATTTGTGTTTATCGTCGAGGCAATGAGTGTTACACCGAGGCATGTACTCTGGAATGGGATTGATTTGGAGGTGGAGGGTCACAGTATCATTGGACTGAGCTTGTTGTCATTACAGGTAATTTCAATGCTCTGCTTTAAAGAGGGGACATCCTCCTCCCTCATGTGGTACCCTTCCTGCAGGCTCATCCTGACATGACCCTCCAGCATGACAATACCACCAGCCATACTGCTCGTTCTGTGTGTGTGATTTCCTGTAAGACAGGAATGTCAGTGTTCTGCCATGGCCAGCGAAGAGCCCGGATCTCAATCCCATTGAAAACGTCTGGGACCTGTTGGAACGGAAGGTGAGGGCTAGTGCCATTCCCCCCAGAATTGTCCGGGAACTTGCAAGCGTCCAGAGGACGTCTTACCAGGACCTTCTCTAGAAACAGGAGTCCCCCTGCAGCAGGTGTCCAGGCACATCGTGGTCACCACAGATGCCTCGAAACAGGGTTGGGGCGCCGTGTGCCGGGTCCTGGACGGGCCTGCGGATGCATTGGCACATCAACTGCCTAGAGTTGCTAGTTGTATTTCTTGCCATGTGGTGGTTTCTCCCGCTGATTCGAGGCAGCACAACTTGATCCATTCAGACAGCACCGCGATGGTAGCATACATAAATTGCCAAGGCAGAGTGCACTCTTGTCATATATCACGACTCGCCCGCCACCTCCTCCTTTGGAGTCAGCACTAACTGAGGTCATGCACGCCACTCAAATTCTGGGCAGCCTCAACACGACAACAGACACGCTGTCGTGACAGGCTCCACCCCCAGGTGATTCAACTGATCTGGGACTGTTATGGCGAAGCGCAGATATAACTGTTTGCTTCTCAGAAGAACTCCCACTGCCCACTCTGGTACTCCCTGAGGTCGGAGGCAAGTCCCCTCAGGACAGATGCGTTGGCACACAACTGGCCCCGGGGGGCTGTGCAAGTACACATTTCCCCAGTACTTGCACAGGTGCTGTGGAAGGTCAGGGAGGATGGGGAACAAGTCACTCTAGTGGCCCCTTATTGGCCCACCAGGACTTGGTTCTCGGACCTCACACTCCTCGCGACAGCACCTCCCTGGCAAATCCCCCTGATGAAAGACCTTCTTTCTCAGGGATGGTGCACCCTCTGGCATCCACGCCCAGACCTCTGGAACCTCCATATCTGGCCCCTGGACGGGATGCGGTAGATCTGAGTTGTCTACCACCAGCTGTTGTAGACACCATCAACCAAGCCAGAGCTCCCTCCACCAGGCAGCTTTATGCCCTAAAGTGGTGCCTGTTCGCAAATTTGTGTTGTTCCCTATCTGAAGACCTGCAGAGGTGCGCAGTCGGGTCAGTGCTCTCATTCCTACAGGGAAAGTTGGAAGGGCAGCTGTCCCCCTCCACCTTGAAGGCATATGTTGCCGCTATAGCGACCCACCATGACGCGGTGGATGGTAAGTCCCTAGGCAGGCACTACCTGATCATCGTGTTCCTAAGAGGCTTCCGGATGCTGAACCCTCCCAGGCCATGCCTGTTCTCCTCATGGGATCTATCCGTGGTCCTTACAAGCCTTCAGAGAAACTCCCTTCAAGCCTCTAGAATCAGTTGAGCTAAGTGCCCTCTCCCAGAAGATGGCCCTCCTGATTGCGCACGCTTCCATCAAGAGGGTTGGAGACCTGCAAGCATTCTCTGTCAGCGACACTTGCCTGGAGTTCAGTCCGGCAGATACTCATATCATCCTAAGACCACGACTGGGCTACATGCTCAAGGTTCCACCGGTTTCGACCCGTGTTTTGTCAGGCCGAGCATGTAGAACTCGGTAACACAGGACGACTGACCGGGTATGCCACTTGCGCTAGCGCCCTTCCCCTTCACTGAGGCAATCACAAGCGCTTTTTCTCCCAGGAGAGTCAACTAAACTCGTGCTCCCTGGATGTCTTTTCCTCCCTAGCCCTCTGGTCTGCAAATTCAGCAGAGGTATTCCTGACCAGACCCACTACGGGTACTAATTACTCTGTACTGGAATAGGTGCTCCACAGGGTTCGCCTTTTTTGATTAATACCCCTGTGTGTATTTTCTGTGGTAGGGTCCCCCTACCTGCGGATCCGCGTCTCCCTTGGGCAGTTTCCTCCGACCCCCGGTCACTGTGCTTGTAGTAGCTCCTCCCTCTCAGCAGGTAGGACCTACCACCACGCCAATTCCACATGTGGCCTAAAAACCCATGTGAGGTATTCGTCAAATTTAACCTCCCCCCCCAGAGGAGGGTCATGCGAAAAATTACTATTACAATTAAAAAAAATAAAAAAAATATTCAAAACCACATTCTGTCTGATATCTTCTTATTGTGTTGCATTGAAGAAAGAAAGTCATACGGGTCTGGAACAACATGATGGTGAATGATGACATAATTTCCATTAATAATAATAATAATAATAATAATAATAACAATAATAAAAACATGTTAAATGTGTATTATGTAATGGAAAATAGGGGAGCATAATCATCCATTATGTAATTTATGAAAGTAACGTGTTACTCTCTTCTTGAGAACTCTTTTAATTGGATACTTTCTTACTCTTGCTCAATTATGTATCTTCATACTTAGTAATTATTTTAGGCTTTTATTTTTGGCTACTCTACCCATCTATGCATATATATATATATATATATATATATATATACACACACACACACACACACACACACACTGATGGCCAAAATAATGTACAGATTTTGATCTTATGGAAATAAATTGGTACTTTTATTTGCCAAAGTGGCATTCAACTGATCACAATGTATAGTAAGGACGATAATAACATGAAAAATTTATATTACAATATGAAAAAAAAATTCAGAACTTCTTAAACTACTTCAAAGAGTTCTCATCAAAAAACCATCCATGTGCAATGACAACTTTGCAGATCCTTAGCATTCTAGCTGCCAGTTTGTCCAGATATTCTGGTGACATTTCACCCCACACTTCCTGTAGCACTTGCCATAGATGTGGCTGGCTTGTCGGGCATTTCTCATGCACCTTACAGTCTAGCTGATCCCACAAAAACTCAATGGGTTTATGATACATAACACTCTTTTCCAATTTTCAAGTGTCTGTATTTCTTTGCCCACTCAAACATTTTCTTTTTGTTTTTCTGATTAAAAGTGTCCTTTTCTTTGCAATTCTTCCCATAAGGCCTGCACTCCTGAGTCTTATCTTTACTGTTGTACATGAAACTGGTGTTGAGCGGGTAGAATTCAATGAGCTGTCAGCTGAGGACATGTGAGGCATCTATCTCTCAAACTAGAGACTCTGATGTACTTATCCTCTTGTTCAGTTGTTCATCTGACCTTCTACATCTCTTTCTGTGCTTGTTAGAGCCAGTTGTCCTTTGTCTTTGAAGACTGTAGTGTACACCTTTGTATGAAATCTTCAGTTTAGTTTGGCAATTTCAAGCATTGCATAATAATTGCCTTCATTCCTCAAAACAATGATTGATGAGTTTCTAGGGAAAGCTGTTTCTTTTTTTTGCCATTTTGACCTAATATTGACCTTAAGACATGCCAGTCTATTGCATACTGTCACAACTCGAAAACAAACACAATGTTAAAGGTGTTGTATGTAAGATTCAGAAACTCTTGTTATTAATGACACTTGCCATTAAGTTAACTGCAGTCAGCTACCTGTTGCTTATGCTTGCGCATACACTCCATAGTGTATAAATTAAAAAAAACAATGACGTAATGTACAAAGAGACAACATGATTCACAACATCATGCTGACAGATGAGGTAACAAAATTAAATTGACATAGTTCTGATTGTTTTACTACAAACTTTGAGACTGTACAGTATATTATATTTGATTATCCAGTGCTGGAACAGGGCTTAAACAAAGTGTGGATATATGTCTGACATAGCGAGACTGTAGTTTGAAGTAATCACTTTTATTTGCATGAAACATTGACTGCATTTATACAATAGCCTATGTCTGCATTAGCTAGCTAGCAAGCTTTATCAATAGCTGTTAGCTAAATTTGGTAGATGATGACAGTAGCTGTTTATAAAATAGTATTTACTTTATAAATATGTTGACACTGTATAACCAAGTTACGTTACACTATTGAATGGGTCTTTTTCATTATCGTGAACATTGTCTAGCATTCATTTCATGTGTAATTGTAGTTTAGCTAAACTCACATAGATCAATTCTATATTTCCCATTATGCTTTGCAGTTATGTAAACTTACCTGTCCAATAAGACGAACGCCAATTCAATTCCCTCCAGGAATCAAATGCCCTGTCGATGTTCACTCTAGCTTTCGTTCCCGCTTAGCCAGATGGGATTCAGTAGATACCTTTTTTTTTTTTTGGCTTACTCAGAGTTTTTGTAGGAGTCGGTGTTGTGCTGGGAGCTGGACGCTTGCTGGATTCTATCTCGAATATAACATTACCTAGTGCTGTAGTTCCTTGTCGCTGTTGAATAGCGGAAGAGATTCTCGGAGGCAGGGCTCTCGGGAGGGCGCATAAACGTCACATCCTTTGGATTTTCCCAACAAAAGTTACTCACTGCCTTGCATGAAAATCAATCCACAGACTTTAATAGGCAACCTAGGAAGTCTGGGAAGGGCTCATATTTTATCTTGCGTTACAAGCCGTTAACACATTGGAAAAAAAATTTGAATATTACATGAAAATTGTTACATATTGCACCTTTAAGCTTAATTTAATGAACCAAATAACTTTCAACATTTTTTTTTAATGTACAGTATAATGGCAAGTGATTTAAATGAGCAATTTAGCATGATTTCTCAAGGAGATGGTGTTGGAGTGATAGCTGCTGGAAATGGGGCTTGTCTATATTTGATCAAAAGATAAGTTTTTTGAAATAGTGATGGTGCTGTTTTTTTGTTTGTTTGTTTGTTTTTTTTTGTTTACATCATTAATGTCTTGACTATAATTTGTATTTAGTTGAATGCCACTTTTGGTGAATTAAGTACAAATTTCCTTCCGAAATAAATCAGAAAATTATTCCAAATTTTTGGCCACCAGTGTGTGTATATATATATATATATATATATATATATATATATATATATATATATATATATATATAGGCTAATTAGGCAAATTAAATAATGCATTATTTATTTATATATTTTAATAATGAAAAAAATATAAAATAAATAACTAATTCTTGCCATTACTTATGAGTTTAAGATATTGCATCCTCGACTGAAAATAATCTTGGTTATGATAATGATAAACAATAATTTGTTTTTATGTGTTTACACTGCAAAAAACACAACATGTTCAACAGATTAGTTATTGTTTGAAAAAAAAAAATAATCCATCTGATACAAATATTTCAGTAACCCACAGTAGGGTGGCGCATGCGAATATTTTGTAGCAATCAGTACGTCTTGCGAAGAACGCACAGCTACGTCAAGTCTGCACGCACGTTGCCTACTACAGCTGCCATGAGAACTTCAAATCCCGACATGCCCCTCTGAACAGACCACATCCCGGGAAAGGGGGTCAGCATGCGTTATTTTCTTTCCCCCACCCGTATTCCGGCAACTCCCGCTATTGATATAATTAGACATCAAATGATTGGACGAAAGTTGTCTTTACGTCACCAGATTGACAACACCTTCTGATTGGAAGGTTATCTTATCCACCTTCAAGATGAGGTATTAGTTTGATTCTTGATTCTGGAACTTCTGACTGACAATTTACCATTCCTACAGTAGAAAAAACAAAAAACGATTGGTGTATTTTCTTTTTATTAAAAGTAAATAGATGAATACATTTACTGGAAAGATAATAATTAGTTATATGTGACCACTTTGTCCTGAGCAATAACTTAATGAGTGATATGAATGAGAATTGTTTTATGACAACCCAATTTTGCCTGTCTCCCACATTTGTGGTTTCACTGTATGCCAAATATAAGAATATAAATTATCAAGGTAACTATCACTTCCCATGAGAGAATATGTATTATTTGTAATTAACTATTTCAGACTTTTCTTTTTTAGAAAATAAGTCACAAATTATGTTGCATATCATATATTTAGCTGTATGGAATATAATATATAGTAAATAGATCTCAGTTGTATAGGACAGAAGAGAGTAAAAACACACGTTCATACACTGGAAGCTGTAATATTACTTCGTCCCTAATATAATATTAATCGACAAAGCAGTAAACAGCTGATTTAAAATGCATGTGATAGTTATGTCTTTCTAATGTTAACCATTTAAAATTTGCAATGAACTCCGAAATTAGTGGCTGTTTTTTTTCTGCAATTTAACGTTTTGAACGACTTCTCCACTGCCCAATCGCAGACCGCTTGTAAGTAGCTCTAGTAGCCAATCCGAATGCAGGAGGCGGTTTCTGCCAGAAAACGGGTGGGGGAAAAAATAACGCGGTCGGCATCGAATCTGTGTTTACTTCCGGGTTCCTGTATATGGCAGAGCTTGAAAACAGCCACTCCAGTTGCCCTACAACCTCAGCAAGATCCCTGTGCCTCGAAAACGCTCTGGCGGGAGCCTATTCTAAAGCCGCTCCGCTTAAGCAAGATGGTTTTGTGACCGGAGAGCCGCCATACTCCGGGCCAGCAGTAGAGAGATTACCGCAGCTTTAGACGACCATTCAAGACAGAAAGTATCCTTCTGCCACCCTTCGCTAAACGTCAAAGTCAGTGCGGTCCTCGACCAGAGTGTTGAAGCTCATCCACCTGCCCCACCGTCATCTTTCACGCTCTTGTTTTTAACACACGTTCATTCGCAAAAAACAAGTGTCGGAAATTAAAAGCACCTCTCTTCCCGAATAAAGACAGTTAGCTTGAGCTATCCGGATAAATAGAGGGGAACGTCCGCTCCATTTGGATTTGTCCCTTTGAATCATTATGGAGTGGCTAATGGGGTGAGTATACACAATGGTTATCTATTTCAATTACTTGCGCTAATCGGCTGTATGATTTTGCCCTAAATGCATGTGGTGACGGATCTACACTGTTCCTTTCGCGCTTTATAACGCTTTACCTCAATGACGATGTTTGTTTGTTTGGACTAAAACTTGACGCATTGAGTCTAATTTTTAAATGGAGAAATTTAGATTTGTCAATGTGCAGATATCTGTTTTCCGGACGGAGGCAGCTCTACGCGCCGTTTCGTGGAAACATGTTCAAACAATGTAGCATTTACAGTAATTATGACGCAATTTTGTCACCGCATAAGCGCGTTTCAACAGATCGCGTGCCTGTCATCACCATTGCAATTATCATGTTGATCTTCAGTGTCACGCTTGCTGCGAATATTACAACATATCTCTGAACTGTTGCTTTAAATTATTATTTTTTAAACAGCACTATCCAGAGTTATAGAACAAGTATCCACCATTGCCTGATAGTATAATAATGCCGAATTAATGATTGTGGCCAGTCTTTGACCTTTAAATGCTGCACGAATCCTACCCTTCACCTGTAGAGAGACATCTGAGGGGGTGTCAAATGGCCATGGCCTGCTTTCAGCACTGTGCTGACATTACAACACAGAAAAGGAGCTTGCATTTGCAGTTGATTTGAATAATTGCTTGCATGACCTTTGCTTCAGTTGGGCCAAATCTAGTTGACCCATTGTAATATTGTTGTTTTATTAAGTAATTCTATGATTAAATAAAGTTTTGGGTCCAAAGAAAGGAGGGCAGTCAGCAACCCCACGTGCATGTTTTCAAATGGTTCAATATTTGGCTTTGTGAGTAAAACAAATTCATACCTATAAACTTCTCGTATATGTATTTTAAATATGCTAATTTGACAAATAGAACTTGAGCTGTTCATTTTGTACTTGGATCTGGTTTTTAATCCGATACAGTTTAAAGAGTCAATTTAATACACACCAATTAAAAATATTAATTACTCTCCCTCATGTCCACATATATGTGCTCAAGTACATTGGTGGAATCCTAGAGTTTTATGTAAGAGAGAAACCTCATTATTTCATTGCAGTTCCACTTCAGGTCTTAATGGAGACTTAAGGAAACAAACACCGCAACAACTCTGGAATATCTGCAAAAAGACTAAAACATCACAGAGAATGAAATAGTCAAGTCTTCTTCGGATCCCATGTTTACATTGTGGGGAAATTACGTTGTTGTGGAGAAAGTGGCTTACAGACCGAGCTGTGTGTATACAGGAGTAAGGAGAAAGTCAGTGAACACCGTGCATGTAAACGGGAATTGCACTTTCCAGCCTTTTTTTCCTAAGAGAGAAACACTATTCATTTTATATTTATAATTATGGTAGAAGTGAATTTGGTCAACTTTGTGTACACTTGCATGTAGATGGTCTCAGAGCTGATAGATGTAGACTAAAAGCTGTAAAATGGCAATTTGTTTGTGCAAGGATTATTCTATTTTTTTAATAAAATGTGTAATTAGGCCAGCTTGTTGATTTTTGCACAATGCACTGAAATGTTCTCAGGTTTTGATGTTGATTCAGATTCTGCTGAGGTGAACAATTTGAAAAATGACTGATAATGTCTGTTACATGTCTTGTGGTATTTTGCTCGCTCTCTGATGGCTGATGAGAGATATGTCCAAATGTCAATATCTCCACCAAACACACTTAAGTTAAGTGTATGGCAGTCAGTTGTCAAATGAACAGGACAAAGCATTTGTGGTCCTGTTTCATGGGCTTGTTTTATAGCAAAGTAGTTCTAATTAAAGAATTGTATCTTCCTCTTGCAACAATTGGCTTGATATTTCAGTGGTGACTTATTGAACAATAGGCTTTTACACTTGCTGAACCGCTCCACCGCTTCCCCTGCTGTCATACAGAAACAACTCCAAAGTTTGTGTTTTTTCTGTTATCATGGAGGCATGTTCCAGAACATTGTGAGTGAATTTAGAGAGTTTGCATGCCCAAATATGTCTCCCCTCTTTGTGCCAGTGGAGGGTGAGAAGGAGAGGAATTGCATGTTGACTATTTCAGATCCTCTGCTCCTGGCACAGAATACTGACAGTCTATCAGTTGTTAGTGTCTCTGATGTAAGGGTGGGGTGGTGAGCACAGGTGAGCGCAGGTTTGGGCAGTTCAGCACTCCTCCACAAGAATGTGTGTAGGATTAAATACAATCCTGGAGTTTGCATGAAAGATGCACCAGAGACATCACATTTTAAAGTATGGTGATTATAAAGAAATAAAAAGTGAGACAGCCTTTTTTTACTGTCATAAAGTTTATGTCGGCAGACCCAGACCCAGAAATTTTTTTTTGCAAAAGTAAACAAAATGTTCTAAAAAAACAATCAAACAATATAATATATTAATATTACCGTGAACTGCAAGCATTTAACAATATGCAAAATTATTAATACGACATTGACTGTATAGGACTATTGTACATTTTGTAAATGCTGCCTTAAACAACAGCAACACATGAAACAAACTCTGGGCCAAATATATTTAGCTTTATTCAAGTGACAATTTGGCTCAGCCTTTGACACCATCAGCATAAGATAATATGATGTATTCCCCTCCCTTTTAAAAAGTTATTTTTGCTCTTCTAACAATGCACGATAATATGGTTAGTTGCATAGTATTATCTTTCCCCTTGCTTTCAGTAACTGCAACTGTAACCCACAAGTTGATAACTAGGGCTGGGCGATATGGCCAAAAATATTAACACAATATATATATTTTTCATGTTGTTCGATATGGATATTTATCACAATATACATTTCATACCTTTTAATGGTGAGGAAATGGATTCCTCATGTTTGTTAGACCTCAAGAATAAATTAAACATACCTTGTTTGTTTACAAGTAGACACCACAGGGTAAGCTACCTTTTAATTTGAATTTCAAGAAGGATACCCAGTTTAGGATTTAATCAAGATGCATGATCAGACTTTCTTGTGATGCTGCACAGGCTTATTAGGTGGTGTTAATGCACCATAAGCTGGATTGCCAATCGACAATAAACATCACATAAAGAAGAACCATTTTCCCGCCTGTCAACAAGTGGACATAACATCGATTTTGATAATTAACCCATTGAGTTAAAAAACATTTAACTAAATGGTACATAAAAAAACAGCATTGATGTTGGAGTTGTTGTGTTTAGTTTATAGCTGTATTGCATTGTCAGTGCTGTCTTGTTTGGTACACAACAATATCATTTTTACCGGCTAGCTAGTGGCTACCAAGCCTTATTGCCAGTTGCTATGACAGCAGGGTAAGGTAGCCACTTGACAACAGGCTGATTTCATGACTGATTCAGGTAGCAAGTTGTGTGTATAACTTTGGCGAAAACACACACATGAACCGATCGTATAGATGTAGAACATAAGATAAATAATCGAAAGTTACTCACATTTCCAGAAAACCTCTGGAATTTGATCAAGAGGAAGATGGATGGGCACAAAGCGGTCAAACAAAGACGAGGTGCTTGAAGTTCTGCGCCAGGAATGGCAAAGTCACATAACAGCAATGCGAGACTTGTAGAGACTATGACAAGACGCTTGAAAGCTGTGATTGAAAATCAGGGTTATTCCACCAGATATTGATTTCTGAACTCTTCCTAAGGTAAAACAGTATTGTTTAAAAATGAATACGTACTTGTTTTCTTTGCATTATTCTAAGTCTGAAAACACTGCTTCATTTGGAATTTGGGATAATTATTGTCAATACTTTATAGAATAAAACAAAAAATTTAATTTACTCAAACACATGCCTATACATAAATCTAGAGAAACCAATATTTTTGCAGTGGTCTCCAGATAGATAGATATATATATATATATATATATAATATATATATAATTATTTTTTTTGTCACTGTCTGATGAAAAACACGTATTTCCACTTTTGGCAATTGTGACTGTTTACCATAGATGGAATGTACAGAATTACCTCTTCCTACTCTTTGACTTGTGCATCAAAATGGTGGCGTAGTGGCTAGAGCACAGGGCTGCTAATCAGAAGGTCGCTGGTTCGAACCCCACAGCCACCACCATTGTGCCCTTGAGCAAGGCACTTAACTCCAGGTTGCTCCGGGGGGATTGTCCCTGTAATAAGTGCTCTGTAAGTCGCTTTGCATAAAAGCGTCTGCCAAATGCATAAATGTAAATGTAAATTTACCTCAGCTGTCCGGCTGAAAGGTAGTGAAGAGACTGCATACATCGTTCTGGCTCTGTGATTTCCCTGACAACCAAAGCCATTCATGTAGGCACAATGTCAGGTGGCTTAAAATTAGACTATACCAGCCATATACAGTTGCCAGATTTACATCTTCGTGAAACCGTGAGTGAAAGCTAATTCTGATCCCGAAAACGTATCTCGTAGCCGGACTGACCACTCAACAACCGGACTAGAAGCACTAGTCATAAAACTGATTTTGGTCTAAAATAGTAAGTGAAAGCGAAAGTGAAAAATATATTCTCTATCAATCGATAACCTACCAATTTCGTTCTAGCAACACAAACGAACTGTTAGACTCGAGTCTGTAACTGCACATGCGCTATTGGAACCCATGGTATGAAAACCGTGCATGTCCATGTTCACCAGTTAAAATATAGAACATTTCACAAACAGATTTGTAATTATAGAATTCTATTGATGGTGTTAAATGTGACTAATATATGTTGTTTTAGATTCATTTTGTAAAATTTTTTTTTTTATGAAATGATTTTTTGTCATGCTCTTGAAATATTAAATTTTTGGAGATGCATGCTTTTCATCAGACAGTGACGATATATTGATATAGTTTTATTGCCCAGCCCTATTGAGAACTACTAATTTATATTACACACTAATCCGGGACAAAAATTGGGGGCTTGTCATGGATCGTCCGGGCTCATCCTGCACCTTTTGCACCTGAAACAAGACTTTTACCCATTTGTCAAAGTACATACAAGATGTATCCCTTCCTGTTTCAGGCATTACTGAATCTCTGTCCGATTATGTGTAATGTTTGCGAATGATGCATTTGATGAAGTATGTACTTCTATGCCATTATAAAGTAGAATTCATTCTTTAGATATGCAGGTGATTAGTATGAATACATTCCCAGGCATACATAGATCTGTATCTATGACGTATTAACAGCAATTGGAAAAATTATTTACCCTGGTTTTGTTAGACAAGCACCATTTAAGCAACTTTCTTGGTATATATAGCACTTGCAGTTGAAAAGAGCTCACAGTTTTCAGGTTGTTTTTTTTTTTAATTCAGCATTTTAAATATGATGTCTCCTGAGATTCTGTTGAGTTATAGAATAGTAAAGTGTCCAATGGTCATGTATTTCAGAATCTTGGCAACCAGGTATTTCTTGCCTACTGTTTTGTGATTACTGAGGATTCAGACACCCTACTTAAATGACATATTGTTTTTGGCATACTATATAGTTGGGAAGTTTCAAGCCTGAATTGAATGTTCTTTATTACCAATTGAAAGCAAGCAAATGATTGGCCAGGCTGTTTTTGCTGGGCATTCCTCATATAAGGTCAACAGTGCATACTCGCACTAGGTGCAAAAGATGTGCCTCCATTTGTCCCTGATAGAAAGTAGGCTTCATATTCTGCAGTTTGCAAGCATTTAATTCCCAGTACAGCACCCAGCAGAATGCCTACAGTAGAGCTTGTCTCTTGTCCCACACCTCTTTGGGCAGAATTATGGGGCACACAGTAGTGTAAGTTGAGGGAGAGAAAGACATAAATAGTACCCTTGCCGCATATGTGTGTCTTCATGTGGATCCGATCCATTGACTGTTCTGCTCTGATGTGAGTCAGTGTTAGTGTGATGGATATTAGTTGACAGTTCCCTCTACTAGCAGGCAAACATGGAGTTGTGCAGCACTCAAAGAAGGCAAAAGAGAGGAACAGTAAGTCAAATACGACAAACCTTAAGAGTCTGTACAGGACTGGTATAAAGGGCCTGAGGTGCTCATGACAGCTGGGGTTTACATACCTGATTACAGCATGTGAATATGCTTTGTTTGATTTGTTAATTTTGCTTTCAGGATTTAGTTCTTCAGTACACGTATGCTTGAAGCGGTATGCTATTTTCACGGTACGATAACGGTACCCAGAATATCACGGTATCACAGTTTCACAGTATACGATACATTTGAGCAAATTTATTATAATTGAAACTTAAAACCATTTTTTAAAATTGAAGTGTTTAAAAAAAATTTTCCCTTTTGAAAATAAATAAGTAAAGAGTTTATAATAAACCGAATTATAAACATGATAAAAAATACCATATAACTATAACATGTTATATAAAGCAAGTTTGTTTTCAGGTTAGCATAGCATGTTAATTAACTATAAAGAAAAATAACATCAGCTGTGTGAGCAAAGTAATGTCCTGATTATTAACAATTAACATATGCTGTAGGTCCATGACAGTTCAGAGAACCACTTTGCTTCAGGACCAGGATTTTACATTGGAAATCAAGTGGCGAATTGCCATAGTAAAAATGTAACCTGTATTTAATGTTTCCTGGGTCACATTTCCTTTTATGTTGCTTAGTTTTGTTCATGGTTTTCAAGTGCAAGGACATGCATTAAGTGACATTATTTTTGTTGTTGATTTCAACAACAAAATCTACAGGTAGTTTTCTCTCCCTCCTTTTAAAAATTAAAGCACATATTTACTTATATGTGCCCATTATTCCGTTTGTTTCCTAATTTAAATCATAATTCAAACAGAACATGCATATTATAAGTAGTAGTAGTAGTAGTAGTAGTAGTAGTAGTAGTAGTAGTAGTAGTAGTAGTAGTAGTAGTAGTAGTAGTAGTAGTAGTAGTAGTAGTAGTAGTAGTAGTAGTAGTAGTAGTAGTAGTAGTAGTAGTAGTAGTAGTAGTAGTAGTAGTAGTAGTAGTAGTAGTAGTAGTAGTAAAACTTTAACTACAACTGCCACTGTTGATATAAAATTAGGTCTAATACCTTTAGAGTATTTCATATGAAACCATAACATTTTCTCAAAATATAACATTTACTCATATAAAATCATAATTTTTTAAAGGTTATGATATGTAATGGGAAAAAAAACAAGTACATAGCACAGCGTTGCTCTTTTCCTCAGTGCTGTTTGGCAAGTCAGGGCTGCCTACTGTTTGAGAGGTTCGACTTGACTTCCTCCGTAATGCTTTAAACTAGAAAAGTCTCGCTAGAGTTGAAATTAGTCACATCAGTTTTGAGGTCTGCGCTCAGCAATATCGATAGAAGCCCAGAAGTTGCACGCGCATGTCAGAGTGCATGGTAGATAATTAGTGTGAGCTGGTGCCGTTACACTCGTGTGAAAGTGCAGATGATTGCGAGATTATCATTAAATCTGCCTCGGTGGTCCTAAATAGGCTATCACTTGGGCGGTCACCAAAATATCTTCAATAGAAGAATCATGTCATTGTTCTTTCCCTGCTCTCCGCGACCCAGTCCGAATAGACCTGCAACCCACCAGTAGAGAAACACTGCTTACACACTTACTTATGCCAGACCCCCTCGCCTCACTTCTCTCTGACATTTTCTCCACTGTGTGTTTGTGGCACAAGTTGCAAGCCTGACAGGCAGTCGAGGAGGAATGGAGATACGCACGCGCAGGTGAGATTCTCCGTCTGGTTGTATTTTTTTTTTCAATACTGTAGATAAGAAAATGTACATGGTATGATAACAGTCAATTTTCATACTGTGAAACCAGTATACCACTGCAACCCTAGTACATAGACAGATATGTTGACCAGGCCTTCGGCATTGGTCAGTTACTGTACCCGGTTGGCTGACTAAACAAATTCTGTCTATTGTAGCATACATGAATATCATAAATATCTTCCATGAGTTATCAGAAATGCTGTGCAGTTTCATGTGTTTCTGGTCTATGACCAACTTGGGGTTTAGAGTGGTATGTTTAGCAGCAGAGTGTATGGTTGCTCTGGGTAAACACCACAGAAAGGTCAGTTGTGTTGGCTTGAGGAGCCTCCCTTTTCCTCTCTCTCTCTCTCTCCCCTCCTCTCCTATTGTTGCTGACCCAGGTAGAATGCATTCATTTTGGAACTGGCCAAAATGACCTTTTCATTGGCACTAGAGTCTAGATCAGCATAAAAGGATAGTTTATCTGAAATAGTAATTGATCATTCTGTTTTGAAACCTGTTTTACTGAATTGACAAGATTGTATTTAGTTGATTGACATGGTCTTTTCTAATACAGAACATTTGTACGGATGAACTAGTTTAAAGGTTTGCTCAGTAATAGTTTTCCATGCAGTCTTGGACTTACACAGACACTTAGGGCAGTGAAAGCAGCATCATTCAAATGCAAAAGTTTTCAGTTCCCAATCCTATTGCAGAAGTTTACAATTCACAGTCAGCAATGATTGATTTAATCCATGATTGAAAGTGTCCAAAAACTAGGTGGTGACTGAGATTAAATGAGTAGTATTTGGCTGATCATGTGATCATAACATGGCATCCCCCATGTGTGGACCTTCTCCATGTACCTATATTTAAACCGCTTTTATAAGGTTACATATATGACACGAGTCATTTGAGGGGTCATGATTTTATACAAATGTTTCAAAATTACAATTATTAAAAAAAGTGCCATGCGAGTTAGAATGGTAAAGAAGCGTTTTTGTGGCCTAACCGATTAACCAGGAAGTAGATTACACTCATTTCATAACTTTAGTAATGGCCTTGTATAGTGTTCATGACTTGTCTATCGAACAAATCGAAAGTGAAAGTACACTTTTTCCTGAATGTATAACCTCATGAATAGCTTCAATATAGGCCAACAAATGTTGACAGCAGCACATTCAGGAACATAACATGCCACATTTTAAACTTCCTCTTTCTATTTTAGAACATTTTTAGGCTGTTACAGTTTTTTTTCAGCTTCCTTTTCTCTCAACTCTTCCTGAATAAACCTACAATTACAAAAAAAAAAAAAAAAAAAAGCAAACAAAGCACAAATTTTGGATGCAAAATGTGCTCTTTCGTTAATGTATCATAAAATAAATAAACTCAAAACTAAGAAGTCAACATGGACTCATTTTAAGTAGCACAAACAACCTCTTGTTATCTGAGGTTGTGGTGAAAGAAAACAACCTCTGTTAGGTGTGGCTATAGTCAGTTTTCCTCTCTGACTGTTATGTTATTATGTCCATAGATAGTTTTGTTGTTATCAGGAAAATATTTTTTTTTTATGATTTTCTGACTAGGCCCTAGATCTCATACAGGTTAAAGGAAACTAACCCAAACCTGTATGATTTTCTTTCTTCCATGGAACACAAAAGAAGTGAAGAAAATTCTTCCCACATCTTTTGTTGACATCCGCTGTTGTGGATTTACTCAAACTCTATTGTATTTTGCGGCAATCACTTAGTAGAAAGTTGATTAGCCAGATGCCAACATGAAAGGTTTTTTGGCATGACCTCATCCTTCACAATAATGTAAAACATAAAAATACCACCCAAACTATGTTAAATATGGTTTCACTTGCAACAAGAATAAACCTAGTGTGTGACAAAATTACATTGATGCTTCATTGCATTTTTCATCTCACATTTGCGCTTGATGATATTATCGTTTAGGTGTAGGACAGGTAGGTAGTATTTGTTTTTATTTAAAGCTCAGTAGAGCATTACCCTACAAACTTAATCTGTTTTTACTGTCTTCTAGTGTAGTGTTTCTCAACTGGTGGGTCCCAACCCAAAATTGGTTCGCAGGTCTATTTGAAAAGGGTCGCGGACAGCAGGGAAAGAACAATGTTTTTTCGGCAGCCGCCCAAGTGATACAGATTATTTAATTATAATATAATATAATGAAGAGATTTAATGACAAGCTCGCATGCAGCTAAAAGCTTCTCATTTGCTCTGCAATAAGCTTTCGCACGACTGTAACATTACCAGCTCACGCTAATGATCTCTTTGCTCTCTGACGCATGCAACAGCCGGCCTTCCCTCGATATTGCGGTGCGCAGACCATAAAACTGATGTGACCCATTTCAATTCAAGGAAGACTTTTCTTGTTTAAAGCATCATAGAGGAAGTCAAATCAAACCCATCAAACAGGCAGCCCCGACATGCCAAACAGCGCTGATGAGGAAAAGAGCAACACTGTGTTATGTGCTAGAAAATAAAATGAAATCCTTGCACATCATCACCTTTACAAAGTTTCACGATTTTACTTGAGTAAAAGTTGTTGTTGTTGTTGTTATTATTATAACCTTTATTTAACCAGAAAAACCTCTGGAGTGTCCTGGCCAAGATGGACATCAAATAAGTAAAAAAAAAAAAAAGAAATACACAGCCTAATTTACATCAATTAAAACAGACATTTACAATACTAAAAACACTTACAAGTCATTGATTCATCTTCAAGTTGATGAATGATAAACTTACAATTTTCCTTAGACACCAAGTTTTGTAACTTCAGTTTCACTTGAAGAGAATTCCAGTCAAACAGAGCTGCATACCTAAAAGCATTTTTCCCCTAATTCAGTTCGAACTCGGTGAACGGAAAGAATATAACAATTCTGAGAAGGAAGGGAATATTTCCCAACACTGTTCCGTTGGATCAAACAACAGAGATACGAGGGCAAAAACCCCATGATAGCCTTTTAAATAGTTCATACCAATGCATTTCTCTTCTAATTCACAAAGAATGCCAAGCTACTCTATTATACAGTGTACAATGATGTGTTGAGGTTTTATAATTCGATATAAATCTTAAAGCACCATGATACACAGCATCCAAAGAAGAAAGAAGATAAGATGGAGCAAATTGATACACAACATCCCCATAATCTAGTCTGTTTTGTTAATGAGACTAGTTTCTTTCTTACATTAAATGAAAAACAGAGCTTGTTTCTGAAATAAAACCCTAGCTTTGTTTTCAGTTTTTTTCTTTAGCTGAGTAATGTGAGAACTAAAACAAGTTTATCGTCAATAAAAATACCAAGGTATTTATACTCTTTCACTAACTCAATCTCATTTCCTTTCAAAGACTGAAGAGAAGTAAGATTATTTACTATTTTCTTTTTACTTAAAACTAAACATATGTTATTTTCATCAGCATATAAAAAACGAGTTTTAAATTCAGTCTTAACTGAATGACATCAAAAGCTAATTGTAGATTTATGCAAGGCTTGCTGCTTTGAGGAAGCACTACAATACATAACATCATCAGCATTAAAATGGAATCGCATATTTTGAATGTCATGATCAAGACCATGATTTAATGTTCTTCCAAAATTTCTTTTGGATTATTTAAAAGTTACTGTTATGTTTTGACAAAATGTTATAGTTTCATATTAAATAATATATTAGTCCAAATTTTTATATCAACAGTGGCAGCATTGTATTTTTTTCATCAGTAGGCTACTATAATTAGGGCCCAAGCACTGTAAGTGCAGAGGCCCTATTGTTTTACTATGGATTACTGTTTCAGGGGCTTTTGGGTACCTTAACATGCTCAAAAACTCCTGAAAATTTGCATACACATCAGAATCATTGGCCATTAGAGCTTGGCAAAAGTTCTCATGGGGGGGTCAAGTAGGGGCTCTCTGCCGGCCCCTTGAAAATTAGATTTTTGGGAAGCTCTGTAGCACATGCCTTTTAAACTACAGTCACCAAACTTTGTACACACATAGATCTCATCAAACTGCACAACTTTCACCCTCACAGTCATAGGCCAACAGGAAGTCTGCCATGTTGCATTGTTTGAAAAAACACATGCTCTGGAATTTGAAATATTCCTAGGTGATTTCTGTGACCGGAACCTTGGGCTGGTATCGAGTTCATAGTATACATTTTAGGCACCGACCGAATTGCCTCTAAAAAAATCAGGTATCGAAAAATGTATTTTCGTTCAGTACCAAATTTCGAAACCTAAGGGGTTAATCTCATCAACATCAGTGATATGCATGTAGCCTGCTAGATGTGCCCAAATCTAAAACTGTTGGTATCAGAAAATGGTTTGATTTCCAGGGCTGTGAAAGAATGTTATCAGTAATATTGCTAACACTGTTCTACATTACAGAAAAGTACTAAACCGTAATAATGAGTCTTTAAAATATAATTTTTACAAGCGCACGCATTAAGCGACCCACAGTGACACCGGGAAAAGCGGTAATGATTCTGAATGTGTAGGAAAAACCTGAATGTGTAGGAGAAATACACATTTGGGTTGAGCAAACAGACAATGAACTAGGGATCAATGATGGTCAGAGAGATCACCAATTACGGATGCCTTTGACCATGTCATGATGATATTTGGCTCGTTTTCCCATTAATCTATTAAATTATTATTATTATCATTATTAAACTATTATTATTATCAAATTAATATAACTAATTTCACGCATCAAATTAATATAAATAATTTGCCCATAGACACAAAGACACGCATTTTGCGGCACCAAATGTGGGACAATGCCAAGACATTAAAGATGCCAAATTGCGAACATGTGTGATATTTCAAATGGTGTTGCCATGGTGAGGCGATAAATTAGTGGCTTAAAAAGAGGAAGTGCTCATATCTTTGGTGTGCATTGTGCGATTTTAGATCAGAATTGAGATTTATATTTGGTGTTGGGGGCAGATCACATGGATATGACTGTTGTGGGACTTTGGAATAGCACTCTTATTGTTTTATAATATTGTCAAGACAGTACAGATTTAAAATTATGAAGGGACTATCTATATCTTAACTGGTGTTGTCATGGCAATGCATTAAACCCTATTATTCCTTTTTATGTATATTCATATGTTTTTGAGGTACTTATTTTATGATCTTTTGCACAAACATCACAATCGTCAGCCATTAGGCAAAGGTTAATTCATGGTTGTGTAGAGGGGGCTCTGTAGTGCCAAATAGAAAATGGCCATGTTCAGGGGACTCTGTAGCACATCCCTTTTCAGCTACAGTCACCAAAATTTGTACATACTGTATGTAGATCTCATCAAGCCAGACAACTTTCACACCATAGGCATTAGCTGTGCCCAACAGGAAGTCAGCCATTTTGGAATGTTTGAAAATGGCATGCTCTGGATTTTGAAATACTCCTCATAGGGAATTCATCTGACTGACACCAATCTTAGGCAATGTCATGTCAAAACATTGAAGATGCTGAATTGTTAACAGATTTATGTCTCAAACGATGTCTCCATGGAAATGCGATAAAGTAACAAAAAAATAGGAAGAAAGAATCGTCTCATATCTTCTGCGTGCATCGTATGATTTACATAAAATGGACCCTTATGTTTTGCCTTGAGGGCTGATCACATTGATTCATCTACTGTGGGTCATGGTCATAGCACCACGGCTGCAGAAAGTGTGGTTCTTACAACAGTCTTTGAAAAAATCCATTTACATTTACACAAATCGCTTAAAAATATTTGATGCATTGTTTTACTAAAGCCGCCAGTAGGAAATGGGCCCACGGTGCTTGTGCCCGTTGATTGCTGCTTGCAGCTAGGCCTATATTTTATTATTATTATTATTATTATTATTATTATTACTACTATTATTTAGGACTAGTTACATTGACCTAACCATTTTTATGAGGAGCCTTTCCTCCTGTGTAATATGTATGTTTGAAATTAGGAATCAAACGGGATAATAATGGGCTCATAACCTATAAATAAATATGCTCTTACATTTTTAAAAGGTGGGAGAGAAAACTTCCTGTAGCTCAAGTGACAAAAATGTCACTTGATGGCTGCCCTTATACTTGAAAACCATGAACAAAACTATGGAAATGCGACCTAAGATACATTAAATACAGGTTACGTTTTTACTATAGTGAGTCGCTACTTGACTTGCTATGTAAAATCTGGGTCCTGAAGCAAAACCAGTTGAGAAGCACTGTCCTAGTGCCATTCAGTGGACATTTCACCATGTAATATCATTTTCATATTTTGGTTTGAAAATTCTTCCATGGAGCACCAAAGTAGTGTTATGCTATAAGTCATGCAGCTCTCTTTAATGAATGAATGTTACATTTATATAGTGCTTTTCTGACACTACACTCAAAGCACTTTACACAGAACAGGGGACTCTCTTCAACCACCACCAGTGTGCAGCATCCACCTGGATGATGCGACGGCAGCCAATGTGTGCCAGAACACTCACCACACGCCAGCTATTAGTGGAGAGGAGAGAGTGGAGTGATAGAGCCAATTGATGAATGGGAATTATTAGGAAGCTATGATTGATGTATAACTCTAATGAATAAAGAATAATGACCAGGGGCTCTCAAGCTCAATAAAGGTCTAAAAAGCATCATACAAGTAGTAAACCTATTTGTCCTCTCTCGCTATATTCCAATCTGAAGTCATACCATAGCTTTGTGTGAGTAACAGACAGTAATTTAAGTTGCTAATCACTGAAAGTAATTTGCCAAACCTCTTAAAATCATTCACACTTCCGCACATTCAAAATAAGTGTGTTGTGGCCACTTGCTATATGCAAAAGCCAATGCCTTTGGCATTATTAATATTAAACCTGGCACAATGACTCTTCAATGCAGTAAATTTGAATTTGCGCCTGCTAAACTTCTCGTTTTATTTTCCATAGAAGAAGAATCAAAAGGGTTTGAAATGCATGAGTGTGCATCAAAGATGGGAGTTTCCTTGTAATATTCCTTTAAGAACATAGAGTATCAACATACATTAATATGCAGAGCCTGGAATTTGAGTACGTTGTAACTGTTTATCATGGTGCCACGCTTGGTGAATAAGTGTGCCTCGCAGACAGAGATGTGCTGTCTCATCTCTCTCATGTGAGCTGCTGGCGCCCATGCCAGTGAGTTAGACATCCCTCCTCTCTCTCTCTGTCCATGCATCCCTCACTTCTTGGTTCTGACGTAATTTCTGTGACGACACAGTTGCAGCCTGCAGCAGTTGGTTGGGAAAATGTGTCCCTTCTGTCAGGGCACAGAAGAGGAGATGATCACAGTGCTCAGGCCTCCCTGAAGGCCCAGTGCTTTTTATAGCACTTATACACTTGAAAGAGAGTTTTAAAAAGTAATGTAGGAGATGCTAGTGAAGGAAAAGACTAGAGGATGTATAATAATCTGTACTTTCCCCTTTGTTTCTCTTTTATTGCTCTCTCAGAGCTTGTTGTTTTCAAGATCAGTGGTTCTCAAATGGTGTCTATTCAGATGGGTTTCACAGATGGCAGGGAGAAAACAATGCTGAATGCAAATATCAAAATGTACAGTTGAAGTCAGAAGTTTAAATACTCTTAGGTTGAAGTCATTAAAACTCATTTTTGGCAAAACTAGTTTTGGCAAGTCGTTTAGGACATCTGCTTTACATGAGACAAACAATTTTTCCAACAATTGTTTACAGACAGATTGTTACACTTGACTATATCACAATTCCAGTGGGTCAGAAGTTTACATACACTAACTGTGCCTTTAAGCAACTTGGAAAATTAAAAAAAAAAATACATCAAGCCTTTAAACAATTAGCCAATTAGCTTCTGATAGGAGGTGTTCTGAATTTGAGGTGTTCCTGTGGATGTATTTTAAGGCCTACCTTCAAACTCGGTGCCTCTTTGTTTGACATCATGGGAAAATCAGCCAAGTTCTCAGAAAAAAATTGTAGACCTCCACAAGTCTTGTTCATCCATTCAAACTTTCCAAATGCTAGAAGGTACCATTTGTATCTGTACAAACAATAGAACACAAGTATAAACACCATGGGACCATGCAGCCATCATAACGCTCAGGAAGGAGATTCATTCTGTCTCCTAGAGATGAACGCATTTTGGTGCGAAAAGTTCAAATCAATCCCAGAACAACAGCAAAGGACCATGTGAAGATGCTGGAGGAAACGAGTAGACAAGTTTCTATATCCACAGTAAAATTTGTCCTATATCAACATAACCTAAAAGGCTGTTCAGCAAGGAAGAAGCCTCTGCTCCAAAACCTCCATAAACAAGCCAGACTACAGATTGCAGTGCACATAGGGACAAATATTTTAATTTTGGAGATATGTCCTCTGGTCTGATGAAACAAGGATTGAACGGTTTGGCCATAATGACCATTGTTATGTTTGGAGGAAAAAGGGTAAGGCTTGCAAGCCGAAGAACACCATCCTAACCGGGAAGCATAGGGTTGGCAGCATCATGTTGGGGGGGTGCTTTGCTGCAGGAGGGACTAAGACATCAAGACATCTTCCAGGAAGTTAAAGCTTGGTCACAAATGGGTCTTCCAAATGGGTCTTCCAAATGGACAATGACCCGAAGCATACCACCAAAGTTGTGGCAAAATGGCTGAAGGACAACAAAGTCAACGTATTGGAGTGTCCATCACAAAGCCCTGATATCAATCCAATAGACATTTTGTTGGCAGAACTGAAAAAATGTGTGCGAGCAAGGAGGCCTACAAACCTGACTCAGTTACACCAGTTCTGTCTGCAGGAATGGGCCAAAATTCCAGCAACTTATTGTGAGAAGCTTGTGGAAGGATACCCAAACGTTTGACCCAAGTTAAACAATTTAAAGGCAATGATACCAAATACTAACAAAGTGTATGTAAACTTCTTACACACTGGGAATGTGATGAAAGAAATAAAAGCAGAAATATATCTTTCTCTACTATTATTCTGACATTTCACATTCTTAATATAAAGTTGTTATCCTTAACTTTTCTATAATTACATTTCAGGAATTATGAAAAATGGAGTTTAAATGTATTGGGCTAAGGTGTGTTAACTTCTGACTTCAACTGTAACTACGTAATTGTGTATAGTTAGAATAGCAATTAGGGTTTTTAACCAATGAAAGAGTGGAGAAAATACTTTTGTTGATGTCAAAAGCTGTGTATCTAATCAAACTCTATAGTATTATAGTACTCTATAATTATGCTGCAAATTCATCGGTCACTTAGTAGAAACTAAATGGATTAGGCAGGTGTCAACATGAGAGGTTTTGTGACATACGCTCATCCTCTAAAATCACTTGCAACAAGGATAAACATATTTTGTGACAAAGTTGATGCTTCAGCTTTCATGCTTTGCATTTTTCATCTCACATTTGCGCTTTATGACATTATCAGTTAGGTTTACATTTAAGGTTTAGGACAGCCAGGTAGTATTTGTTCATTTAAAGCTCAATAGAGTATTAATCCTACCAACCTCATCCGTTACTTTGCACTGTTTTCTAGCACCATTCAGCAGATATTTCACCATGTAATATAATTTTGTTATCAAAATGTTTTATGACATCAGGCTCGAATCTGTGCATTGTTGAGTTAAACCTGTCTGTCACAGGACAGAGCCAAAAGGGGGTTGCACACTGGATGCGTTTGGTGGACGATACAGCACGTTTTAAAATTTGAAATAGTTGTTTTCTATGAAGGTACTAGTGTCGTCAAAAGTACCATTACTTGGTACCAAGTCGGTAATAAAATAAAATAAAATTAACAATAACATTGATTCTACAGTACCAGTAGTACCTAGCACAGACATAATTTGGTACCCACAAACTGTCTTAGTGACACAATGGCTTTCAAATGCTCACACACCTATTTGTGCATGTGCTCTGTTGCTCCTTTTACACTGAAATGCACAACTAATTAAAATCGTGATATGTCCTAGTGTGATTATTGAACCGCGAAATCTTGCAATTGCAATCTTGGTCTGTACGAGCTGAATGAGCTTTAAATTAATTTGTGAGCAGATCACTCATACACTGGAAACTCCACAGACTATGATAATCATTCATGTTGTATGAGAGATGACAGAGCAGAGCACTAATCCACTCTGAAGTGATATTTTTATATAATTTATAGAAATAATTCACAGCATTTGTGCTATAATGATCACGCTGGGCCATATAATAAACAGTTTATCCAGAGAAGTTAAACTTCCAACAAAAATACATATATAAATACAAGCAGGATTCATAATAATAAATAAAATAAGAAATATAATAAACAACTTACAAATAATACATTTAAGTAATTGCAGCAGAAATATATTATAACTGTGTAGTAAAATGTAATCCTCACTGTATAACTTATTATAATTATTATAATAAATATTGATTAATGAATAATGATTGTAATAATAATACAAATTAAGCAATACAGTTTCAGTGCATCCGGAAATTCCCAGCACTTCACTTTTTCCACATTTTGTTATGTTACAGCCTTATTCCAAAATTGATTAAATTCATTATTTTCCTCAAAATTCTATAAACAATACCACATAATGACAATGTGAAAGAAGTTTGTTTGAAATCTTTGCAAATTTATTAAAAAGAAAAAAAGAAAAAAAAATCACAAGTATTCACAACCTTTGCTCAATACTTTGTTGAAGCACCAATTACTGCCTCAAGTATTTTTGTGTATGATGCTACAAGCTTGGCACATCTATTTTTGGGCAGTTTCTCACATTATTTTTTACAGGACCTCTCAAGCTCCATCAGGCTGGATGGGGAGCATCGGTGCACAGCTATTTTCAGATCTATCCAGAGATGTTCAGTCGGGTTCAAGTGGTCTAAGAGTCCGTCAGATGCCTTTTTGCAAACTCCAGGCGGGCTGTCATGTGCCTTTTACTGAGGAGTGGCTTCCGTCTGGCCACTCTACCTATTGGTCTGATTGGTTGAGTACTGCAGAAACACTGGAGCTCTGTTAGAGTGACCATCGGGTTCTTGGTCACCTCCCTGACTAAGGCCCTTATCCCCCGATCTCTCAGTTTGGCCGGGCGGCCAGCTCTAGGAAGAGTCCTGGTGGTTCCAAACTTCCATTTACGGATGATAGAGGCCACTGTGCTCATTGGGACCTTCAATGCTGCAGAAATTCTGTACTCTTCCCCAGATCTGTGCCTCGATACAATCCTGTCTCGGAGGTCTACAGACAATTCCTTGGACTTCATTGCTTCGTTTGTGCTCTGACATGCACTGTTAACTGTGGGACCTTATATAGACAGGTGTTTGTCTTTCCAAATCATGTCCAATCAACTGAATTTACCACAGGTGGACTCCAATCAAGTTGTAGAAACATCTCAAGGATGATCAGTAGAAACAGGATGCACCTGAGCTCAATTTTGAGTGTCATAGCAAAGGCTGTGAATACTTGAATGTACATGTGAAAGATTTCAAACAAAGTTCTTTCACGTTGCCATTATGGGGTATTGTTTGTAGAATTTTGAGGAAAATAATTAATTTAATCCATTTTGGAATAAGGCTGTAACATAACAAAATGTGGAAAAAGTGCTGTAAATACTTTCCGGATGCACTGTATATCACAAGCAAGAGTGCTTTTGTACTGAATAAATGTTTGTTAAAAAATGCAGTGGTATGTTGGCCAGTAATTAAAACTTTTAACAAGAAAAAAATATTAAGGAAAATATTTTTATTAGACACCATTTTTATAATGAAATTAAATTAAACTTTAAAATATGGAATTCTGAAAAAAAAAGGGCAATTTGGTGATTTGGTGAAACCGATTTCAGTAGACCCTGCTTAAAAACAAAACAAACAAAAAAAATACACTTAAAGGATGTATTATATACTTTTTAATGTATTTTATACATTTGAAATGTAACTTAAGCTAGCTAAATGAGTGTGTTCAGTAGCACATTATCAGATGCTAATTATTTCTGTGCTGTCAAAATTGGTATCGAGAACTTTGAAATTTCACTGGTGCCAGTAACGTCTTCTGAATTTTTGGTAATTTCAGAAGTCGACAATGCTAGAAGGTGCATGCACTTAAGTGATCCAATTCAAGTCATAACAGGATTTTAAGAAATGTGTGCTGTTTTGTCACAATACATTTCACTGTTTTGATTTTATAGACATTTTGGATCATTTTGTACAAAAACAATTTTGATACTGTGTTGAGGTGCTACTTAAGTTAATTCTGTGTCCTGAAGCAAAACCAGTTGAGAACTACCACTGTAGACGGTATGCTGCTGTCTATAGAACAGGCTGAATACACTGGTGGACGAAAGTTTGGAATAATGTACAGATTTTGCTGTTTAGGAAGGAAATTGGTACTTGCATCACCAAAGTGGCATTCAACTGATTACAAAAGTATAGTCAGGACATTACTGATGTAAAAACAGCACCATCACTATTTGAAAGTCATTTTTTTTTATCAAATCTAGACTCATTCCAACACCTTATCCTTGAGTTATCAAGCTAATTTGGTACTAGAAAATCACTTGCCTTATTTTTATATATATATATATATAATCACCTGTTTACTCCAGAGGGCAGTAAGTGGAACTTCAGCTGTATGGGCAACGCACAGTTTATACAGTGAACAAAACAATATATATATATTTGTATATAAGCTTGCATTTCTCAGGATTATGGTCTGGGGGCATTGCTATTTAATTGCGTTAATTTTTTTTAGCAAATTAATCACACTGAATTAATGCTTTAAATTGACAGCCCTTATATATATATATATATATATAAATTTGAAAGCTATTTGGTTTGTTAAATGAAAACACAATTTGTCTTTGTGTTTTGTTTTTGAGATTCCGCAGTATGCAATAGACTAGCATGTCTTAAGGCCAATATTGGGTCAAAAATGCCAAAAAAAAGAAACCGCTTTCTCTAGTCAGTTTATCATTGTTTTGAGGAATGAAGGCTATACAATGCTTTAAAAATTTAAGATTTCATACAAAGGTGTACACTACAGTCTTCAAAGACAAAGGTCATCTGGCCCTAACAAGGACAGTTAGATATATAGATGCCTCGCATGTCCTCAGCTGACCGCTTCATTGAATTTTACCCGCTTCTACCAGTCTCATGTACAAGAGTAACGAGTCAGGGGTGCAGGACTTATGGGAAAAATTCCAAAGAAAAGCCAATTTTGAAACATAAAAAAAAAAAAATAAAAGGTTAGAGTGGGCAAAGAAATACAGACATTGGACAACAGATAATTGGAAAAACCTTAACCACATTGAGCTTTTGTGGGATCAGCTCGACTGTAAGGTGCGTAAGAAGTGCCTGACAAGACAGCCACATCTTTGGCAAGTGTTGCAGGAAGCTGGGGTGAAATGTCAGAGTATATCCGGACAAACTGACAGCTGGAATGCCAAGAATCTGCAAAGCTGTCATTGCTGCACGTGGAGGATTTTTTTTATTAGAACTTTTTGAAGTAGTTTAAGTAGTTCTGAAAAAAAAAAAAAAAGCTAATTGCAATAGATTTTTTCATATTATTATTGTCCTAACTATACATTGTGATCACTGCCACTGCCACTTTGGTGAATAAAAGTACCAGTTTCTTTCCATAAGAGCAAAATCTGTGCATTTATTCCAAACGTTTGGCCGCCAGTGTATGTCTAAATGAATGTGAGAGAGGAAAAACATTGTCTTATATTCAAGTTGTTTCTCTTTTTGCTGTTCTATATTGTTCACTCCCCCTTCCTCTCATGTTGTTCATTTCCTACTTTTTGAGATGACCCACATTGCATCCTCAAATGCAGCTTGTGCTAGGGTGACGGTTTCTTTTTTTAGTATTCCCACTAACTCTCTTTTTTTTTTTTTTTCTTTTTTTTTTTTCCTTCTCTCACTTTCTCTTATTGTTGTCCTTAAGGGTGACCTCATGGATTTCTTTCATATTGGATCACCATGAGTGAATTTCTTAATTAGACATTTGGCACTTGAAGGAATAGTTCACCCCAAAATTAACATTCTTGTTGTTCTAACTCTGTTTTATTTTCTTTCATTTTGTAACGCAAAAAAAAGATATTAGGCAGAATCTATGCTTAAGGTTTTCAATGAAAATGGATGATGATCTACTGTATACTTTTAAGCCCCAAAAATGACAAAATTACAAAAAGTTATAAAAGCACCTTTAAAGTAGTCAGTATGTCTAATGATCTCTTCCAAGTGTTATGAAGCAATACAATAGCTTTGTGTGAGAAACAGACTAGGGGTTGACGATTATCGTCCTGGCCTGGCCGATAATCGGATCTGTTATTCATACTTTTTTAATTATCAGAATCCTTATTTTGTCTGATCTGATTGCTGAGGAATTTTAAAATGCGTTCCGTTGTCTCTGAAGACACTGCCAGTGACCGTCTCTCTCTGAAAGGTTACTGCTTGTAGTCTGGCTCAATTTCCCATTTTTGGGTGTTTGTTGAACATTCTGTTATGAGCTGTTTAGTTAATTATCTTTATATATGTAACGTTTTAGTTTAATGGAAATTATGCAAGGAGGTCCCTCCACTTTATTTAAAAAATAATAATAAATAAAATCTAAAATAATGTTGAAGTTGATTTTCAGTATTTTTCAAAAGAGAATATTGAAATGTTCTGTTTTGCAGTATTTCATTAAAAACATGTTCAGTGGCCTTCAAAGGATGTTTTGTGTTGGAGTTTGTGTATGTAAATGTTGACACTAAAATGTTTATTTTTACTGCAAATGTTTATCGGCCCCAATTATCAGTTATCGGTCTCCTTGATTCCTAAAAACCATTATCGTCCCTAAAAAACAAAAAATCTGTCCACCCCTAAAACAGACCAAAATATAACATGTCGTTATTCACTAATAATTCTTCCCTTCTGCCATAGCTCTCAGATCTTGTTACGGTTTGCATTTTTTAAATGTTTAGTCTAACTTTTCACAACATGTCTAAAAGTCTAAGCAAGTGTAAATTTGACCTAAAACGCATCCATTTCTCAATTGAGCACATGTGCAAAAGACATAAATGAGTACCAGCAGGCTCCATAAGACTTTGATTGTTGCGCTCAAATAATTTGGACTGCTTTTATAGCTCTTTTATTGTACTGTTGTTGGCCTTTTGGAAGCATGGCTGTATACTGTAGCCTAAATCATCATCCAGACTTCTGTTGTATGGAAAAAGTACAGTATGAATAACCAGTGTATAATCTGAAACAAGATATCCAAGGACTGCATTAAGGGTTCATTGAAGGTTAGAGTTAATTGTGAAAAGCCCACTTTTGTGTTTTACAAGAGAGAAAATAATAAAGGAATTACTAAAGGTAAGTAAATAATGACATTTACATTTTTAAGTTGACTATTCCTTTAAACGTCAGGTTTGCATACTTGAGTGCATTGAGGAAAATGCAAAGTGTGCGTGCGTGTGCATTTGTGAGACAGACAGAGCGAGACTCCAACTGAAGCTTGTCTTAACCTTATATGGAGTAGGAATGTGCTTTAATTGGACTATTGTGTGTTATATCAGGCTTCCTGCAGGCTTCCCCTATACCCCGCAGATCAAGGGTGAGCAGGGGTGAGTGTGTGTGAGTGTGAGCTGAGGCAAAGCCAGTTTGAGACCTTGCGAGTGGCACCTCTGAACTTCTCAAAGAAGAGTTTTGGGCTGAGCCTACATGACTGCAGCTAAATTTTGACTGCAGAACCTCCTGTCCAGCAACATTTTTTTCTGCATGCAAACAAATCCATGTTTGTTCGCACAAGAAGATGCAAATACAGCAAGGTTTTTACTAGTGCTGTCAGTCGATTTAAAATATTTAATCACGATTTTCCATAGTTTATTGTGATGTAATTTCAGATTTCGTGAAATAGCACCAATTCAAATAACATTAAACATTTTCCAAAGTCTAGTTTGTGATTTAATAAAAATTAAAGTATTAAACGTTTTCAACTAAGCACATGCGGTAATGTTTTACGCGCAGAATGTGCATGTTCTTGGAATTATTTGCACTAATTAGTGAGTCCAAAATTGGAAACACTCACATTTGAGGCACTGTTGTCATGAAGATGCGCTAGAAGGTGTAATCGCCGGTAAACAGCAGGAGACGAAGGTAAAAACCTCAACAGTGTATGTGCACTTCAAGCACGCATGTGTGAGGAGGTCTGAAGATACCTACATTCATATACACCGATCAGCCACAACATTAAATCCACCTGCCTAATATTGTGGAGGTCCCCCTTGTGCTGCCAAAACAGCGCCAACTCAGAATAGCATTCTGAGACGCTTTTCTTCTCACCACAAATGTACAGAGTTGTTATCTGATTTACCATAGACAGTCATTTCGAACCAGTCTGGCCATTCTCTGTTGAGCTCTCTCAACAACAAGGCGTTTCCATCCACAGAACTGCTGTTCGCTGCATGTTTTTGGTTTTTGGCACCATTCAGAGTAAATTCTAGAGACTGTTGTGCATGGAGTACACTTTGATAGGCTTATGGTCGACTGTACGCCGACACTGAGAGTTTGCGTCAAAATCGAAGTATACTTTGGGCTTAAATCTGGTTTATCATCTTTCAGGTGAAAATAGTTTGATCACTTGAAAAGATAATAGCACACCTCTCCTCATCAAAATAGTTTTGCGCTGTAGTTTAATACTTCGGGTTAGGGCTTTGTTCAAATTCCAAACCATAAGTTTGAGCAGTATACTCATTGTGATGATTGCTTTTGCAAGCACCAAAAACAATGATTTAGAATGAATAAAGGCTGCTGAAAAATATCAGCAGATGTATGTGCAGGAATCTCTCCGCATATGATTTCTCAAAATATGTATTTTTTTTGACATTATGGATATTTAAGTTAAACAAGGGGATATAATTGCTTAAGGTTAGAACATCCCAATACCTGTTTTGTCTAGATACAAATAGCCTGCACGTGAATAATTACCAAATGACCTTGGACAATGGAGGATAAGGTCAAGATTCCACTGTTTAAATGGATAGAAATCATCTGCCTGTGCACACCATAGACTGAAATCCAAGTCCAGCAAATCATTCCATTCTACCTGTAGTAAGCTACACACACTGAAATAAGATTAGCATGGCTGTGTCAGGAAGAGGCAAGAAGGTTGTGCATGTTGTTGACCTGTAGTAGCCTTTTCACAGTGAGACCAGTTAAGAGAGAACTAAATATGCTCTTGTGTATATACAGTATCTCACAAAAGTTGAGTGCACCCCTCACATTTTTGTAAATTATATTGATTATATCTTTTCATGTGACAACACTGAAGAAATGACATTTTGCTACAATGTGAAGTAGGGCTGCACGTTTTCAAGTTTTTCATTAACCGTTAACCGAGGCCCTTAACGGTTAATACTCGGTTAACCATAGTGTGCGCCAGGGATGGAAATTAACTTTTTTGTCCACCGGCCACTGTGGATTTCAAAATCTACCAGCCACTCAGTGTTTTTACCAGCCACTTTCTTGTTTTTAACCGACAATGTGTAACTGCATGTGAAAATTAATACTACAAGATCTACAATACTTAAGCCGTTTATTTAATCTCAAGTCTCAATGAAATACTGGCATTTTCTCGTTCTCTCTTATAGCCTACACACACAATCCATGAACTGATATTCATTTCAGTTCGCATACGAGGAAAACACAATGTTACGGACGTGAGCGCTCTGAAAGCGGCACTGAAAGATGCTTTAAAACTTCCACAGAGACATCAAACAGAAAGCACAAAACCTTTCTTTAAAGTGAATTTCGTTTTGTATTAATTTTAATCAATGTTTCATCAACCAATTGCCTGGATTTAATAAATAAGAATTAAATATAGCAGACGATATAATCACAAAGCGGAGGCGCCGGCGCGTGAACTGGAGCTCGTCTCATAAATGAACCGAAACTCAGTGTATAAGGTAGCCTTGCCTCACAAATAATTCAAAACTAAAGAAAACAGACACAGACTGCTCTCTGCTTATGTAATCCGTAAGAAATGTGCATTTCTCTCTGGTGCGTTACTGCGAAGACCGCGAGTCAGCATCGTCAACTTCATCTTTGCAAATGACACGGACAAAGAAAAGACTTGTTTATTAATAAATAATTCAAATATCTCCTTGCTATATTTTACATATTCATAATCATTACTTTTGCCGGTTCTTTGTGACAGATTTTAGTAGCTTTATTGGCAGCGCCACGCCGCCACCCTTACATGAGCGCGTCACCGCACCCACCAGAATAGCCCTGTTTTTTTGTTAAGGATTTGTTTACTGTGTGTGTGATTCATTTAATGGAAAGCACATTCACTGAGTTGTCTTGCTAATCAGTGTCTCCTCGTTTATTCAAACTAATTTGTCCTTTAACAGACGAACGTCGCATGATGCTATTTTTATTTACCCGCCACGGTGGCCGGTAGGTGAAGCGAGTTTACCCGCCACAACACAAAATCACCCGCATTTGGCTGGTGGCGGGTGCTAATTTCCATCCCTGGTGTGCCCCGGTGTTGGCTGTTGAGATGGTACAACAACGAGGTTGTACTTGAAGTATAACTAAGCACTGCATTGCAATACTTGCATTTTGCCCCGTCATTCTCGATTTTAAAGTGCTCCCACGCTGTGCTTTTCTTTGCCCGCTTCAAAACTGGTCAAGACAGTGTTGCCAGATTAGAAATGTTGAAGTATCGTACCAAAACCTCAAAATGATCGTTTTTTAAAAAAAATTATCGTACACAAACCAAACGCATAAAATATAGTTATTTTCCAACAATTTTATTTTCCAAATAATTTTACAGCCAATTTGAACAAGCTGTATAATACGCTCACATTAACTGGAGGAAGTCTGAATAACTTTTTTTTCCAAAGTGCAAAAGATATGCCGAAAAAAAGTGCACAAAAAAGATTCAAATTCGATCTCTAAGTCGCTGTCATCATCGGATGCCACATCCACTTGTGCTGTGTTGGCAGAATCCTTTTACGGTACAGATTGGATGCCGTCATGGCAGCATACGTGCTTGCGTGCAGGCAGGCGAGCCTGCGAAATGATTCGGTGTCCGAGAGAGAAGCGGTAGGATGTGTGTTTGGACGAACGACTGAAAACTCTGAAGTTATCGTACATTATGGGATTTTTTTCATTATTGATTGTACATCGTACAGAGGTCAAAATTATCGTACAAATACTATAATTATCGTACATCTGGCAACACTGGGTCAAGACTACTACTTGTGGACATTACAAATGTCTGGGAGCGCTCTGGCAGTCTCTGGTGGTGCAAAAATGTATTACAACTAAATTCAATGCACGCCATTGACGCCACTTAACCGAGCAAAATGTTTCACTCGGTTACGCAATTTTTAACGGTTAATCGGTTAACCATGGACACCCCTAATGTGAAGTAGTAAGTGTACAGCTTGTATAACAGTGAAAATTTGCTGTCCCCTCAAAATAACTCAACACACAGACATTAATGTCTAAACCTCTGGCAACAAAAGTGAGCACACCCCTAAGTGAAAATGTCCAAATTGGACCCAAAGTGTCAATATTTTGTGTGGCCACCATTATTTCCCAGCACTACTTTAACCATCTTGGGCATGGAGCTCACCAGAGCTTCACAGGTTGCCACTGGAGTCCTCTTCCACTCCTCCATGACAACATCACGGAGCTGGTGGATGTTAGAGACCTTGTGCTCCTCCACCTTCCATTTGAGGATGTCCCACAGATGCTCAGTAGGGTTTAGGTCTGGACAAGCTTGGCCAGTCCATCACCTTCACACTCAGCTTCTTTAGCAAGGCAGTTGTGTCTTGGAGGTGTGTTTGGGGTCGTTATCATGCTGGAATACTGCCCTGCGGCCCAGTCTCCTAAGGGAGGGGATCATGCTCTGCTTCAGTATGCCACAGTACAAATTGCGATGCTCAATATGACAGCTGTATGAAAGGAAGTCCTGTCTTTCAGTTGAAGTTAATATATAACCTTATTCCTTAAGAATGTTCATGTGGATTAAGTGCAGTTTATTATTTTTTTTCTTTTGTAGACTGATTACACCTAAAGAAGCTAAATTTGAAATTTGATATTTTTACAGTTTTTATCAGGTTGATTTATGTTTGATGCTTATCCAACAGTTTTGGAGATTTGTGTTCTTTCCTCAGATAGGAGTTGTACTTTCATTTCTGTTGCCTAGATAGAAAGTAGCTGCCAAGATGGCCTCAGAGTGGATGACTTGTATAAAATAGATATTGGTAGAGTGGTTTCCCTGGAAGACGGACTGTGTCCAAAATGCTGCCTTTGCCGACAGTATTTAGAGGGAGGAAGGCATATCCAAATTCAATTTTTGTGAAATGGCTCTCTACTAAAATGCATTGTTTTTATAAATGCTGCCTGTGATATCCCGCAATCCAGCAGGTGCTATTTGAAGCAATGCAAATGTCTTTCCTTTCATGTCTTTATGCACTGTCTATATTTCCATGGTGTTGCCACTTGTAAATAATTCTATAAAAGTTATGTCATACTTGACCGTGTGGCTCTTGTAAAGTAAGTGCAAATGCATGTAGTTGATTTGCAATGTATTGTGCATATATACTCTTCATATCTCTGGGCATATTTCATACTTGGTAGTACATTGACCAAATGCCCCCTGGAGTGAGTGCAGCATCATATGAGCGTTATGTAAGTGTTAGCCAGCTGTGGAATGCACTTGGGTTAATGCCTGTGTAATCCAGCACTGCTGTTGTTGATGGTCATGTAGAGAGATGGAGCTCCACTCTCTTCAATCTCCAGCTTTCGACCCTCACAACTCCCACACTAACCCTCTTCCTGAAGGATTAGTGACTACAGCAGTCCCCACTACTGCAGTACTGTGATTAGAGAGGTCTGTTTATATACAGTCTCTGTCCCTCTATCTTCCTTTGTCTATGCTTTTTACCTATTATTATCCTGTTTACATTGCATTGCTTCCATGATCTCACATATTTAAAGGGCTCATATCATGAACTATAGTTTTATTTGCTTTTTGTGCAATAGGAGTTTCATGTACTGTATAGACCAGGGTTCATCAAAAGGCGGCCCATGATAGAAAAATGTTTGGCCTGCATTCAAGTATTTTTTTTTTTCCAGCGGACAAAGTTGTGTAGTTTTGTGTATCTGTATACAAACAAAATGTTCATAATTGTTTAAATAAATAAAACAGGCTACTAATACTGAGAAATTAACTAAGAAAAAATCTGAATATTTATGCGTGACTCTTAATTCTAAAAACTTTTTAATAAAAAAAAAAAAAGGGTTTGAACATGAACTGGCCATTTAAGGTCCTGCCACAACATCTCAATCGGTTACACCAGTTTCATACATTAACTTGAAAAGTCATCAATGTCACTTTGTTCACTCTTGAAGCAGGAAAAGACCTTTGTATCTTTGGTGTGTATGGTGACAAGATTCACATCTTAGGCTGTCACCTGCACCGCATCAACACGTCCTAAGTAATTGTTATATCACCCCCTTGTGGTCTTTAAGCTATAACGCCAGACTACAATAAATGGAAGGACAACTGACAGTGAATTTGAAAGCACACAAATTAGTCTTCTAATTTAAATATCAGCTGATTTTAATACAGCGATGCTCAAACATATAGAGAAAATAATGTGTCGATCAATAATAGTATCAATGTTTTAGACATTCCTTAGAGCTGTCACGATTATGACATTTGATTGATCAATAGTCAAACAAATAATTGTGATTTGTGATGATTAATTGTCTCTTAGGGCTTTCACGATTAATTGCCATATAAATTTGTATACTTAAGGTGCAAGTGTGCTTCATTGTGCGACTCGGGCACGCTCGGAGTTCAACTAAATGACACACAAATGTGCCGTTGATGGCATTTATATATTTGCTTAAATTCCCATATTTGGGCATTACTACATCGGTAGTAATGATTGTAATTTGAAGTGCACAATAATCATGGTCATATTAACCGTGGTTAGATCACATAACTACGATCAGGCGATTATTTAATAACTGCGACAGACCTATTCCTACTAACTTGCTCACTAACAAAATAGCTAATTATCTAGCTTTCTAATTTACTAGGTTACAGTGAATGCGAGAAAAATAATGCTACAAAAGTATGGACATGGCCCTGTAATTGAATTTATTTTTGCTCTTTGATTTGTCGCAACAAACACACCTTGTTCCTGCATGCTAAGACACAGAGGGTTTCCTCGCCCTGTTCAGGTTTAGCTTGTTTTGCTGATAGGAACAGCCTACATCCACACAGTCTCTCATGCTTTTGTCTCTGGAATGTTCCCTCAGCCACCTGCTTGAAAGGAACATTGAGAAGGAAGCTGATTGGCTATTAATTGGGCTTGGGTGGTTAACAATTGGCTCAGTAAATGCAGCTTTAAGCAATAGAAAGGCCTTTAAAGTTGGTGCAGGATCCAGGATCTCTGCTTCACTTTTGACAAATTACCTGTTAATTTTACAGCAGAGAATGGAGGACAGCATCACATAAATGCCATTAAAGAGACTAACCAGATAATTCGCCAATTCAGATAATGGCTTGCTCCGATACGTATACTGTGGTGCTTCGCCTGAGACTTGCATTATGTTTGTATTTTCTTACCTTTTCCTTGTATTGAAATGACAGTCAAAGTGAAATTTGACTCAATTTCCAGTCAGAGTTAGGTTAGAACAGGTGCGTGAGCAGACTTTGAGGCTCTGGCTATGAGCAGAATGGAATACTAGTGAACTGCAATGTATTTTGCACAGTAAATGCTGTATACTTACTACCATTTAATAAAAAAAGTGAAAATGTTAAGCATTTCATACTGTAGTATGCTTCATTGTCCCATGATCTCACTATGCTGTGTGTTTGGTACAGTTTAGTGGTGTGATATCAAATGCAAATTCTCATTTTACAATTTTAATCTAATTTTGTGTTGTATACAGTATTCGTACTGCAAAAATATCAATTGTATGCCTTTCCAAACATAACCACTGATTGTGAAGTATTCGAGTTTACAGCCAAACAAATGCCTTCAGGCAAGTACAGTTTATTTTACATTATAATTTAATAGTACTGCTTTTCATAAGTAGTTTTTCTTTTGCCTAATCCAGAATTAATTTTAGAAAAAACATTTTTGAAATAGAAATCTCAGGCAAGACTTTCACTCATCACATTCATAGATGTTTTCTATAGATGTTTTAATACTGCCAATGAGTGTATTCAAGTCATATGTATAACACTTTTGACAATACACATTGTTTCAGAGCAAATTTACAGAAGGTCATGCCATATTCTATGTGGAAAACTGTGAGACAATATCTCCCTACATGGGACAACTTGCCTTGAATGTGCTGAGGAGTTGATGCTCATCTGGGCAGATCCAGCAGATGGTGCTACAGCATTTATCTATCCTTTTTGCCTGATCTGAGTTGTGAAGCTGATTTTGCCCAATGGAGAAATATGCAGGATATTATGCAGTTGTGATGGCAGTGCTTTAGATTAGATGATTGTTAAAAATAGAATATCAGGAATGTATCATATGTAAACTCTGATATTACACCGCATCAATTTTTCTTTAATAGTTGTGCACACCGCATATACACATGGATGGATGGTCCTTAAACTAAGACTGAAATTCCCCGCTACTTGGTGTAGATTGCCAGCTTGAACAGGTCCATGACGAGTCACTTTCAGGTCGGAACCTGTGGCACCTGTGATAAGGACCTATATTACATTCCTATCAGAAGGGAAACCACTCCCTTTTGATTGCAATTCCTCATCTTCTGATTGCATTTATTTGTGAAATTAAAATGACAGTAAGCTGGCTAATTTCAATGAATTGTCTGAATAAGATCCCCATTTTACAAAATCTGGTAAATTTGATATCTGGGAGGCAAATTAAACACACATTTCTGTATGGAAACAGTTTAAGGGCAGATTTCTTTTGCGATTAAACCAAAACTTATTTGACAGTGTGTGTTTTTTTTAATGACATCCTCACACACACCATTTTTACGATAAAAGGCCATTTGAATGGAAGCGAAAAGTGGATGGAAACTAGATTTTGTCATCTTGGATGAGGCTGAAGACCGTAGTGTCATCTGCAAACTTCAGTAGATTGACAGAGGGAGCCTTGCCGGTGCAGTCATTTGTATACAGGGATGAGAGTAGTGGGGAGAGCACATATCCTTGAGGGGCACCAGTGCTGATTGTGCATGTGCTGGAAGTGAATTTCCCCTGTCTCACTAGCTGCTGCCTGTCTGTCAGAAAGCTGGTGATCCACTGACAGATAGAGGTGGGAACAGAGAGTTTGTGTAATTTAGTCTGGGGTGATTGTTGAAATCTGAACTGAAGTCCACAGAAAGGATCCTTTCATATGTTCCTAGTTCTTCCAGATGTTGCAGGATATGATGTAATCCCACGTTGACTGCATCCACAGACCTGTTTGCTCTAAGCAAATTGAAGGGGATTCAGAAAGGGTCCATTGATGTCCTTCAGGTGGGCCAACACGAGTTGTTCAAACGATTTCATGACCACAGACGTCAGAGCGATCGGGCTGTAGTCATTAAGTCCTGTGATTTTGGGTTTCTTTGGGGCAGGAATGATGATTGAGCATTTAAAGCAGCATGGGTCTTTACACTGCTCCAGTGATCTTTTTCTTCCCTTTTTTTCCATAATTTAGAATGCTCAATCCCCAATGTGCTCTAAATCCTCGTGGTGGCATAGTGACTCGGGTCAATCAGGGTTGTGGAGGACGAATCTCAGTTGCCTCTGAGACTGTCAATCCTTGCATCTTATCACGTGGCTTGTTGAGCGTGTTACCACAAAGACACGGCACGTGTGGAGGCTTCACGCTATTCTCTGCGGCATCCACGCACAACTCACCATGCCCCCCCACTGAGAGCAAACCACATTATAGGGACCACGAGGAGGTTACCCTCTTAAGTGCATGTTGAGTAGCTGGAGGGGGGAGGAGGGAGGTAAGAAGAGGTGTTGATGTTTGTGTGAAGTGTTGATGTTTGTGTGAAGTGAAGGTCAGAGTGGGTGTGGGGTGTGAGATTGGGCCTTTCAAATCTACATTAGAACACATTCAAGTCAGCAGCCAGTTGTTGGTTCCCTACAGTGTTGGGGGAGGGTCTCTTGAAGTTAGTAGTATCTTGCAGGCTGCTCCACACTGATGCAGGGTTGTTAACTTGTTTTTCAACTTATCAGAATAGCTTCTTTTAGCCACTCTGATTTCCTTATTCAGTGTGTTACTGGCCTGATTGTACAATACCTTATCCCCACCTCTGTAAGCTTCCTATTTGGCCTGACGAAGCTGCCTGAACTCTACTGTAAACCACGGTTTGTCAGTTGTATGTTAAATAAGTCCTAGTAGGAATGCACATATCATCACAGAAACTGATATATGATGTACCAGAATATGTGAGCTTATCCAGATTGGTGTCTGCAGCCTCAAAAACACTCCAATCAGTGCAGTCAAAGCAGGCTTGTAGTTCCAGCTCTGCTTCTTTACAGTCTTTATTACAGGCTTAGCTGATTTTAGTTTCTGCCTGTAGGTTGGAAGAGGATGAACCAGACAGTGATCAGAGAGTCCCCAGTCTGCTCGAGACAGAATGATATGCATCCTTTATTGTTGTGTAGCAGTGATCCAGTATATTTTTGTCTCTTGTTGGGTATATAATGTGCTTTCTGTTCACTGCTAGATGAATACCTGGCAGCGTTGTTCAAAAGTCGCGCTGACGAAACCTGACCAGCTCACCAGCTCGTTTCCCTTGCCTGCATCTATTAATTAACACAGCTGTGCTTCCGACTAAAATGTCCAGCAAAACGTCCAAATAGTCAAAAACAGGGAAAAGTTTGTCTGTTATATGCTGCCGAATGTACATCATTTCGTCCCTAGTAAAATTGATTGGAAAAAGATTGCTAAACACAGGACAATCAAACAAAAACAAAATAATTGGAGCTTTCCACACTATGGCTACCATCTGTGGTGCCATCTTCATTATTCTGGATTTCTTCAACTTTAATCCTTTAACTTTTGATCTTGAAGATTAGGTCACTCTTTTAATCTAACAAGGTAAAAAAAAAAAAGAGAGAAGAAAAAAATCTCAAAAAGCTAAAACAATAATAACAACAAAGAAATTGCAACATATACAGTAGCTAGATAATTATAACAAAATATATTTTGTTATTGTTATTTTATATGATTTATGAAATTGAATTGTAATAATTTTGGTGAATATTGCCCAGGTTAACACAAAGTATGCATTCAGCAATTTGTTACATTTGTGATTTAGTACTGAAAATATATTATTAATTTGCAGTTTAAACTTCTGTCTTCAACTGTATCATGTAAAACTACACTGAATCTGGTGTTTTTATGAAATGGGCTATAATTTATTATCCTGTATAATGAATTTTCACTTACATCATCTCTGCAAATTCTGTGGAATTGTGCTTATGGAGAAATTGCTTAAGGTTTTGAGGCTAAATCAAAGGATTTGTTGATATTGCAGAGCTGTGGTTGCTTAGTGAGGGTTAGCTGGTGTTACATCTATTCCATTCTCTGAAGCTCTTATTCTGATGAAATACTCCACATATAGGCATGAAGATTAAGATCCTAGATCAGCACTTTGAGATTCAGAATGCAGAGCTGATGGATGCTGCAGAGGTATTAAATCATAGAGAAGGATGCCACTCTGATCACCCCTTATGGAAATGAAAAGCTGTGCCACTACACTGGCTGAGCATGCTGGGAGAATGGTTGCTAAAGCTCGTTTGTCATAGCTGCGCTTTGTCAGCATAAATTCAGAGAGGCCTCTAGATCTACAGAGGTGCAGTGTGGAGCCACTGACCTCTGCCATTACTTTCTATATATATATATATATATATATATATATATATATCAATGCCACATAACTAATTTCTCAAGGCAGTTTTAAAGCAGTATTAGACTTTTGTTTGTGTTGTTTATGGTCTAACAATTTTTCCACCTTCCACTTAGGGTCAGGGTCCAACATGAACCATCGCCAAAAGCACCAAACGCAAATAAAAAATGGTCGGTAACGTTATTGTTTACTCCAACACTCATTGCATGGTTAATTGAATTGTAAGAAGATTAGTTTGACCATTACTGATTTAAGTCTACACGATACAAATCAGTCTAATAATAAAAACATTTGCAACAATTTGCAAATTTACCAACTATGATGTATCTGAGATAAACTTAAAATGGTAAATTGCCCATTAAACTATTTTTTTTTTTAAAATGTCTTGTAGCAACAAATATGTGGAAATTTCTCAGATGAAGGCTCCAGACTTGAAGATATAAGAAACAAAAATACATGATGGGTTTTTGTTGCAGAATCTCAAATAAGAAGTTTGTAAGTGACACAATGGACCCTTTTCACAGACTGTGATGATGATGCTCTTCGGCTTTATGTAGCATCGTAAATCTAGAAAACCTTTTTATATTTGCAATTTTTTAATTATTTTGTGTAAATAATGTAAATTTATAACATTATACTTTCCTGGAATTATTGGAATCGCAGATACGATGAGATATTTGCTGTGGTCTCCCATTCGCTACCATTTACCAATATCTGTTTACCCTGGAATCATTTACTTTGCGTTCTAAAATTGAAGTTAGTGTTGAAGTGCTTGCCTCCACATTTATTGTTTGTGTTGCATCCTTCAGATGAGATTACAGCATTTCTTGCATTTGTCGTACCATTCTAAATTTAGTTTTTTGTTTTTCTTACCCACTTGTGCTGGGTAGATGGATACGTATGTGTGCTAGCCAAGTCATCTCAGTTGTTTTCCTGAATGTGTAATTCATTAGCATAGATCTATTTTTGGAATCTATGTCATGGTAAACTGAGAATGTGATAGATCTCCTTGCTGTAGACCCCAGTCCTGAATTGACAGCTCAAGGTGATGGTTTACTTTATAACTATGTTTTGCCAAAAGTAGTAGCATTTCTCATATATTTTGCTTGGCTGTGGAGTTGCTTCAATGAATAGTTCACCCAAAAATTTAAATTCTCTCATCATTTACTCACCCTCATGCCATCCCAGGTGTGTATCACTTTTTCTTGTGCTCAACACAATACATTCAATGCAAGTTAATAGTGGCCAGAATTTTGAAGCTACAGAAAGCACTTAAAAACATAATAAAATACTCCAGTATTCAAATATATATCTTCAGAAATGAATTTATAGGTGTGGGTGAGAAACAGATCAACATTTAAGTCCTTTTTTACAATAAATTCTCCTCCCTGCCCAGTAGGTGGCAGTATGCACAAAATGCAAAGCGCCAAAAAATAGAAGAATAAGAATGTGGAAGTGAAAGTAGACATTTATAGTAAAAAAAAAAGACTTATTGATCTGTTTCTCACCCACACCTATAATATTGCTTCTGAAAACAGGGATTTAACCCCTGGAGTTAGGCTGCCTTTATGTGCTTTATCCTGTCCTCCATTCACTTGCATTTTGAGGACCTACAGAGCTGAGATATTTTTGCTAAAAATGTGTGTTGTGCAGAAGAAAGTCATTCACATCTGGGATGGCATGAGGGTGAGCAAATGATGAGAGAATATTCATCTTTGGGTGAACTATTACTTTAAGATTTTTTTCCAATTCATGTTGCCTTCAATCAGATCTCTGCACGTCAGCTTTCGGTACTCAAAAGTGTCCTGCCTGCTGTCCATGTGTGAATCTGATCTAGCACGTTCACTTTAACAGTGTGTGCTTTGGACGCACTGGTGCTAAATTTTGCAGTGCTTCATTTTATAGTGCACGCTGGGCTGGGTGGAGCTGCTCTTGAGCCCACACCTCTAAACCAAACCTCATCCATTCCCTTCCACTTAGAGTAACAAAGTCTGTAGTGTGTCCCAAAGTCAGTACGCCTTTACAGTAAGTGCTCATTGATCTGACACCAAGAAATACTTTTACACCTATTTTACACGTAAACCCTTTAAAATGACATGCACACCCTCATGTCATTTGAAGCAGAGTTTCTGCTTCATTAAGAAAATCATTGAAGAATGTATTGGCCTTTTATTTTCCCCATACAAATACAAATGGGGTGTGAAACTCTCAAGCCTCAAAAAGGAGGTAAAATCACTATAAACATATTAAAGTCATCCACATGTCTTCCTCATTTAAGTCTTCAGTGCACAGTTGCATAGCACCTTAAGTGTAATTTGCCCTTAAGAACACCATAATTTTTCCCTTAAATTTAAGGTACTTGCGGAAAACAACCGTTCAATGTTATTTAAGGGGTTTTTAGAAGTAAAACATCATAATCCCTTTCGGTTTTAAGTATTTATTTTTTTTAATTAAGAACGCCCTTAAAACATGTTAAGTGTTTCATAAAGCCCCTTAAGTGCCTTTTTTTTTTTTTTGGCTCTGATGAAACAAAAATTGAACCGTTTGGCCATAACAACCATCATTATGTTTGGTGGAAAAAGGGTGAGGCTTGCAAACCAAAGAACACCACCCCGACAGTGAAGCAGGGTGCTTTGCTGCAGGAGGGAGTGGTGCACTTCACAAAATAGAGGGCATTATCAGGAAGGAAATTTATGTGGATATATTGAAGCAACATCTCAAGACATCAGAGCCAGGAAGTTAAAGCTTAGTCACAAATGGGTCTTCCAAATGGACAATGACCCCAAGCATACCTCCAAAAGTTGTGGCAAAGTAGCTTAAGGACAACAAGTTAAGGTATCTGAGTGGCCATCACAAAACCCTGACCTCAGTCCAATAGAAGATTTGTGGGCAGAACTGAAAAAGCATGTGTGAGGAAGGAGGCCTACAAACATGACATGGTTACACCAGTTCTGTCTGGAGGAATGGGCCAAAATTCCAGCAACTTATTGTGAGAAGCTTGTGAAAGGCTACCCAAAAAGCTAGACACAAGTTAAACAATTTAAAGGCAATGCTACCAAATACTAACGAAGTGAATATAAACTTCTTACCCACTGGGAATGTGATGAAAGAAATAAAAGCTGAAATAAATAGTTCTCTCTACTATTATTCTGATATTTCACATTCTTAAAATAAAGTAGTGATCCAGACTGACCTAAGACAGAGAAAGTTTTCTACAATTAAATGTCAGAAATGTGAAAAACTGAGTTTAAATGTATTTGGCTATATATATTTCTGCCAACTTTAGTCTGGTGAGCTTTGATTTGAACTCTTAAAGGGATAGTTGACCAAATATGTAAATACTGACAAACTTACCTAATGTATCGCAAACACTGATTACATTTATTCTTTTATCCTTGGACCACAAAAGGAAAAGTTAGGCAGAATGTTTCACATTCATTCTATGGAAAAAAGATGAATAAAAGTGAATGGTGACTGGGGCTAACAATTCTGCCTTTTGTGTTTCATTTCATTTTCACTTGGAACAACATAAGGTTGAGTAATCCTGACAGAATTAAAATTTCTGTGTGATTATCCTTTTAATAACCTATTTAATATTTGATTTGCCAAGAAAAACAATGTTAATGAAAGTTGATACATGATTGTATCACGTCTTCCTGGAAAACATCTGACAAAATAAGAATATTGATGAGAACATTGCTTCTGAAAAAATTATATTTACAATTCTATTTTTTTACCTAGACAAGTGGATGACCAATTTACTTGTCCAAAGGACAAGCACATGGCAAGCCTTAATGTCAAGCCTTGATGATCACACGGGAAGTAAGCATGTTGTTTCAGAGAGTTCCAAAATCCTAGGATTGGAAACATTATGCCAACTGACTGACAAGCGGCATCTCTCATCAGATATATTTGGATTGGCTTAAGCTTATTTACCTCCCCTTGTGGTGCAATCAGAAGAGCTTTTCTTTGGCAGCGGGCTGCTGCTAGAATGAATAACCTACATGGACTTCAAATTATTATGTCCACCTGTCATTACAAGTTCAAGAGTTCAATACAAGTTAAGCGCAATCCACAGTATTTGTTGCATAATATTGATTACCACAAAAATTTATTTTGACTTGCCAATTCCTTTTTTTTTTTTTTTTTTTAAAAGAGCACAAATATGGGTTACAAAGACGCGCAATGAGGCACTTGCAATAGAAGTGAAATATACTTGCATTGTGAGATCAGTCTGGTTACTTTGATGTTTTTTTTATTTAATTTTTTTATGATCATTGTGAAGCTTACCTGTCCCAATACCAATTCACCTTCATTAAATGTAAGAGTGGCTGGAAATTCTTCAACACAGTACCTTATAGTTTCCACAGAAGACATACAGGTTTAAAACGACATGTGGGTAAGTAAATGGTGATAGAATTTTCATTTTGGATGAAAGATTCCTTTGAGAAGATAGAAAGAGCTAAAACAATGAGACAGGACACTGATGGGTTAAGAGATGGCCTTGGCTATTTCTGGCTCAGATCAGTCAGCCAGCTCACAATTAGCTGCTAATGAAATGCTAATGAAAGTGAAATAGACTGTAGCAGTGGCTCAAAACACAGGAACACTTAGCTAAGATATTTGATAAGGCAGATTTTTGGTACACTGTTTTCAACAAAGAACTACAGATATTAAATACAGAGCCTACTGGGTCTTAGCAGAAAGGATTTGCAACACTGTGTGCAAGTATAGACAGTGAGATTACTATTCTTAATTGGATTGTTTTGGTCAACTGTGTTTGGGGTGCGTGTAATTCAGCATTAGACTGTAGGGTGTGAAGAAAACCACTGCTTTTGACTTCAATGCTATTTTTTTAAGGGATATTCTGAACTACAAACTAATTTTCTTTCTTATTTGTATAATAAATTGGACATCTACGCTACTTCATAAAAGAGTGGGCAGAGGAAAAAATACTTACTTTTTCTTTTATCTTTTACTTCATTGTTGTTATCTGATAGACATTAACCAACAATTCTGGATTGCATTTTCAAAATCTTTTCTGTGGAAATTAAGTTTAGAAGGTCGGGATCATACTGTCTGATCAGGTAAAATCTTGCCCTTTCATTCAAGACCAATATCAAAATACTCCTATACAGTCAAATATCGATTACTCAGTTGTTTGTTTTGGGGTATTGTCAAGTAGAGAACCTAACACAACTCGCTCCTTAATGGGCATTATTTTGCAGCTGTGCTGATAGACATTGCAAGTCCCAGACATCTACATAAATTCCTGATGAGATCTCTGATAGACATACGTAGACATAGACAGCCAGTAGACATTTCTCTATATACACTCACTGTTTTTAATCACCTTTTGCCTGTGGTATGACCTTTTTTTAAATGCAAATATTCAATTAATGTGGTCATAAAAGCTGCATGTATAATAATTGTAACATAATTATTGAAGTGCTATTTAAAATGGTTTTGGATGGAAGTATTACATCAATCACCACAGGCCAAGTCAGCTTCCCTAAAGTATTTCACTGCGACTAGCTTCCTATTGGCTTTACATAGTTTTTAGTTTTCTCTTTTAGTTCAAGTGTAGTGTGAGTGTGCTTGGTATCAGTTACACACACAAAAAGGAGAGATGTGAGACAGACTTTGCTGGACTTGGAACCTTGACTTCCTTGTAGCCAGAGAGCCAAGTGATTCTGCCTGGCATCACTCGCTCTTTCATTCATTTATTAATTGATTCATTCAGGATTGTGCAAAGTCAGTTCTTTTGTTTTGAATGGGCTGTTTGATTTCTAATGCATGTTTTGTCTTTCACAGAAAAGATATGTAATAATGCTATTTAAATTATTTTATGCTGAATCCAAATTTGCAAAAAATACATCCTATGCATTGTAGTATGTGAGATTAGACTGGGCCAAATCATAATTTTATTGACCATAGTATGTCAGTTACCTTTATTTCAGTATATATGGAAATGTTCATGCTGTGTGGGCTAATAGAGTGAAGTTCATGCTTTTAATGTACAGTGGAATTCCTCAAAAAGAAATGTATCCCTGGTCTCTGTTTTAACATGAGACCGTTTCCACAATCCATTTTACTTTCGCAATATAATTTATTTACAATAAAACAATTTAATGTTGAAACAGGACATTCAACGAGAAACAAAAGTAGACTTGATCAATTGGGAATTGGATTGTGAAAAAGTGGTTGTATGGGATAGGGTTAAAAAAAAAAATTGTCAATAAAAGAAGTATATTACAGAATTTCTGAGCAAATTATAACATTTTTATGAAAGACTGGATTATGTGTATATTTTTTATGATGAATAAGGTGGTATTAAAAACAGAAAAAATAAATATCTTCATATATACCTAGAAATTTATGCTAATGACTCCCAGAAATCAGCTTATTCGAAAAAAATCTAATGCATGAAGCCGTGTTTACATAATACTTAAAATTATCTGATTATTCTCAGTTTTTTTTACTTCAAAACGTAAACAGTCATGCACACAATGGATAAGCTGGTAAGAATGCAGGTAAAGGTGTTCACATGCATCTCCACCTGCCAATTGGTTTATGCTTAAACTGTTGTAAGCGTTTACATGACCTCAAACGTTATCTGCTTATTATTGCACTCAGTGTCCGGCTTGGATTAAGAGTATGTAAATTATACACCTGTTTGGGGTTTTATTCCATTTCAGTGATGCATGCTCAGTTATATGGAAAATCTGAACTTTTAATGAAGTTTCAGCTCATTTATATTAAATAGACCCTCAATACATAGGTGCACCATTCCAAAGGCTTGATCTCCCCCAGCAAGCCATTTTTTCCCCAGGCTGTGCATAATACCCATACTTACAATAATATTTGAGGAAGGTGCTTGTGGCTTCACATCGAAGAAAAAGGCTTGGTGCTTCCCATTGGGGCAGCACATAAACACAGGAAAGACTTTCGTGTATGTGTGAGTGTCTCGGGAAATGACTCTGCGGCGCCCAAACAATGTATCGGCACATTCCTGCTGTTCTTTTTCTTAAGGCACAGGAAGTGGTGAAAGTACATACCCCCAAAAGACAAACTTTAACCACAAATATTCCCACTACACCAAGGCTGGACCTGTTATATAATACACAAAATATGTTCTAGTTGTACTTTTAAGAACAATGTTACACAAATATATTAAATCATCTTAAGTCAAACATCCGATTAAATGTGTGGCCACAGTGGGAAGCCTTGCAGACTTTGCATTTTGCTGATAAGTTTAGTGTTTGGAAACCATATTTACCAAAGTGTGTGACTTAAATTGTCCTGTACATTTAGTGGTTCTCAACTGGTTTTGCTTCGAGACTCAGATTTTACATTGGACATCAAGTAAATAGCATAGTTTTGTCCATGGTTTTCAAGTATAAGGGCATGTATCAAGTGCCATTATTTGTGTTGTTGATGTCAATAACAAAAAATACCAGAAGTTTTCTCTCCCCCCTTTTAAAAGTTGATGAGCCTTTTTATTTTTATGGTCCTATTATATATATTTTCCAGTTTATTTCCTAATTTCAAACATCATTCAAACAGAAGATATTACACAAGAGAAAAACTTCTGGTAATTCTGGTAGTTTGCTTGTACAGTGAGGGGAAAAAAAGTATTTGATCCCCTGCTGATATTGTACGTTTGCCCACCGACAAACAAATGATCAGTCTATAATTTTAATGGTAGGTTAATTTGAACAGTGAGACAGAATAACAACAAAAAAATCCAGCAAAAGGCATGTCAAAAATTGTATAAATTGAATTGCATTTTAATGAGGGAAAGAAGTATTTGACCCCTCTGGAAAACTTGACTTAGTACTTGGTGGCAAAACCCTTGTTAGCAATCACAGAGGTCAGACATTTCTTGTAGTTGGCCACCAGGTTTCCACACATCTCAGCAGGGATTTTGTCCCACTCCTCTTTGCAGATCTTCTTCAAGTCATTAAGGTTTTGAGGCAGACGTTTGGCAACTCGAACCTTCAGCTCCCTCCACAGATTTTCTATGGGATTAAGGTCTGGAGCCTGGCTAGGCCACTCCAGGACCTTAATGTGCTTCTTCTTGAGCCACTCCTTTGTTGCCTTGGCAGTGTGTTTTGGGTCATTTTCATACTGGAATACCCATCCACAACCCATTTTCACCAAGATTTGATGGTACATGACCCTGTCCATCGTCCCTTTGATGCGGTGAAGTTGTCCTGTCCCCTTAGCAGAAAAACACCCTCAAAGCATAATGTTTCCACCTCCATGTTTGACGGTGGGGATGGGGTTCTTGGGGGTTCTTGGGGCATGTTCTTTCCACATATCCATGACCCAGTCCGAATAATAGACATGCAACCCACTTTTGGGTTGCGACCCACCAGTTGAGAAACACCGCTGTACATACAACAGGAGAGAAGGATTGAATATTCAATGTCAAGTCCTTTTTTCTATTCTAGCAATAGCTGTGAATTATGCATGATTTTCAGTCGGTGCCCTGCGATACAGTCGTGTTTTCCATTGTGCTTGTGTGCACACTACACAACTCATTTAGATGTACTGAGACTGGGTTTTTCAACTACAAAAACATTTGTCCATGACTGAGGCCCTGTGTACACCTGTTATAAGATGTGATTTGGGTGATCTGATCACAAGTGTACAAGTGAGACAGATTACCGTTTCACCTGTCATCCTTTTGACCACTTGTGTTTGGATTTCGAGGGGATAGTCTCTGATTTCTTGAGGACTTCCATCAATCATTACGTTATGTGTATTACTATTGCGCAAAAAAGTAAAAGAACAAAGCGCCAAAAAAAAAAAAAAACTCAATACGCAAATATGATGTATAGAGTAGAAGTCTATTTATTTTACTGCAGTACCTGTAACTGAGTTTATGTTGTGTACTTCTAATATTTGTCTTTGCATGTTGGTATTAGACACACAGAGTCATGTAGTGTGCACTAGGCTTCAAGTAAATTTCTAAGATGGCGACTCCCAAAATACCAGTCAGTCTTATACCGCAGACACAATGTTGTTTGATAAACAAGTACAATAAAGGCACTAGTGCATCCATCAAATCTTCATGATAAAACTGATGGTTTTACTCTAAATTCTGATAGAACACGCTGCAGGTGTGATATTCAAACCAGTATGTTGAGTTGAAAACCACAGACAGATTTTTAACATCTGTCTGCACTCTTTTTCAGTTGTTGTTCTGTGTAAATACTGTATGCACTATACAGACCTCTTTGACCTCTGGATATTCCATTTGTTGCGCTGCATCTAGCTTTTTTAAATTCTTGAATGCATTTGGTCTGAATGGCCCCTCAATGCACCAAATTACAACATTGCTTTGCAATTGCAAAATCCTACAGTTTGAATAATGAACCATATTACTTGGCAAAATAATTGTTTACCACAGGCATTGGGTTTTAGGCATTCCACTTCGTGTTGTGCTTAAAAACACCCCTTACCTATGGTATATTTTTATAGTGTATGTGGTAACAAACAAGTAGCTGTCTACTGCGGTTCCATTCACAAAGTACAGCTTCACCGAACTCGAGGCCCAGGTATACTTTGTTTTTGTGTTTTCCGAATCGGCTCGTGCCTGGTTGACCGCGTTGCCTTTTATACTCTTCTGACAGTCAGTGAATACAAATGCATTTGGCTCTAAAAAAAAAAGACTGACAACCATTTTCTGCTGCTGTGAGAATGCAAACAGTGCATCACAGTTTATTGTCTTGATTTTTGAAGTCTAGTCAAGTCAACCTTTATTTATAGAGCACATTTAAACAAACAGAAGTTAACCCAAAGTGCTTTACAGATCAAACAAATAAATATACAATGACAGAGTGACATAAATAATATAAAACAAAAAAAAAAAAACCTTTAAATACAGCATCATGTATTTACCCATTTCAACCTATTCAGAAGCTACAGAATAAAAATAAGTGTTCAAAGAAGATTTAAAAATGGCTAATGATGAAGCTGACCTCATGGAAAGGGATATTAGGACCTACCACAGAAAATGCACAATCACCCTTAGATCTATAGCGATCTGGAGTCACTCAGCACGCCCTGGATTTAAATTCACGACTCCAGGGGTGGTAGTCAGCATCTTGACTTGCTGAGCTACCCAGGCCCCTGGGGGACATTTGTATTAAAAACATAAGATATGTAAAAAATATTTATATTTGGACATTTTTTTAAAGCCATGATGGTAAAAGCAGATTTTTGTGTTAGTGTCAGTGAAAATTTTGCCAGGGCCAGTAGAAAAATCCTTGGCGTTTTGCCCTGCTACTCTTGACAACAGCATTGAAAAGTATTGCGTATTCTAAAATCACTCCAAGACTCCGTACATCATCTTGTACATTCGACGACAGAGGACCTAACTGGGCAACCAGGCCAGATAAGGAGGACAAGGAGGAACCTAAAATCAGAACTTGGGTTTTGCTTCAATTTCATTGTAAAATATATTTTGCCAGCCAATGTTTAATATCTTTGAAGCAATTTAGGGTGCTCTCAAATGAACACTTCTTGTCTACGCTCTCTGGGAAATAAAATTGAGAATCGTCAGCATAATAGTGATAAGATATTCTGTACTTCTGGAAAATAGAGCTCAGTGGAAGCATATTCAGGAAAAATAGTAAGGGTCCTAAAATTGACCCTTGAGAGATGTTGAAGAAAAAGCCCTACATTTACAGAAAACATCCATTCTTTTAGACAGGAGGCAAACCACAGGAAGACCATACCCTGGATGCCAACCATAAAACTCTTTTGGAAATAAAAGGCAATTTGTAGATTGGTCTAGAACTTTTTTTTTTAATCAAAGAACGTATGTTTAAAACTGCTTGGAACAACTCTATTTGTTAAGTAGCTTTTTATAGCTGTCACACTGGAACTGATAGTTATGAAAACTTCTTTAAGAAGGCACAGAAAAAAATATCCAGCTTGTAACTGGAACACTTCATTTTGGATACTATGTCTGCTATCCGTGCTGACGAAACTGGTTGAAAGTGGTTGATCAAATTGTGAAGGTACAATAGTGTCTTAAAAGTGCTGATCCTTAATAACTCTTGAGCTTCTTGTTCCCTGGGTGGATAATGTTGTCCAACAAAGGTTGTATGTTTAATAATGTTCTACACTTGTGCTACAGCATACTGTCTAACTCTTCATCTCTTGGTCAAGGGCAGAGTAATCTACAGGCTTTAGGCCTCCTCTAGACACCCTTATCAGCTACAGCAGACAAGAGAGGAACTTATCCGGGAAGCACAGCCACAAACTTCACCCTAAGGTTGTGTAGATCTCCTTACATGTTGGGCTGAGTAGGCAGACAGTGTTGATGTTTGCCTGCAAGTTTATTTTTGTGCTGTCTTAGGAAAAAAGGCAAGGAACCGATTGTTTAGTTTAAAAGTTATGCTCTGAGGGCTATACAAAATGGCGGAAGCTGAGGGAGTTCCGTCGGGTGATTTCAGCAGCATTGAAAACCATTGTGGTCTTCTCTGGAACATCTTCCACAGGTATTGATTTATTCTAAGACTGTCACAGAATGATCAATTCAACAAGGTTTCTCATGAGTAGTTGTGAGGTTTTCTCAGAACCGGAGAGTGGTGTGTTGTCATATTTACGGAGCGCTTGACAGGTTATCAAATGTTGTCTTTATAGGATCAATTCAAATGGTACTGTACATGCCCAGTTATAATTGAGCAACAGTCTTTGTACAAGTGTCAGTGTTCCCACGTCTCCTGGAAATCCTGGACATTTGCAGTGCAGTTTTCCATTCATGGAAAATTAGAAAAATACCCAAATGTTCTGGGGGAAAAAAAAAATAATTATCCTGGAAAATATTTTAGAATAAAGAAACAGTTTGACAGTTTGTTAGCAAGATTTTCGTTACATGTACAAAAACATGATAATGAACGGGACTCAGAATAGGAGTCAAATACACAAATTTGTATAGTTTTGTCACTGCTGCCGGCTGTGCATTGGTAAATGCACTATGAGAAGCGGCACTTGTGAAAATTCTTATTCATAAACAGAATTAACAAATGGAGCGTGAAGGACAGACTAAATGAGAGGGGCATGTGGTTTGTTTACTTAAGCATCGGCATGTGTGTCTACCTTGTTCATCACAGAGAGAAAAGGGCGGAAGAGCTATTATTGTGTAAAAGTGACTGATCCACATTGTGGGCCTTCACATGACTCGCGTCAGTGCTGCCGAATACATTGAAGACTATGAAGTGACGTGTCAGTGCAACTTGCACATAAGACACTCATTTGTTGCCATCTATTGGCATCACAAGAATGAGTCACTGAACTATTCAGTTAATGAAACTGAACAATTTTGTGAAACAGAAGCAAGTCACACCTAAATGCCCTTTATTTTTCCAGCTAATTCTGCACAATTGTGCAGATTATTTCCTATACTTTAATAATTCAATTGGATTCAGTTGGTGCTTTTATCTTATTGCTTTAAAAAAAAATTACCCTGGAAAATATGTTTGTGAATCAGTGATTAATTACTGTATATTACCCACCTTTTTTGCCCCTCATGATTTTGCATCCCTGTGAGTTATAAAATTTAGACAACTGTTACAAGTGCACCACTGATTTAAAAAAAATCAATAAAAATCACACTGGGTTGGTAGCATGCTAATTTGACATTAATACTTTGGGATGTGTGCATGTCATCATCGGTCCGTGACCTTCAGCTCTCACTGGATCGATGGATTAGCACCTCTAAATCTGAGGCCATGGTTCTCAGCAGGAAACCGATGGAGTGCGTACTCCGGGTAGGGAAGGAGTTATTGCCCCAAGTGAAGGAGTTCAAGTACCTCGGGGTCTTGCTCACAAGTGAGGGGACAATGGAGCGGGAGGTTGGCCGGAGAATCGGGGCAGCGGAGGCGGTATTGCACTCGCTCTATCACACCGTTGTCACGAAAAGAGAGCTGAGCCGGAAGGCAAAGCTCTCGATCTACCGATCAATTTTTGTTCCTACCCTCACCTATAGTCATGAAGGTTGGGTCATGACCGAAAGAACTAGGTCGCGAGTACAAGCGACCGAAATGGGCTTCCTCAGAAGGGTGTTGGGCTTCTCCCTTAGATATAGGGTGAGGAGCTCAGTCATCCGTGAGGAGCTTGGAGTAGAGCCGCTGCTCCTTTGTGTCGAAAGGAGTCAGTTGAGGTGGTTTGGGCATCTGGTAAGGATGCCCCCTGGGCGCCTCCCTAGGGAGGTGTTTCAGGCACGTCCAGCCGGGAGGAGGCCTCGGGGAAGACCCAGGACTAGGTGGAGAGATTACATCTCCACACTGGCCTGGGAACACCTCGGGATCCCCCAGTCAGAGCTGGTTAATGTGGCTCGGGATAGGGAAGTTTGGGGCACCCTGCTGGAGCTGCTGCCCCCGCGACCTGACTTTGGATAAGTGGTTGAACATGGATGGACTTTGGGATATGAATTAATTTTCAATAATTCAGTGATTCGAGTCCGCTTATACCGCAGTTACCACATGTAGTATGCAGAAACACTGAATCTAGTCATAAAAATGGTATTATCAATAAAACGCAGAATGTCATGGAATTACATATTTGGTTGAAAATTAATCACAAAGTTATATGTTTTAGTGTGATAATTCAACTAAAAAAGCCTCTGATTTAATTAAATAATAAATAATCTGCAAGTGATGCGCCCTTCAACATGAAGTGTAGAGCCAGCCGCTCATACATTGAAAACACCTTAGCATGATCATCACGCGTGCTCGTGTGTGTGTGTGTGTGTGTGTGTGTGTGTGAGATGACCGTGAGTAGATTACTCTGAAGTGCACAGCAAATACAAACTATCTAGTTATTTAATTAAATCACATCTTTACAGGGATTCATTGTTTTAGCCCAACTGAAATCAAATCTTTTATAGTACATGTGTACAAACTGTCTGCCCTAAGATACAGAATTCTAGTGTTTCTAAATTCCAGTTCCTCTTGTAGCATGAAGGAATAGCTCCCCCAAAATGAAATGGCTATTATTCAAGTCTGACCAATCGCAATGCCGAGTTTGAATATACTTAACCAAATTACATTTTTACATTTTTAGGTGTGTTCCTCACAAAAAGCAATAATTTGGCTAGAGAAGACTTGTAATTTAGTCCACAGACTACTTTATGATGCTTTTTTGTCCTTAGCATGTATAATTACTTTGTAATATAAGAGCAGCTCTAACATTCTGAATAACTTTTTTGTGTTTCATGGAATAAAACAACACTAAATAAAACAAATCCATTTAAGAATTATGGAAGCCACTGTGCTCTTTGGAACCTTAAATGCAGACAACAACAAAAACATTTTGGTTTTTGCTCTGATATGCATTTTCAGCTGTGGAACAGGTGTGTGCCTTTCCACATCATGTTCAATCAATAGAATTTGTCACAGGTGGTCTCCCGTCAAAGTCAAAGATGATCCAGAGAAATAGGATGCACCTGAGCTAAATTTCAAGTGTCATAGCCAAGGGTCTGAATACTTATGTCAGTGTGAGATATATTTATTTATTTATTTATTTATTTATTTTTTATGATTTTCTTTTTTATATAATTTGAAAGTTATCAAAAATCTGTTTTGCATTGTCATTATGGGGTATGGAGTGTAGCTAGATGTGGAAAAATAAATACAAATAATGTAAAGCATTTTAGCATAAGGATGCAATATAACATAATGTGAACTAGGGGTCTGAATTCTTTCTAAATGCACTGTGTGTGTGTGTGTGTGTGTGTGTATATATATATGTATGTGTATATATGTATGTATGTATGTATGTATGTATGTATGTATGTATGTATGTATGTATGTATGTATGTATGTATGTATGTATGTATGTATGTATGTATGTATGTATGTATGTATGTATGTATGTATGTATGTATGTATGTATGTATGTATGTATGTATGTATGTATGTATGTATGTATGTATGTATATATATATACACACACACACACACTTGTGAGGCTTTCTGACTCACAAGTGTTAGAATTAAAAGTATTTAACTAAATATATCTAGATATAAAAGATATTTTTGGTCCTTGGGGAGAAAAAGGCAGTTGACTATATTACTGTAAATTCCTAAAGCATTAATGTTACTAAGAAAACATTCAACACGCTTGCCATATAGACCTTTGCGTCACTGCTTTCGCAAGCAAGCTTTTCAAAGTCTTTCACCTGCAGAGGCAATGAAAGAAACTCCTGTCCTGCCTCCCTGCCCCTTATTTTTTTGCCCTGTTGGACAAACGCAGCCTGTGAAGGCTCTTAATGTTATAGGCCCATCAGCTCCCACCTCTCCTGTCTGCTTACACAGTCTCTCATTATTTTCACCACTCCCACGTACAACCTGACGTCCGTGCCTCAATTTAGAAAACACTTTTTCCAGTCTCTCCTGCCTTTTTTCTGCATTTATATCAAGCTGATGTTTTTATGCTTATACAGAATGATTGAGGACTGGCAATAGGGTTTGGTAGGTGGTAGATTAAAGGAATAGTTCATCCAAAAGCAATAGTGTCATCGTTTACTCACCATTACATCATTGTTTCTAAGTTTACACCATTACACGTCATTGTACCAAACCATTTTATGACCTAAACTTTACCAACCCTTTAAAGAGGTAGTATGTAATCTTTCAGCTTTTTGGCCTTCATTAATAAGTTCTGTGGGTACCTAAAATTAGTTGGAAGTATATGTATCCTGTGGTAATTTATATTTATAAACATATATATATGCACATACATATAAATAACAGAAATGCTAAAGATGGCCAATGCAGCCAGAGAGTCTGTGAGTCTCTAACATGTGTTTGTCTGTCTTGGCATGCTGCGAGGATGACTAAAATACTAGTCCTGGAGCCTGATCGACTTTTCCGGTGTCAAGTCTGTTCATGTCTGCAAGCTGTGCAGGAAAATTCCAGTCTAGTGTTCCACTGTAAATTACATTGTCATAACATGAATGGCTGCATATTATCAGCATCCATTGCACTACTACTTTGTTAAAAAATGCAGTGAAGCAATCTTAACTCTGTTAAGGAAATGATTCATAGACTTTAGGCAAACTTTTTTTTTTCTTCATAGAATTATTGATTGAAAAATTAAGGCATTTCCAATGGAGGAAAGTTGTTAATCAGACGCTTGAACCGAATTTGAACAAAACGATGAATGCAAAATAATAATAATGTTGATGCCTGCATTATATTATTCAATTGTATTATTCACAAGGTTTTTAGGCACAGACCAAATATTGATTTATTTACACATCATTTAGACATGGTTGTTGGGTAAGACCGTGTTGACACTTAAGTATCAAATGTAAATGCACTTTTTCAATGCATACCTCATTCTAAATACTGTATGTAAATATGTGAAAGTATGACACAGATTAACTATATGTAGGATTTATAGAAATTAATGGCTTGTTTAAAATAAATAAATAAATAAATATAAAAAAAAATCACACACTTACCAGTTTTTTTTTTTTTTTAAGAGAGTCATTAAAATTCCCACCGTAGTGTAATTTCCACCATACTTCAAATTCTGTATTGTGTTTAATAAAGTTCTGTAGTGGAAATGATATGTTTGAAATTATAATTGTTTTTTAATATCTGTGGAAAACTCTGGAAAATGCAGAAATGTTTTGTCTGTCTTAAGCTTCATAGCTTTCATTTTATTTATCCTAAATACACATTTTTATATTTTCTAAATTGTAAACAATATAAATATATATTATTTTTTCATTCCTTGTTTAGATTATTTTAGCTTTAAAAATTAGTTTTTGTTTTTGTAATGGATTTTCATTAAGTCTGAGATGAGGCTAAAACCATTAAACACAAAAAGGAACCAAAATAAAGGCCTCCTGCAATATTTGCCAAAAACGCCTAAAAAAGGCCTACCCAAATTAAAATGCATGCTGTTCTTGAACCCTTTGGAGTATATGCATGCTTTTGGTCTCTTTTGAAAGGGGAGACTTTGAGGTTTGTTCCTAAATAGTCAGAATCACTGTAAGTCTTACTTGTATTGAGTAATAGAACTTTGAACACACTCAAAAAGGGGAAATAAACTCCGCCTACATTTTTTTTTTGTAAAAAGATGCCTGCAGATAACTACAGCTGGGAGGACATAACTGGAAAACACAATTAAATCACAGCATGAAGCCTTACCAAACCCAATTTAAAATTTGATAACAATACATTAGAAAATGAGTGTTTTACACATGTTTATCCAAGTGTATGTATAGGCTTCAAGGATATTGATACCTGGCCACACCTCTAAAATGCACCGACTGGCTCAAATGACCTGTCCATCTAAAGTCCAGGGGTCAGTGGACATTTTGACATAAAAATATCTGTAAAGTTTACATGTTCAAGGTAGATTCATCAAAGAATACAAAGTTGTGTTTGCTCTGTCGGTTAGCTCGAAATGCTACATGGGTGTTTATTGATATATAAATGTGTTATGGACCAAAAACTTTGTTGAATTGGATTGTATGGACCCTTTACAGTGTAACTAAACCATTTTTGATGGAATGAAGTGGATCAGTAGAGTAAGATGAGCATTATAAGTGAGTTTCTACCATTTTGGATTCGTTTATTTTGCTGTAAGTGGTCTGAGAAATACACCGATTGTACCCGCTGTGTTAAGTGTATATTAAAATGGTTTACATCGTTCGAATCACAAGAGTCTCAGCTTTCCAACGATGTAAGATATGTGTATCTTTTAATTTTTGAGTTTTTGCATTTCGTGAAGTTATTGCGCAATAGTCGGCCGGGCCCGCAGACGACCCGTTGGGATGTTAAAAGGTTAAAAAAGCGTCAAAGTCTTTAAAGTGACATATAATAAACAGAACAAAAGTTAGTTTTAGAAATCTGTTAATAAAAATCAACCCCTGACTTAAAAGTTCCTGTAGTTGAAGAAACGCATAAATGTAACATATTTTACTGTCTCACCATATAGCCTACACATTTTTACTGAGAATTATGATGATTTGTATTGCATTACTCCATATAAATAATTTGTTATATATGATACTTTATTTGTTAGTCAGTTTTGATTAAAATCATCCAAATAAATACAGTATAATTATTTGGATTTGTATGTTGTTCTGTGTAAACCTTTGAGAAGTCCTGCTTTACTGTACACAAATCAAGTAGGCCAGCGTCGCGTTGATGTTAGTTTTTTTTTCTTTCTTCTTCTTCTTTTTCCCCCTCTTTACATTCCAAATAATATTGCACCTTTGCCCCTCCCGTTTTTTCTCGGATTGGCTAGAAGTTGAGCTGAAGGAGAAACACAGCAGAGAGTCTGTTTAGCATGCAATGCTCCAGAAAAGTCTGGTCTCACTTTATCAGAATCTATAAGCACGTTCAGAAGCAGGTCCTCCAACACCGTTAAAACTGGGAGTTTGACAACATGGTCGGAGATCACACCATAACCGGAGATAGCGCGCTCTCGTCGAGGTCTTCTAAAAACGGATTAAGCTGTAAAATGGTCCTTCAGGCGGTTGGCAAAGTTTTGAGGTAACTGTCACTACAGATTTAACGATTTTTCACTGAACTTTTCCAAAGTGCGCTAGGATGTGAGTGCGTGATGTGTGCGCCAACAGCGCGTGTATATTTGCTAGTGGAATGTGCGCGCTTCTGTTGACGGAATGGAACTTTCCACTTACATTTACTGTAATGTCAACCAGTGCGTTTCAAAGTACGTGTAATTTGCTTATCTGCCAGGTGTCTTCACAGCTGTGAGCCATACGTATTGTTTACTGTATATCGGATAATAAGTTCTCCTTATGTCATACATAGGCAACCCTTACAAAGGAGTTATTATTAAAGGCGCAGTTATTCCTGTCACTGAACTAGAAAGCTGTCGAGCTGCCTAACAAGACTGCATATATATGATACTTCTATTTTCCATGTTTCTAATTTAATAGTTTTGTTGTTGTCGTTTATTATTATTATTATTATTATTATTATATTATCAGCATAACAATTTGGGTGAAAATATAAACTGAAAATGTAGCATGAATTTCAGAGTTGCTCTTTATTTTGCAACGGGCTGGCAAATCACTTGTTTAGTAATATTTTGCGATATGATTTAGTGAATAAGTAATTGTGTGCTCTCTAGCTCAACTGATGGACTGGCCATAGCCTCAGGTGTGCTGGTAATTGGCCTACCGAAATGGGAGAGCTCTTACTGTCTGGTCAGTGAAACATTTAACAACTGCAAACTCTGAGCAGTAAACTTATAAGAGTGTGTTTTGTTGGGCGATTTACCATGGGTGGTCTTAACTACCATAATTGTTTTTTTGTTTTGCACAGTGTACATTCTATATACATTTTTAAATAGTTTGTCTCACTATTTAAGAAGCATGATGTCCTGAAGACAATGTAAATTGGAATATTATATAATAAGAAGAATATTATCTTATAAAAAGCAACCATGCAATAAAATAACATTTACGTCCTTTTTAAGCCACTTGATACTTCCACTGATTATCATATACTTTATAAATGGTATTAATTCCTCTCCAGCTCTTGAAGTTGGTCCATTTATTATAGTCAAGCAAGTGTAATGTTTGGAGCATGATTGTGATTTGGACATTTTGGTATGAGAATGTAGTTTCCTTTCTTGCAATAAGTTGCAACCAGTTATAAATATCAGAATTATTATTTACAGATTTATCAGTCTTGGATATACATCAATGTTATGATGCAGCCTGGCCATAAATGCAGATGTTAAATTGTCAAAAATAACCATTTGATCATCTGAGCAGCTTGCCAATGGAACATTAGCTCAACCAGTGACATGAATTTAGACCGGAAATACTCTTTGGGCAACCAATAGCAGACCGAGTAGTGTTCGGGAAATCTGTTTGAAAACAGTTTATTTTTGCAGTTATTTTTTTGATGATGCTGTGGTGCAGAAAGTGCACACCTCATTTTTAAACAACCGTCTCACAAAACAGTAAGACGTTTAATGTACAGCTCTGCAGGTGAAATCATGTGCTGTTTTACTTTTTCTTTTGTCTTCTCTTTATAAGCAGTATATTTACCATAGCATAAGCTATAAATTGTCATTCATCTTATTTTAGTCTCAAAAAACACTTGTGGCTTCCCTGGATGTGTGTTCCCACAGTCTGTGGCTTTTCAGAGAAAGAAGTAATTTAATGTTTCTATAATAGTTATTTAAATGGCAGTTATAAGGCCCTGGAGCATTGCTGGCTGGTCAAGTCAGCCAGTCTGGAGTCAGCCTCACAAATGGTGTTCCTTTAGCTCGGTATAAAGGCAATTGCTGAACTTGATCTTGCAGATTTGTTCAGCTGTTTTAGTTGGGATTAACTTCTCAAGAAAAATGTGGAAACTGCCTAATTTGAAGATGTTGACTGACTGACTTTGCTTTTCAAGTCATCCTGTAGGATTAACCAAGGATTAACCCAAATATATATTTTTTTGGTAAACCCTACTAATAGCAGTTCTCAGACTAGTTCTTAAACCATTTTGCTTACTGTATGTCCATTCATTTAATTTAGCTATATTATATGTTTGTTTTAATTGAAGTATTTGTTTTCTACCCCTTTTAGTCGGGATATTACTCTGACGCGTTTGGCATTTTTCCGTCTTGTCTTTGTTTTGGAATTTAAAGGTCAGTTCATGCGTAGGATCCCCTTTTTTCCGAATAGTTTAAATGGTTAACATTCTGACTGAGATGATGGTTTAGATTATTGCAGCTTTGTTCAAACTACACACACACACACACACACACACACACACACACACACACGCATACATTAGGCTACAAGTTACTTTCAATAAGTACAAAAGAAAATACTTCTTAGAGGTTCAACATATTGCGTTTCATTATGCCCTGGGCATTCTATACATTCTATTATTTTAAGGGATTTTGAGGTTACATAATGCATCAATGAAGTATGGAATGTATTTTATCTCCATCTTGCCGTTTGAAAGTAAGAATGCGTCAGCAAAATCAATGGAATTTTTTTTCAACATGTCTCACCCATAATGTACTTGCCATGTAGCCTTTGAGTATTTGCCAAAGAACATGAGAATTTAAATAGGTTTTTATTCTGAAATCTCCTACATTTATTTATTTATATATTTTTTTCTCGTCACCTTCCTAAAATAATGTCCTACATAATATTTTCAGAAAACACAAAAAACTGAAACAAATATCACGAGGAGATGATATTTTTGTTAAAACATGACTTTGGACATTATTTTAGGAAGGTGACAATATAGAAAATGGAAGAGTTCACCCAAAAATGAAAGTTCTGTCATCATTTACTCAACTTCATATTGTTCCAAACTTGTTTGACTTTCTATCTTTGATTAAACAAAAAAGGAGATGTTGGGCAGAATGTTAGCTTCAGTCACCATTCACTTACACTGTATGGAAAAAAAAAAGATGCAAGTTAATTTCATTTTTGGAATGCTACAACATGTTTGGGATTTTCACCACAAATATTTTACAATACAGTTTGCACTGCCACTCGTCCATGGCTTTTCTTAATGTCTAAGAATGTCTTGTTTCCACAAAGACATCAACAATTATTCCAATGCTTTGAATTTGTCTAACAATTTAGGAACAAGTTACAGTCTACATATTGGGAGTTTGTAGTTCATTGTACGATTGTGATCCCGGAAAGGAAGTAGACCTACAGCTTTTAGGTAGAAATGTCTATTGCATCATTTCATTTTCTTGAAAACCACTGGAATGACTTAGACTATTCTGAGGAAAAGAAAACTTCTGCTGTGCCAGTACACTTGGAGTCTGACATCCTCCACCCCCTTTACACCATACTTGGAGTAAATGCAGCCAGGGCAGTTATCAGACCTCTTCATTTTTAGACCCCTCTGATATGTGCAACTTTTATTAAATCATAACTTAAAATTAAGTGGTCTCTAGCTTGCTTACTAGTAGAGTAGGAAGGTTCATGCATTTATTTATTTTATTATATTATTTTTTTTGTGGCAGTACTTTAAATTTTCATTCAAACAGCATGCTTTTGCTCTTTGACAATTTCTGCGGAAAAGCCATCTTTGAGAAATTGCATCTTTAAAAGCATCTACTTGAAGGCACCGCTGCTACATACTTATTTTAACAAACATCTTTAATTGTGACTTGTTTTTAGGGATATACTGATATAATTTATTTGGCTTATGATGATAAAGATTTGAACAAAAACTAAATGCCGATACCAATAGTTTGCCACTTTTTGTCATCAGATCAATGTTTTGCTTAGGAATTGTGTTTTAAAAATGTGTTCTAACAATAAGCAATTCCCATTGAACATGGATTGGATCTGCTGAACACATGACAGGAAACAATTATAAAGAGAGTCTGCCACAATGAAAGAAAAATGGAAGATAAAAGGATAGAGATTTCTAAATATCATAGCATGATGATTGATGTGAAGACATTTTTTCACTTTTGTTTTTGCAGTTCAAAACAACAAAACACACATTTTACATCTATGTACTGTATATGATAGAACATAACTAATTGATATTATGCATATGTTGGGCAATTCCATGGAAATGTCAACCAAATCATGGAAAAATTAAAAGATTAACTAATGGAATGAAACACCTTTTTAAATTCTGTCGTTGCATAATGGATATTGCCTTCCAGACCGGTAGAGGGCGACGTTTGCTCACACAGCACTGACTGAAGCACTGAAATGCATACTGTATTTTAAAATGCATCCTTTTAAGGTATAGTAATCGTGCAAGACTATTGCATTTTTTTTTTTTTTTTTAAATCTTAACTAATTCAATCAAGCATGCAGCTTGATTGAAGCATGGATACTAAGGATGTGCCCGAAGCCAAATTCTTTATTCGGAAAGGCACAAATAAAGACTGCAAGACAAATAACGGATTCATCCGAATAATAGAAACAATGTTTGTTTGACTGATTATCCAAGAAGCACAAGGATAATCCAACATTTTAAATAAACAGTCTGTGAAGTCAATATTAGTAGCCTACTAAAACGTAAAACTTGGGAATGAAAATGCACATGGTGTGATTTCAGATCGGATAGGCGTAGTCTCAACTCCTTTTGTGGTCTCTTTTAATTGTATGCATCTGGAGCTTGTCAAGTGTAACATTAACTAAGACTACATCATTTAGTATACATTTTCCACTCCTTAAAATGACTATATTAACGTGTCACATGATTCACACGTAATGATTTCCATCTATTCATTTATAAACCAACCTGAGCGCAATGTAGTGATTTAACGCAAGAGCTCATCAATTCACCATAAATGTTTAAATACTCCATAAAGTGTACATATAGTCAGAATAGTCCTGCTCATGTGATGCAAAGAAACTGAAACATGCGCCTCTTTTTTCCCCTTCCTTTAAACTGTACTAAATTTGAAAATGTTAATGTTACCCAATTATTAGACTATTATTATTCTTTTCCCACTATTTTGCTAATGCTGTACATGTAATTTTAACTAATTAATTATGTCCTCCACATTATGTTAAAATATGTATTCACAAATCTGCCTTGAGTGTAAAATTCTTGATATTTTTATGTGACTTTCACCTATTTGTAGATGTAACAAGTACTGGATCTGTTGGAACGAGGAAGCGCGACTTATAAACAGCATGGCTTTTCAGCACTCATTTAAATGCGCACACACACACTCAGGTGTTTGAAGCGTATCCCTCTCTCTATCCTCCGGCAGTCTGGACACCCATTTTATCCCCCTCCAGCTCTCACTGAAACACAGAACAGCTGTTAGAGATAATTTTCCACAGGTGTCAATCCTTACTGTTCTCCTTCTCCCAGCTTCTCTATCCACAGACGTCGCTCACCACAGCCACATCACCAAGTACCCCCATCACCCGACTCAGGCCGGGGAGCCATCTGGCCTGTGACCTACTACCCCACCATTTCTAGAACGGAAATCCGCCACAGCCATCTGCGCCCCCAGCCTGTGGACCACCTCAAACTTATAAGGCTGGAGAGCCAGATACTAACAGGCGATCCGTGCATTAGCATCCTTCAAGCAATGGAGCCATTGAGGTGGGGCATGGTTCGAACAGAGGGTGAATGCCCTCCCAAGCAGGTAGCACTGGAGGGTGAAGACCGCACATTTGATGGCTAGGCACTCCTCAGTCGTGCTGTGCTTCATCTCTCGCACAAGAGCTTCCAATTGATGTACAGCACGAGGCACTTCTCCCCCTCCACTACCTGGGATAATACAGCCCCCAACCCTCTGTCTGACCTGTCCATCTGCAACAAAAAATGGAGATAGAAGTCATGGGAATGCAAGAGCGGCCTGCCGCAAAGTGTAGCTTTCACATGCATAAATGCCTGCTGACACTGTTCCAACCACTGAACCGGATGTGATGCCTCCTTTTTAGTGAGATCAGTCAGCTAGCTTGTGAGGGTCGAATAATTAAGCACAAACCTATGATAATAGTCAGCCTGATCCAGGAACTGTCTCACCTCCTTTTTGGTCTTAGGTCTCAGGCAGGCTGCAATCACTGCTGTTTTATCAATGACCCAAGTAAAAGCCCAGATACCGTAATTCCACCGCCCTAATTGCACACTATTTTGGGTTTGCCGTGAGTCCCACTTGTCTCAACCACAGGACAGCCCTCAGATATTGCAGATGCCGCTGCCATCATTATATAATGATAATGATATTATCCAGATAGGCAGCGCCTTATGCAGCTCAATTATCTGCCCATACAATAATTCAAATGGGCAGAACCCCATGGAGGCAGGCGGGACCTCTCGTACTGCAAATAATATTTTTTTTTTTATTATTGGGCATGGGGTTGGTAACTTTGTTACCATGAAAATGTAGTCAACAAACCCTAAAACTAAAAAGCTTTACAGCTCAAATAATACACAAGTTTTAAAAAATTAGTGCAAGTGTTTTTATTAAATTATAAGCTTCACATTTATGTGTTTACATTCTCCAAAATTTAGCCACCTTTACTTCCATTGTCCCCCTATACTTCTATTGTAAATGCCTCTCTGTAACCTCGATTTGTGCTTTTTTTTTATATATATATATATATATATATATATATATATATATATATATATATATATATATATATATATATATATATATAAAAGGAGAAACGAGTCAAAATAAATGTTTGTGGTAATTAACATTTATGCCAAAAATGCTGTCGATCAAGCTTCAATTGTATTGAACTTGGAATATTCCTTTAAATGCTGTCGATCAAGCTTCAATTGTATTGAACTTGGAATATTCCTTTAATTGTTTGCTTATTTTGGTGAAGCAAGTGTCTTATTTTGGGCATGTTTTTTCCTGACCATTTTGCTTGTTTCTCTTGTGAGATCTTGCAACACTGCAATTGTTATTTTACCCACCACTTAGCACAGAGTACTGTCATTTTAAAAAAAAATTAAAAAATAAATAAAAATTTATTTTGATCTAACCATTTGGAAAGGAGGCTGCGGAACTTATGAACTGGAACGTAAAAATACAGTTTTTGATCCGAACGAACCGAAATGAAAAACATTCAGTTTTTAGTCCCTGCTATTAAAAACACTCCAGTTGGCTTTCCCTTAAAGACGGTGGGCACTTTCTGGCTTTACTGCCATGGCTTTGGTTTTGTGTAGAGATGCTGTGCAATGGAGGAAGCCACAAATTGGTATGATAACCAGTCATTATATGAATTATACCCTACTTCTCCTTTCACTCATGACTGATTTCAGAACCCATGATATATAATTTGCACGCATTAATCAGACAAGAAACATATTGATCACCTTGTTGCTGTAGCCAGACTGAACTGTGCTAGAACTGCTTGCAGACTTGGCCATCTTATATTGATTCAAGTTTTAAAGTGAGCTATGAAGTGCAACAAGTTTGTGCTACAATAATAATCATCTGCACTGTGAAAAAAAAGAAAAAATGCACTGTGGTCCTATGATCTGGACACTCTGGATAAATTAGAAATATCCTATACATTATTCCACTGGACAACACGTGGAAATTTTTGTTCTCTTCCCAAATGTTTCCCTGTTTATCATTTCTAAATCCCTATTAGCATCCTTTACTGGGGTTTCTAAAGTAGAGCAACACAATAGACCAGTTATCTTATATATTTGTCTTTCAAAATGATGTAAAGTATTTATTTATTTTTTTTGTATCATCTGTCAAAAAAAATATATATATATTTTTTGATGATGCTGTGGTGCAGAAAGTGCACACCTCATTTTTAAACAACCGATGATTGACAGATGATACAAGAAAAATAAATAAATACTTTACATCATTTTGAAAGACAAATATATAAGACATATATATAAAAAAGAATAATTCGACAAATATAAATATGGATTTTCTGATTAATCGCACTCAAACGATATCAATTCCTAAGATCTCAAGACAGTTCATTTACTACTATAGTTGACTTAATTTTTGGTTGTGTTGATTTATCTTTTTTTTTTACAAATTTCAGTTGAACTACATAGTTTGGGTCTTTTTTGTTTTGTTTTTAAATTTTTTCTATTCATATTTTCGTAATCTACCAAGTTAGAAGGTTCCCTGTATATTTTCAAGATTTGCTGAGAGAGATTTCAGAGTTAGAAAATTGACATTATAACTGAAATATACCCATTTGAATCAGAATCAAATCATATCGAATTGAGAACTTGTAAATTGGAATCTAATCAAATCGGGTCCTATCCGACAATTGTCTAAAAAATTCAGTAAATGTCTAAAAAATTACGATAAATGCAAACTGGTAGTTCACAGAATCCAGACCACCTCTGCTGTCTTTACAGACCCACACAAATGCAAGGAAAGAGAACTTTGCAAGAGCCGAGGGCTAGCATCTCTTAGCGCTAGGTTTTTTGGAAAGATCGTGATAAGACCGCGTGGATGGGATCTGTGTATGTTTAAGCAGTGTTGGCCTCTGGCAGAGGGTTCAGAACAGGCCTCCTTGGCATTAGAGCAACAAGGACGGACTCTGTGTGGAAAGAAAAAACTGGCCCCGGGCCCCACAGTCAAACAACATGGGAGCAGCTGTCTAAAGACCAGGGGCAGTCTGTCTTTTCAGAGGCACACAGTCATGGCTTTATGTGGCTGTGCTGTTATTGGATGGCTGTGCAGAAATCTTTTCCTTTTACTTAACCAATGGAAAAATTATTCAGCATCGAGGATCTTGATTTTTTTTAGGAAAAAAATATCTTAATAGCCTTAAAGCAAAACTGCTTAAGATATTTAAGGCCAAAGTATACTTGGGTTTTCTGTATGCTTCTACGTCTTGCACACAGTGCATGTAATGTAATGCAAATTTCATCATCAGTACAGTATGCGCATTCTGTCTACCTGCAACCCAGTTTTTGTAGAAATGCGAACAGTCCACATCTTTGCGCACCGTCGTCACAAAGCAGTCATAGTGCGCATGTGGCGAACACATCCTTAGAGGCACACAGTCAAAAGAATTTGAAAGGCCAGAACACTTAACCGTGCATGTTACAGAACAGCGTGTGGAAATACAATGTAGACCTTAGCCTTAAGACTTGGTTTCAGAGAATGTTTTTTTTTTTTTTGCTTTGGTTAATGTATATTAACTAGGATACTTAGCCTGAGTGTTTTTAATCAAACAATAAAAGATAATTATGTAAATACAGTATATTTTGTTTTTTGCAGTTTAGCTGAAATCAGAAATCTCCCTGTAGATAAAAAGTAGTTGACATGAACAAAATATTAGGCTCCTTTAGACATACATATTTTCCTGACCTACTCAAAGTAGTAGCTATAGTAACAGTCTGTCAAGGTTATTCGTCATTTTTTATATAAATGCTCGATTTATCGAGACATTGTGTGTTTTAAAGGTGGTGTGAGGAAATTGGTGGCTCTTAAGGTTCTGCTTTTCCATTTGAAACAGCTCTTGTACTTTTTAGTTATGAGCAATCGGACAGTTACATGTATTACCGCCCCCCTTTTCCCGTCTGGAACAGGGGCTTCAGTGGAGTGTTTGATGTTTGAGATGGGTGTGGTGCAAGGAGTGGGAAAGGGGTGGTGGGGCTGCTGGTAATATAAACCATCTGTGCTAAAAATAAACCTGGAAGGAAAAGCCTGGATGTCTTTCACTAATTACAGGGCAAGGTTAAGTGTGCAAACCTGCAGTGGAGAAATGGATCCGTATACACTGTTGTGTGGTTTGCTGTAAGTCTTCTACATGAGATAGCTTTGTGTGTGGTTACATAACCCAGGAACTTTGATTTGCCCCACCTCCCACTGAATAATGCACCACCCCTCATACATTATGTTTGGCTTTCCTCTAAAGCAGAATGATATATTTAATATTTTAGATATATTTGAGAAGATTCGTTTGGAAATAAAAATTTTTAGCAACATTATGAAAATTGCAGTGATTTTTATTTATAATGTAGTAAAATGACATTAGACTAGATTTGTGATCGTTCTGACCATTCTGATTTAATGGTGTCTCTGATTTAAATTTCAATAGCAATAATGCTGTTAGAGTTGGAAAGTCCAATTTGTTTCCGTGAATCAGTTTAGTTTATCTATGTCAGTGAATCAATTCAAAACTCTGTAACTTTTTTTTTTTTTTTTTTTTTTTTAAATTAAGGAAAGTTACAGGTTCATTACAAGTTAAACGCAGCATTTTTGACAAACTGTTGATTACCATAAAACATTATTTTAACTTGTACCTTGTTTATTTAAAAAAAAGGCATAAACAATGGAAGTGAAAGGGGCCAGTCAATGAAAATTAGATTGAGCACTGTATAACCAAAAGTATAGCTACAATATGTAAACATTATACTGTACATGATTTAAGTGTGATAAAATCAGGGATTTACTGGCGTTAGTGTGTACCAGATTACAGGATTTACCTGCACCACGTCATGATGGAAATGAAGTTGTAATATTGGACATAACTTTACACATAATGTTAGTAAGCAATGTTATCACACTAAAATCATGTTAACATGCATCGTTTATGTGTAGTTATAGTTATTAAATTCAAGTTTTATTTGTCACATACAAACATACATGCATACAGAGAGAGAGAGAATCTTTATCGTATATACTGTATATAGATAAGGAGTAGAAATAGAAGTAAAACCACAAAAGAAAAAAAATGCCCATTTAAAAACAATAAAATACACAATAAAATAGGGGAAAGACTATATGTACAAAGTATGCATGAAATGGTGCATTGTGACAGATGATGTCGATGAAATTAGTCCTATGTGTATTTTAATTTTTATGATCTGTCCCCATTCACATTCTTTAAATTTACCTCACTGTAACTGCAATTTCTGCTTTTAAAAAAAAATAAACAAGGGATGATTGGACATTTATAGTGTGTGTGTGTGTGTGTGTGTGTATACGTAATGTGTGTGTGTGTGTGTGTGTGTGTATACGTAATGTGTGTGTGTGTGTGTGTGTGTGTGTGTGTGTGTGTATACGTTGTGTGTGTGTGTGTATACGTAATGTGTGTGTGTGTGTGTGTGTGTGTGTGTGTATACGTAGTGTGTGTGTGTGTGTGTGTGTGTATACGTAATGTGTGTGTGTGTGTGTGTGTGTGTGTGTGTGTGTGTATACGTAATGTGTGTGTGTGTGTATACGTAATGTATATATTAAACATTTTTGTGGTACTCAACATTGCTGTCAATTGAGCTGAACTTGTGTTGAACTTGGAATATTCTTTTAAATGACTCTTCTTTGCATTTAGCAGAAGATGATGTGGAAACTGGATTATTATTATTATTTATTATTTTTTTTTAAATGTATAACTAGACATTTACTTAAAATTACATCTGCATAAATGTAAATCTTGTTTCATTATCTATTTATTGAATATAGTCCAAAGAAATATATATTTTAAGCTATATTGCCCAGAGCTTTTGCTCTAATCACTAGGGCTACATGTCTTTCGAAGACAGCTTTTACAACACTGTTCACAACTACCAGTATCACTGACCTCTGATACCCCTGTTGCACCCAATACAGGAAGGGCAAGGGGAAGCCCAATGGAAAGAAGCCGCCCATAGAGGAGAAAAAGCATTACTTGGATGCGGACTACACCAAAGTAAGAGTCGTCGATTTCGACCTCAAGGAGCTGGTGGTGTTGCCGAGGGAGATCGACCTGAACGAATGGCTCGCTAGCAACAGTAAGCGTCTCACATGACCTCGCATGGTTTTCTGGAAAGACCAATTGCTTTTTTTTTTTTTTTTCTGTTCTTTGGTACAATATTATATATAGACTTCTATCTTTCACATGCCCCTAATGGCCATTTAATCATATTTAGAAAAAAAAAAACAAATAGTGATCCAAGGTCAGCACTTTTAATATATGAAATTTAAAAAGATGTTCCTGCTGCTTCTTTTTGGCCAAATGATCTTTGTAGAATTACTGAGAAAATGGAAACTAAATTTAGTCCACAATTTACTTGGCAAATGTTTCTCGTTGTGGTTGCTGGTTGTTTTTAGACTTGGAAAAATGGGCCATTTGTCTGATCTTGTCTTGTTGTGTCTAGTTATATGCAGTGTTTAGGCAGCATCACTTTGCAGAGAGAGAATGCTTCACATTGCCTCAAAGTTACATAACTTTATGATAAAATGAGCTCAGAATAACATTCCAAAGCCAACAAATCACACCATTGTTTGCATTTCCCTCGATTTTATCTTGAAAGAAAGCACATGTGAAAGGCCATAAAATATGGGTTCATTTTGGAACTTTGAATACACTTCAGTTCTACAAACACTTATGAAACCAAATCACTGCCTTTGTTGGTTAATTAAAGCCATTACTCTGGATTCATTTCAGTTTACAGCTTTTTCCATCTGAACGCTCAGTTATCTCATATGGTACTTGTCGGGGTGAAATGATTCATACATATTGTTCCCTATACATCTATCCTAAAAATGAAAGCTGAACTTTAGATTATATGACATGTATATGTATTATAGGTTACTTGGGTATTTTCTTTCTCTTTTTCTTTTTACTTGCTTTTCTTAAATTGTTCTTGACAGATTTCTCTATATGATACCGTCTGCATGATACATTATCACATTAACAGCTGTTAATGTGATAATGTATCATGCAGAAGGTTTCATATAGAGAAATCTGTCAAGAACAATGCGGAATGGGATATTTGCCTCATCTTTTGATATAAAGTGGGGTCTGAAAGTCCATATTGAAAATGTGGGATTCAGAATGTTAATTTAAACTTGGAACTAAAGTGTTAGGATTTTGAATAATGTATAATAAAGACACTTGGACAAAGAATAAAGAAAAATAATATGTCCTAAATATAATTTGAAATCAACTAAATGTATGAAATTAGAAAAATACAATACAGACTTCTGGACCACACTGCATGTTTTTTTTATGCAATAAGTATAACTAACTCCTAATCAAATTTGAAATGTTTTTTTTTTATCTTTCTAGCCACGACTTTCTTCAATCTCATCAACCTGCAGTACAGCACAATCTCAGAGTTCTGCACAGGTGATACGTGTCCGGCCATGACGGCCAGCAATACGTAAGTAGCACAGATGTGTGTTCTATTATTCATCCTGACTCTGTTATCCATTATTAAGCCTGCAGACTCGCTGAGAGGCACAGAACAGGCAACTCGACACTTGATGGGTGACCCCAAGGGGGTCATGTTCTGGCGCTATGGTCAAGACCTACAGTCGTGGTTGACCTCAGGGAGATGAGGCGAGAGGTGTCATGTTTTTCCCTCTGTCTGATAAAGAGGGAAAAGTCAGTGGAGCCCTGAGAATCAAGCCTTGTGTCTGATACTCTATCAGACAGTTTGGTTAATGAGTAACCACCAGAAACTGTGTCAGACAGGTGTTGTGTACTCTGTGTGACACACAGCAGATGATTTGTCAGATAGGTCAACATCTGTTTAGCAAGCAATGGCTCCTGGTTCTACAGATATTTAGCTCAAATGAAACCGTGATGTTACTGATGTTTAATCTGATCTATCAGAAGTCTGTGTGTATTTAATGTAGATTTACATTCAGCCCTCTACATTGCGAGTATATCACTTGCATATGTTTGCACTATGCGACCAAAAACGTCTGTAATTAGCCAATGGAAAGTAAATACATTTCACTTGCCAGTGATAGAGTTGTGTAGTGTCGAAGCACAAATGTCCATGGTCATTGTGGGTTTATTCATGCAGCATTAATAACACGCAGTGAGACAGAGGAGACGCCCTGCTCTATTTCTGTGGAGATGATAAAATGCAAGAAACAGAATCTCACGAGAATCACGTGAGTTAATCAGAGAGCCTTAAATAATGTGAGAAAGTGAAGAATTTAAGGAAGAAATAGTTCACTCATAATAGCTATACAGGTTGGCTGGGTTACAAAAGAAGCAAAAGAAAACAAAACATTGAAAAATTGCAATGGATCAAAAGTAAATCAGATAAATAAGAGAGATCTATTTTGGTTATTTAGACATATTTTGATAATTCAATTTTATTTGAATTACTTAAAATTTTATACTTTTAGATTTGACTGCCATTCATACATTTTTGAAGCCTGACAAGGAAATCATATACACTTATTTTATATGGCCCCAAGCTAAATTTGTTTAAATTACTTTGTTGTGTGCATGAAGCACAAATAGTGAATTTGTATGGTAATTAATCGCCATATTCGTGAAACACCTAAAATAGACAATTAATCATCATGTTTGACAATTAATTGCCAGCCAAATTTCACAATCATGACCCCTAATTTTCATTATTAGGTTCGTACATTGTGAATTTTGTTAAAAATGTGTACGAAATTTCAAACAGTGTCAACAACTTGAGATATTATGACATATAAATTGATAGAATGTAAAAATAAAAAAAAAAGCTAAAATGTGATTAAAATAACAAAACGAAATATATATATATATATATATAAAGACAATTATACTATATTGCAAGAATATATATGAAGAGGCCCCCTCTCTGTTTGCTTAATATCTTTTTTTTTGTTACATTATACTTGCATGTCATCAAAAGTCTGGCGCGTGCAAACTAAAACCATACCACGTTGGTGGAATGACCTTCCCAACTCCATCCGTGAAGCAGACTCACACTCTGTCTTAAAAAAACGACTTAAAACACATCTTATCCAAGAGCACTTAACTAGTCACTAACAAAAAAATAAATAAAAATAATAATAATAATTTGCACTTGTATATACTATTGATCCTAGTGAAACTTGTAATATGGCACTTTTGTACCACTGTCTCCTTGAGATGATTCACTTGTTTTCCTCTTTTGTAAGTCGCTTTGGCTAAAACCATCTGCCAAATAAATGTAAATGTAAAATGTACTAGCCAATGACGATTCTTTCTCCAATCTGAGACTCCAACATCTGATTTTGCCTGTGCAAAACTCTATCAATGCAACTTGCAAGTCTGTGGTCTGTTTTTACATTGTTTTATCAGTTAGAATAGTAATAGTAACCTCTCCTTGATAAGGAATACAATCTGAGTTTAGGTTAACACTTAGGGATTTAAAACAAATGTATAATCCTTAGTAGGATCTACAATAATAGTTGTGCCTGCTACTTATAGAGGTGTTTGTCTTTCCTTTTTCAGGACATACTACTGGTATGATGAGAAAGGGAAGAAGACAAAATGCACAGCACCACAGTATGTTGACTTTGTCATGAGTTCAGTACAGAAGTTGGTGACGGATGAGGACATCTTTCCCACTAAGTATGGTAAGTGAGTCTTTGCTTCCATCTAGTGGAGGAATATACAAATTGCATGACTAAATTTAGTGGCAAGGAATTTAATGGTTTGGAATTATTTAAAAAAAAAAAAAAAAAGTTGGGACTGTATGAAAAATGCTATTAAAAACAAAAATGAGTGATTTGTGAGTTATAATCGCCCTTTGCTATATTGAAAGCTCTACAACTACACATTATATGATGTTTTACCCTGTGGAATTTCATAGATATTTTTTTTTAATGTACAGTAATTTCAAATCAGAAGACAGTCGAGTGTTTATCAGTGTGAAACATCACCATTTCTTCTAATAACACTTAATAAGCATTTGGGCACTGAAGTTTTTTAAGTTGAAAGTGTCATTTTCATCCAATCATACATTATGTAGGTCTTTAGCTGCAAAATTTTACAGGGTCTTCGTAGCAATTTAATGCACTTCATAATGCGCCACACATTCGCAATTGGAGATGGTTAGGACTGCAGGCAGGCCAATCTAGCACCACTCACTGCTTATAAAGGCATGTACTTAGAATCCTGGCAGTATATGGTTTGAAGTTGTCTTGCAGGGATGTCCCTGGAAAAGACTGTGCTTGGTGGCAGTATATGTTGCTCAAAACTGTTTACATGTCTGTCAGCATTCATGGTGTTCTCTCAGATGTGTGAGTTACCCACGCCATGTGCACTGACTCACCCCTGGCCCATACAGACACCTGACACTAATAACAGCTTGGATTGTCCTTTTCCTCTTTAGCTCGGATAACACAATGGCTTTGTTTTTCAAAAAAACATTTAAATGTGGACTCTTCAGACCAAAAAACACAGTTCCACTGTTCTACTTTCCATCTAAAATTATACCAAGCCCAGAGAAGTTGGCAGTGCTTCTGGACAGTGTTGATGTAGGATTTCTGCTTTGCATAGTAAAGTCTTAACTAGCATCTGTGGATGCAGCGGCGAGTGGTGTTGACTAACAAAGGTTTACTAAAGTTATTCCAAACCCATGTCCATGATATCCATTACAGATGAAGGATCAGAGGGAGGAGAGAACATGCGCAGACGTGGTTTTCATCTGGCCCTTTATGCAAAGAGATTTGACCAGATTCCTTGAATCTTTTAACAATATTGTGCACTGTAGAGGGTGAAATGGCCAAAATCCTTCCAGTTTGTCTTTGGGAAACATTGTTCTCAAAGTACTGGATTATTTGCTGAAGCATCTTTTGGCAAATTAAATTGAATGATCCTTGCACTTGAAGGTCTTGGCTGTTTTTGGAGGCTTCTTATACAGTATACAGTACAGAGTATAATGACACAACTGCCTCACCTGTTTAACATCTGCTGTTTCACATCGCCTTGTTATTTAAACTCGTCAAATTGTTTTTAGTCTTAAATTACACCTGTCTCAACATTTTTGGAATGTGTTGCAATCATCTGATTTTAAATGACTGTACATTCAAAAATAAATAATAAATAAATAAAAAGGTGAAATATCATATTATGTGTAGTTGTGGTGCTTTCAATACGGCAAAGGGTTAATATAATTTGCAAATCACTCTTATTTGTTTTTATTAGCATTTTTCATACTGTCCCAACTTTTTTGGAATTGGTGTTGTAGTATAATATAGATTACAATATATGGCTGTTACAATTTTGTACATTTTGTAGTACAATTAGTTATATGTGAACTTAGCCTGTTTTTATATGCTTTACATTTTGATGACAGCATATTTGAAAGCAAAGTGAAGGTCATATTTTAGTAAATTACTTGAAAACAAACACCTCTCTCACACCTGGATGGTTGCAAACAGGTGCATAGGACACAGATTAATGTGTAAGAAACACACATAAAAAGTCCAGTACACTGCTGATGCTTCCAAGATTGCAGAACCTTGTAAGGGGCCAAGTTCACATGGTGATGGAACACCTGGAAATATCAGTATCAGAAATATCAAAATTGTTATATCCAAATGTATATATGTATGTGTATGTATATATGAATGTGTGTGTGTGTGTGTGTGTATGTATGTATGTGTGTGTATGTATCTATGTATTTGTGTGTGTGTGTGTGTGTGTGTGTGTGTGTGTTACATAATAATAATAATAATAATAATAATAATAATGTGCTAAGTTCTAAAAACTTTAATTGAAAATAATAAAAATAATGTAATAAATACAATTATAAAATTAGTCATGCAAATCTCTATAGTTGAAAATATCTTTACAGTAAATATTCTAGTTATTATATGTAACTATTAGTGTTATATTTGCCCATAAAAATATTTTAATCCTTGAATTCCAAGGGTGCTTAACATACTAGTGGAAAGCATATCTCTATGATTTGATTAAAATAATAATGAAGAATAATAAAAGATATATATATACAGTGCATCTGGAAAGTTTTCACAGCACTTCACTTTTTCCACATTTTGTTATGTTACAGCGTTATTCCAAAATTAAATTCATTATTTTCCTCAAAATTCTACAAACAATACTCCATAATGACAGTATCTTATAAAAAGTATATGTCAGAATTTTCAAAGCTGTGATATTTATCGATTTTATTCATTTTAATTATTTTTTTATTTTGTGGTGGGCATGAATGTAATGTAATGGTGATTGAGAGAGATACCACAAAAGCCTGTTGTATCATATTTGATGCATGTAATATAAAATAGTATAGAAAATTTTAACCTGGCATAAGTTGCTTATATTCAGCAGATACTAATTTTTTAATATCAGTAACAATATAATCATTACTGTCACTTTCACTTTATTAAAATAAGTTGTCATTTATCACAAATAACAGTATTTGTTGTTGAAGTCTGCTACCATTTTAAATAGATTGATATAAATATTGAAACTTTTTTTCACAAATAACCACTAGATAGTGCCATAAATATGTGAAACTTGCATACCATATGTTTTTGTTTTTTTTTTTTAACCGAGAGTGAGTGATTTGATACATTCGGCATTATAGGGTTAATATTTAGTATGTTTCACTTAACAGTTTGCCTTTATTATCTCCTTTATGCAGGTAAAGATTTCCCCAACACCTTTGACTCACTGGTGAAGAAAATCTGCAGGTATCTCTTCCACGTGCTTGCCCACATCTACTGGTCCCACTACAAGGAGACAGTGGCCATGGACCTGCACGGACACCTAAACACACTGTACACACATTTCATCGTTTTTATTAGGGAATTCAATCTGATGGACCCCAAGGAGACATCCATACTGGATGACCTGACGGAGGCCCTCTGCACCCCCCTTCCCCCTCAGCCACAGAACCATGTGACGGAGAGATGAGGCCCAGGGTCGCTCTCTCTGCACCTGCCAAGCCGGGGTTCACCCTCTCCCTACCAGGAAGTAGAGAAGGACTACACCAGTCACAATGGTGCTGGGACTCAAAGACCTTCTACCCTTCCAGAACATTGCTCTCTTTAGGACCCAGTAAAGAGTGGTCAGCCAGGCCTGCAGGGGGCAGCACTTGCTGAATGACCTCAGAGACTGCCCTATCTGTGAGGCTAACCCTTTAACCAAGAACAACTTCTCTCTCTAGCCTTGTTTCATTTGGTTTCCCTCCCTTTTGCAATTTTTCGTTTTTTGAAAATGGAGGCCGGTTAATGGTTTATTGTTTGCAACTTCCCTCATCATTGCACCTGTTGGACAAAAAGTACAGGGTCCTCTACCCACTTATGAGTGTTTGATGTTAGAGTAAATTGGAGATGCTAGATTTATCTTGAAATAACTGCACTTTTCCCCTCTCACTTTTCCCCTCTCACTTTTCCCCTCTCACTCTTCCCCTCTCACTCTTCCCATCTCTTGGTTCATATAAGGGTGAGATGTTGGCCTGGTTCCTCACAGAGCCTCATGTATGGTATAAAGGTTTCTTTTTTTTTTATATGGTAAAAGGGGTGTGGGTGTGTGCGCGTGTGTGTGTGTGTGTGTGTGTGTGCGCGTGCCTGCGTGATCAAGGCTTTTGCACTCTGGAACTGAGAGAGCTCTCAATGCTACCTGCTCACTTTGCTCATGATACAGCAATCCCATATCAGACAAAACAGCTCCTCAGTTGTCCCACGGCCATATACTTGTGTATGGCATACACTTTTGTTACATACTAGACTGCTAACCACTGTCAATGAGACAGTCTTAGGTTATGAAGTGGCTCTGTTAGGGATTTAAATACAATGAGGTTGCCATTTTGGAGTCATGCTGGTTCCAGGGCCTGAGTTTGTGTGTTTGCTGTTGAGTGACAAAGACATTGCTGTTGTCTGCTAAAATTTAAAGCATTTTTTTAAACTGAAACACTGCTATTCAGTCTCTGGAAGCAACATGCCCTGTGGAACAGTACAAATGTTTAGATGTTTTGAAGAGTAAAGTGGCTTTGGTGCAGTAAATTGCAGGCAAGCAAGGGCTTGTCTGGCCTCATTTTGAAAGACAATTTCTGAATGGAAAAGAATGTAAACTTAGTCTCTATGTATTGATTGCAAAGATTATTATCTTGAAGTGATTGAGAGAGCGACAAAGGCAGAGTGCAAGAAAGGGTGAAAGATTTTTTTAGTTCTCCCTTCATCACTGTTAAAAGAGTGTTCTGTTAGGCTGACCTCTTGCGAGAAAATTGGACATTTTATTTAATTTATTAATAATTTTTTTTCCATTTTGGTTTTAGTTTACATTTTTCAGGGCTCCTCAGTTCTGGCTTTTGTTTTATGTATTTTAATAATACTTAAGTTAAAAGCAATTTAATATTTTAAGCTCTGCAAATTATAACCTAATAAAATATTTAAAAGTCACACAGATCCTTCTTGATTGTCTGTTTTGTTTTGTTTTTCCTCATATATATATATATATATCTGGGTTTCCGTTGTCCGGTAATTACCGGACATTGGCCGGGAAAAAAATGAAGTGTCCGACAAAATTAAATCTCTCCGGTCATATTGTCCGATTAAAATTACCTAATAATCCCGCCCCCTAACACAATCTGAATTTGAGAATAAGCCTAAAATGTATAAAGCAAAAATACACCGACCTTTGGCTATGTTATAAAGGAACAGGCTCTACCGTTTGAAAGTTAGTAAACAACATCGCATGCTGCATTTCAAATAAAGCGCACGCCTAAAAGGAACGATTGAGTGAGACGTTTCAAATATGGCCAGGCCCAGGCAGACTAGCCTTAAAAGCTTTTTTCTGAGGCCAGACAGCTCCACCACCACCGGAGAAAAAGCCGAAGTGTAGGGCGTATCGGTCGGAATGGAGTGACAAGTTTCCATGGCTAAGATGTGAGGTAGTTGATGGTCGCTGCAGAATCGGATCAAGACGAAGCAGCTAAATCGCCTTGCGGAGAATAAGGTTAGGCCATCCTTAAAAATATTTTGGTTTGCAGTAACAGCTGCAAAAAAAAAAAAAAAAGGGGGTTGGTAGGTAGGTCTATTTTTTTTTTCAAGTTTCAATGTAAAAAAAAAAAGTAAAATTTTGGTCATGGGGATTACGTAGGTATAAATTTAAACAATTTGGCATATTGTGACGTCACTGTCTGGGTCTTCAAACCGTGCCATCGGGCGCACCATTGCAAACCTCATTCTGATGCAGGTCGTATAGACCACAAATAATTTGAAATCTTGTCAAGAAACATCTTTATTGCATTAATTCAGTCGACTAATTAATTCAGTCGACACGATCACCGTACTCAAAAAAATGTTGGGTTATTTTTTCAACCCTAACCCTGGGTTAAGCAGTTTGGGTCATTTAATTGGGTTATTTTCTCAGTGTTGGGTAGTTTTATGTGTAACCCAGTCGTTGGGTCATTTTCACTGACAGTTGAAACAGTCCACCCCTCCCCCACCCCGATGTATCAGCCCAACTCCTGTCTCAAATCTGACGCGCGGGCTTTTGAATCGCCTCAGGAGGGAGCAGTTTTCAGCGAGAACAATTTAAGGTTTGTATCGATGATTTTTATCTATAAAACTATTACTTTACACTAGCAAATACAAAAGTATGCAAAATAGGACAGTTCACATGACATTAACTATTATTAAATGTAATGCTTGCTTCTTCAGCTTTGGTTTGCTGTAATGCTCACTGGATTGTTATTACGTTTGTTATTCTGTTTTTTTTTTCTTCTTTATGAATGATTCAAACGTCTCATTTTGTCAAATTTCGACGTTTTAGTCTGAAATATGTGACCTATGTAACGGAGTCATGAAGCTCAAACTCGATTAATACCTGACGCGAGCGTCCCGTCAAAAGCAAACACTTATAGCAAACACACACACACACATATATATATATTTGCTTTTGACGGGACGCTCACGTCAGGTATTAATCAAGTTTGAGCTTAATGACTCCGTCCGTCAAAAGCAAATATATAAGTGTTTGCTTTTGACGGGACGCTCGCGTAGTAACCAACCGCCGACCGAAAAGCATCCGTTGAAAAACTACTCTTCTACTGGTGAGTTTTTAGCGGTGGTGTTTTCAATTAATTCCTATGAATTTGTCTCGGTGACAGAAGCTTCCAGTTCACAAACAATACAACAAGACAGAGATAATATAAAAAATAAAAATTGAATATAAAATAAAGTATATATAGAATACAATAAGATACTTAATAAGATATATATACATACATGCATACATATACGTAGTGTACATACAAATTCAAAAAACTACATACTGGTTCTGGTGCTCAGAGCACCAGTAGAGCGTTGGGCTGTGTTTATACTCCAGATACGTCATGGTTGAGGGGCGTGTTCTGTCGTGCGCCTCATCCAATAAGAGTTGAGAGTCTGATCCTTCAGAATTTCACACATAGGTGTAAAGTGGGCAAGGCTTCATGGGATCTGTAGACTGTTTTGAACTCCCTTTGTTTGATTTTGTCACGTTTGTTGTAGTCAGGCTTTATGACTGTATATAGGCCTGCCTTTGTCTTATATCTGAGTACATGAGGCCCAACATGAGTCAGTTGCTCTGTGACATATTTGTAGTTTTATAAGGTGCACTTTTTGTCAGTCATGGATAATAAAAAACATGTGTGTGCTCAAAGTCAAGTTAAGTGTATTGTATCATATTTTCATCTGTTTCATATACAGAACCTTTTGTCTCATGTGTGATGCCCAATTAAAACTCACATCTCGGCCTCTTTGTCCGTCTTCCCACAGACAGGGTGCAGAATAACATCTAATGGATAATTTTGTCCAGGAGAAGCTGAAAGAATGGAACTTGGAAGTACTGATACCACGCTTTAAAGGTAAACTTTAATTTATCTTGATAAAATGAAAATGCACTTCTCTTTATCTATCTTGTAATATCCAGATTTATCTGTGAGATTTATAATGAGGCATATCAAAGCATTTTTTTTTTTCTGATCCTCAAAAGTGCCACACTGCACTCTGACCCTTGCCCTAAAACACTGGGTGAAAAAACAGGACATTGAAAAAACAAAAAGGCAGTATACAATAAATTATATGTTGCAATGCTTTCCTGAAATTAAAATGTATTCCTCTCTTCTCATCTCTTCTCTTCCTCTCTTTACAGATGAACACATCGATAAAGAATCTCTCCTGCTACTTGATGACATCTCACTCGAAACAATGATACCAAAGATAGGCCTACGTCTGAAATTTAAAAAGCACCTGAGAGCTGCTTGTTGTGAGTGAAGAAGTTTACTTTTAAGATGGGATATATCTGCTTTAAGTGCAAAAAGACTGTTGGGAACAATGTTCGCTTTTTGTTTTCTCACTTAAGGAGAATGCATAATGTACATAGTTCATCAAGTTATTTTAAGTGTTCCACAGATGCATGTTCATTAATTGTATATGGTTAATTGAACAAACATGAAAAACATTGTTTGAACCCTTTAAAATAAAGATCTGTAAAATTATTTGGATTTTTACTAAATTATCTTTAAAATATAGTGTCCTGAAAAAGGGACATGTCTTTTATTTGCTGAGTGTGTGTGGTGGTCATTCGGAAATGAGAGACAGGTGTGCAGATAGGCGAGATCAGATGGTGCAGGGAGCAGGAAAACTGGGGTTACTGCATGGTAGGGGGAAGTGGTAGGATCTGAAATGATAGAGGGAGTTAATGGCATGAAGAGACTGGGTATATGGAATGATGGACAAGGTGATGCAAAAAAGACTGTTTATGCAAATTAAAGTAGAAGGTAATTTGAGTCAGCTGATGACTGATTTTGTATAATAATGCTGCATCAATCATGTATAGTGTGTCGTATGTTCTCATGCATTCTATGATTTTATTCTGTTTTTAACAGGTTGGGACCAACATGGTTGAATAGTTGGGGGAGGCTGAGATTGCTAAACCCTTCCCCTTTGTCCTTGGCCTCGGAGACAACAGTCAGTGCCATCAAGCCTTTGTTGTTGTTGGCAGACAGGCACTACAGCAAAACACTCTCCTTGGTGCTGTGGACATTTGTTTTAAACTTTTTTATGTTTTGGACATTCATTTCCCAAAGCAGTGCGCACCAGTGTGGGAGTTTCTGCAGACCGTTGTCTACAAACTCCCAGGAACAGAATCGCCTTCAATAAAACTGCTGCGTGGTTATTTGTCTTGCTAAGCAGTACTACAAAATTTGTTAGCTGATAATACGTTTTTTTATGCTCTTTCCACTGTGTTCTTGTGCCACTCTTGTTAACTTTATGTTGTAATGTTTATGTACTTTTGAAACAAAACCATTTATGAAATTTTAAGGATTTGTGAACAGAAATTGTATGAATTAAAATTGTTTATATGCTGTTTTATTGTTAATTGAGAATGAAAATATACTTATTCTTTCTCTATGAAGTATGCTTTCTATTTTTTGTCTGTATATAGTTACAATAAGTGAAGGTAGTGAAATATAAAACTATGACATACTCTCTGTAGGAATGCAATGAACACCCGAGAAAATACTGATATGGTCCTTTCAAACCCTTTATAAACAGCTTGAAACACATTACCTATACATTGGGTTGTTGTAACCCAGCAAAAGGTTATCACTACCCATAAGATGGGTTAAACAATCAACCCATAGAGTTGGGTTGGTTGTACAACCCAACATGTTAGGTTAAAATAACCATGGTTGGGTTTGTCCATATTTGACCCAGCCATGGGTTGCAAAACAACCCAAATTGGGTTCTTTTCAACCCAACATTTTTATAGATCTGGGCACAGGTTTTCCAGAACTTCGTGCCAAGTTAAAGCGGTGTCGAGATGTTTTAATGCATTTTTAAAATGTATTATGGTGCCCGAACCCGTATGACTTTGAACGGTGACCGCGAACATTTTATTTACTGCAGCCGCAGCCATCATTACCAAGCGCGAACAGTGAATGAAGCGCGAACAGTGAATGAAACGCGAACGTACAAGCCATAGTGTAGCATGCGTAAACCAATAGCGTAAACATAATCATAGACGCCACAGGTTTTTTTTAAAAAAGAAAGAACGTAGCCTACGTTTGTATGTAGGCATAAGCAATTTATATTCACAATACTTACTAAAATACAACTAATATTATTTTATTGAATTTGGATAAGTTGTTTGAAGAGTAAAAAAAATCGGTCGGTCTTAACGCAAGTTTACAACCGGCAACTCGGTCGGACTAAAAGAAAAAAAAAAAATAATAATAATTGGGTCGGTCCTAAATTGACAGGGTCGGTCGGCAAACAAGAATATTTTTAAGGATGGCCTTACGCGGCTTATGCGCATTGCAAGTTGTGGAGAGACACTGGGAAGTTTTATGTCGGCAGCTGCACAATTCAGCACTGCAAAACAGCGTAAAAAGCAGCCTAAAATGACGCGAGACAATGTTATAGGCCTAGTCATTTGTTTGTTCCAGTTCATTTGACAAGGAGTCATTTCACGGTGGCCAATTTAAATGTTACCAGCTAAATGAGACATACTGAGAGTGTATAATTAAGTTCGCTTGAGTAAAAACAATAGGCTACTATTCAGATATTTTATGTGGGGAAGAGGGATTGGTTTGTTAAACAATGAATGTGAAACGCCAATCGGACGTTCATGTTTTTTTTTCCGTCTATTTGAAAGTTAGGCTAATAAACATGTTGCATTCTATACGGCCTGATTATGTCATTTTTTAAGTTACATAGCCTGCCTCCAGTTTTCCTCAACTTGACTAATTAAGAGGCGATATTTGACCGGCATATCATCAAAATGTCCGTAAAACGAAACCAGTGACCGGCACCATTTTTTTCTAGCGGAAACTCTGATATATATATATATGAGTTTCCGCTAGAAAAAAATTAGCTTTAGCTTTATATTTTTAACTTCTATATATATAGAAGTTAAAAATATAAAGCTAAAGCTAATATAAAGCTAAACAGTGTTGGATAAGTTTCTCAAAGTTTTCATCTATGAATTACTTATGTAAAATTGTAATTTGTTTACTGTACTGATTACTTCAATGCAAAAGGAGTCATATTACTTTTAAAACACAAAATTAGTTTTTCTGATTAAAGAATTCAAAATAATGTCTGTTTCATACACAGCGCCACACATCACTCCCTTGCAATGACTCATTAGGGGTCACATGCCCTTTAGCTGTCACAGAAATGCAAACAGACATACACTCACCTAAAGGATTATTAGGAACACCTGTTCAATTTCTCATTAATGCAATTATCTAATCAACCAATCACATGACAGATGCTTCAATGCATTTAGGGGTGTGGTCCTGGTCAAGACAATCTCCTGAACTCCAAACTGAATGTCAGAATGGGAAAGAAAGGTGATTTAAGCAGTTTTGAGCGTGGCATGGTTGTTGGTGCCAGACGGGCAGGTCTGAGTATTTCACAATCTGCTCAGTTACTGGGATTTTCATGCACAACCATTTCTTGGGTTTACAAAGAATGGTGTGAAAAGGGAAAAACATCCAGTATGCGGCAGTCCTGTGGGCGAAAATTCCTTGTTGATGCTAGAGGTCAGAGGAGAATGGGCCGACTGATTCAAGCTGATAGAAGAGCAACTTTGACTGAAATAACCACTCGTTACAACCGAGGTATGCAGCAAAGCATTTGTGAAGCCACAACACGCACAACCTTGAGGCGGATGGGCGACAACAGCAGAAGACCCCACCGGGTACCACTCATCTCCACTACAAATAGGAAAAAGAGGCTACAATTTGCAAGAGCTCACCAAAATTGGACAGTTGAAGACTGGAAAAATGTTGCCTGGTCTGAGTCTCGATTTCTGTTGAGACATTCAGATGGTAGAGTCAGAATTTGGCGTAAAGAGAATGAGAACATGGATCCATCATGCCTTGTTACCACTGTGCAGGCTGGTGGTGGTGGTGTAATGGTGTGGGGGATGTTTTCTTGGCACACTTTAGGCCCCTTAGTGCCAATTGGGCATCGTTTAAATGCCACGGCCTACCTGAGCATTGTTTCTGACCATGTCCATCCCTTTATGGCCACCATGTACCCATCCTCTGATGGCTACTTCCAGCAGGATAATGCACCATGTCACAAAGCTTGAATCATTTCAAATTGGTTTCTTGAACATGACAATGAGTTCACTGTACTAAAATGGCCCCCACAGTCACCAGATCTCAACCCAATATAGCATCTTTGGGATGTGGTTGAACGGGAGCTTCGTGCCCTGGATGTGCATCCCACAAATCTCCATCAACTGTAAGATGCTATCCTATCAATATGGGCCAACATTTCTAAAGAATGCTTTCAGCACCTTGTTGAATCAATGCCACGTAGAATTAAGGCAGTTCTGAAGGCGAAAGGGGGTCAAACACAGTATTAGTATGGTGTTCCTAATAATCCTTTAGGTGAGTGTACATATGAACGTAATTCATGTTTTAAATGTATTCTACATAAATATTATTTTAGAAATATGTGTCACCCAATTAATGATCTTAAAAGTAATTAACTTGATTGAAGTTGTAACTGTAATCTGATTACAAGAATTAAAGACCTGTTTACACCTGGTATTAAGATGTGTTTTTGGTGATCGGATCACATGTGGTCAGCACTAAATACATGTCTATACAGGGTCTAAAATGTTTTTTGATCAAATCACATCGCATCGCATCGCATTTGATGTGTAAATGCCAATCCTTCCTAAATACGTCTTGGACATCAGCGAAGCACCACCCCTCACCTGGCAATCAACCGCTGCGCTAAAACAAGAGTTTAAACTTTGCCTGTTATGAGCAGTTAAAAAGGAAGCAAATACAAACACTAGAACTTCACGGATCTTCTTCAGTGTGTCTGAAATCAACATGCTGTGATTTATGAGAAGCACAAACATCTGCAGCTCAGATTAATACAGGTAATCCACTCAAAGAACAGACAGTGCTTGAAATGTTGCTTTTGTGCATAGATTACATTTCAGCTGCATCTGGGAGAAATAGTGCCCCATTTTTTTGCATTTGTTGTTCTCTAATGTCATGCAGTAAAACACTGACATAGTGACTGATGTGTGTCATCATGAAACTGAGTCCCTCCCCACCTAATCTGATCACAAGTGGTCACAGGAGACACATTAAAGCGACCAGGTGTAAACAATGTGTCGTCTCACCTGACCATATGTGATCGGATCACCTGAGTCAAATCACGCATCAATACTAGGTGTAAACGGGATCTAAAATGTCATTTGTTTCACAACTTTTTTTTGGTTTAAGAAGTAATTGGATTCCAGTAACTAAACTTTGTAATCTGGTTACACCCAATGCTGAAGCTAAATCGCAACTGCAACAATTGAATTTGTTTTTAATATCTGAATTTCAGATAGTTCATACAATCCAACCTGTCTACAGATCTCCAATATGTATTTATAAGTAAACATTTTATTATTTCACAGTATATGTACTTTACAATAATTATACATGCCATACAAGACATTAACAATCCATATTATCCATCTAAACATCATCTTTATCATTTGTCTGCTCGGACAAATGCAGAGAAAACACTGTCCTTCTGCTCCAGTAGAATATCAGGTTCATCATACTCTAAAATGGCTTCATCACAATCACCACGTCGGAACACAGGATGGTGTGAACGCGATGCTGTGAAACACCACAAGAGAACACAATAAGTCTCAAGATACATCACAGTGTAATTGCAATTAAGATTGGCATGGATGGATTTTGGCATTTAAGTGAAATTATGTTTGGTTATGATCTGATCACTTCCTGTCATTTTTTAATGGTGTGCTTTATGCATTAAAGGTGTGTGGCAGGGTGGAGGGCGGGGCCGGGTCGTGATTATACACACCCAGTCCCTTATTAGGCTAATCAAGCCCTCCAGAGGGATAAAGGCCAACTGCAGAAGATGGTGCGGGAGAGAGAGATCGTTTACGGACATGTCCATTATGTGTGTGTTTTGTTTTAGTTTCTCATTAAAATATCATTTATATCGTCAAGCCCGTTCTCGCCTCCTCCTTTCCCTTGAATCCCTTTACACTGGTGCCGAAACCCGGGCAAGGAGGAGGCGAGCCTGATAAGGGACCAGGTGTGTATAATCAGGACCCAGCCCCGCCCTGCCACATTCCTCCCTCGTTCTTTCAGGATGGGGAGCCCTCCGCCCTGCCACAAGGTGATGTTTAAAATTGTTCGATATTAACATACTTCAAACTATTCCAGTTTACAAGACAACTATAAGGAAGTCATTTGTAGGCTGATTTCCTTGAAAACACTGGGATTTTCAGCATTTCTGTTTGAACGGCCCAACATTGATTCAACCATTGATGTGAGTTTAAGGCTGGAGTCTGGACTACCCGTTTTCTGACCAATGATATGTAACAGAGGTATTTTTCATTATGGAACTTTTATTTTGACGGGTTTCTTTTCTTTCTCCGGTGTGTTTGCGGGAGATGAAAAGACGTCTGGAAAGAAGAAGAGTGAGCAGTGTGAGGAGAGACACGCCGTGATCGCGGTGTGAGAGATCGACAGCTTGTTCGCTGAAACTGTAACGTAAGGCAGTGGCGCACAGCCAGATTAAGTTAACTGGTTTGGTGTACATTGATATTGTTGTGTGAAACGGATGACGAAGTTAAAGCAAAAGTTCGGTCGATTGCGTCATTGAACAAAGGACGGTGTTGGAGACTGGCCAAGAGCGCGAGAGAGAAATCGCTGGAGCCGTGAGTTTCGTTCAGAACACTGAGTGTTTTTGCCATAATTCTGACTGTAGGAACTTTTGAGAGTCATACGTTGCCTGAGTCATCCATTAACCTTTGTCGGAGCGAGAGACATTGATTTTTTTTTTTTTTTTGTCGGTGAATCATTTAAGTGCACTTGTTAGTGCGCGAGAATGAGTTTGTGAGCTGAACAATCGGTTTTTGAAGGAGTGATTCGTTTTTTTTTGTTGTTGTTGTTTTTTAGAGACTGATGAACGTCCAGGATCGAGATTTTGTTTGAGAATATTTTTTTTTTTTTTTTTTATTCAGATCGTTTGGTCTATGCGTGCGAGCTGCGCCATTTTGTTCCGGAAAGTTCCTGAGTTTTCTGGGCCGCGCTGAAACTTTTCTTGCGTTTTTTTTATTATACCCTGCCATCCTTACGACATCTCATTGACCTGTCCCAGCAGCTGTTACTAAAGTCATCGCAAGTCATCGCAAGCCATCGCATCAAAGTTGTCCTTACCACGGACTGGTACAACAGTTGTTACACACACACACACATTCTTGTAATTGCTACAAAGAGAGGACCACCAGTTCTGCTTAACATAGAAACACATACAAACTATTTCTGGCCACTAGATGGTGTCCTTATCCAATACACTCCTTTGGATTACAGAAAACACCAAGATTTATATAAAAGTTTTTTCACCATCAGAGTGAGGACCGACCGGCGGGCACATGATTAATAGGTAAACTAAGATGCGGTTTCCATTACGGAATATTTAAAACTGTAAGTCTGTAATGACAAACGAGCAATGAGTTTGTCACCATTAACAGGGCAGTGTTTTTTTTATTGAATAAACGTGCAAATTGTTATTTCATCAGGGAGAAAGAAGTGTTAGTTTTATTTCCAGTTTTATTGATTTGATTTTCTTAAGACATTATGGAAACAATTAAGCGTAGTATTATTAAATTCTGTGACTTTTTGCCTCAGTTAAGCATAAAGCAATAGTCTAAACTAACTGTTAAGTTGCCAGTCAAGGAAAATGGACATTGGTTGTAATTTGAAATATGATTAAGAACTTTTGTGGTTGAGCACAACTTTTATAATAAATGTCAAATTCAGAAGTTTTTTTTTTTTTTCAGAAAATCATTCCTGTTCCACGGTATTAAGCACAAACATGGCAGACATGAACAATAATAAAAATGCTGGTTTATTTAGTACCCAGTCTTGAATACACTTGTAACATTTGTTCAGTGATTAACATTGCACTTATTGAAAGGTAACAGCATGTGTCAGTTCCTGCTCATTATCAAAATACTATTTGAAACATTGCTGTAGAGTGCTAACAAAAGAACAAATTAACAAACCCATTTAAAACCGGAATAATCAGCCGCTTACTCCCTCATCTTAGTGTCCTCCCTCTGTAAGTCAATTCATAATGCAAGCTTTCTTTTAACTTTAATAATTTCATTGTATACAAAATACTTCACGTCTTTCCACGTCTGTGCTCTTAGGACTGGAGACTCTTTGGCAATGCACATCAGGCAGTCCTGTTTTCCTGGAACCATTTTAAGTGCGATTAACTTGGCAAAGCGTCGTTTGACTGCCGTCCTCTCCTGGTCATTCCAGGGTCTCTTACCTTGAATCCTGACTTCCCTTTGTGGAGCATCTATGAAACAAAAACCAAAAGATATTTATTAGGAGTTGAGTTGATAATAAATTCAGACTTTATTGAAGTTATATAACCTTCTGAACCCTGCCTAGATTAACTAATACTAGTAGGCAAGTCATGTTTATTGATACTGCACATTTCGTACACAAGGCAACTTAATGCGCCTTACAAAAGAAGATATGCAAAATTACAATCAGGTGAAGACACAGCACATGCATCAAAACAGGAAATACACAGCGCATGTGGTCACAAAAGAAGGACGACCGGCCATTGACCATTAAGAGAATGTCAATTAAAACATTTTGTTTACTTTATCACAAAGTCCTTTTCTGCTTGAAGGCCCTATACCTGATAATTATTTTATTTTTTGACCCATAAAAGAAGTAATTTGTAAAACCTTTGTGACATTTTGACTCTGAAGGGCGGCCGTGATGACAAAAATACCCATTTCGTCACATTTTGACAAAAAGGTTAAACATTAGGCATAAGACACCGGTCTGGGATACATTTTTGCTCTTCTTGATCCAGAGGCGAGAGCTGTCGAGTGTGTTTGACCAGTGACTGACCTATCTGCAAATAACCCACTATAACAGTTAACATTCATGTTTAGATGCTACAGTCGAAGCGTGAATAGCTGCAAACAGAAAGGCCCGCACTGTCCGGGAATCAAACCCTGGACCTTCTAGCTGTGAGGCTAGAGCCCTAACCACTCAGCCACCGTGCCGCCAAGTCCCACTTACATTGTTCACAGGAAACATGTATTACATGAATTTCTGTTAAATATATCTTACCAACATCACTGCATTGTCTTCTAACTGCAGTCTTCTTACAGCTCTTAGGGGATCTGGTGCCAGAAGTCAGTGTGTCCTCTCCATCTGAGAGAGAGATGGCATATTAGTATAATGAAACACATAACACTCTGCATTTAGTCCTTCTCTTTATTGCATGAACTCTTATTGCATATTTCTTTAGCATCTTAACACACCCACTGTTAAAACAGTGATAATGTAGATGTGATTTAACAACAAGGCCAATAATACGCAAGAGCATAATGAGCCAGGACAGGTTTTTTATGGGTGTAACAAACTTTGTTTTGGGCATGTATTAATTTTTAAACTTTACATTGTTTTGACAATTTTACATGCAGAATTTTAACTATTTGCCATTAGCTGTAAATTTTCTGCATTTCAATGATTTTATTCTGCTTGCAGTGAGTGTTGACATGGCTATCTCCTCCCTGGTACCTACGGGCGGAGAGGCTGCAGCTCCATGGGTGCGGTGTGGGCAGATTTAGCGCAGGTTTTCCCTCTTAGTGCAATAGATAAGTAGAAAAATACATTAGTTTGTGAAACAAGCATGACATTTGGTCCAAGTGTTTACTAAAATCCTCTCTGTCAAAAACTCTGGGTGTCCACCAAAAAATTCCTAGATGAAAAAAAATAGTCTGACGGATGTATGGGATACAACTAGGTTTGGTTAACCTCGCCCGATCATTCGTCCAGTGCCATTGAAGTCCTGTGTGATCTGTGCACCATCCGGGTAAGAACATGAGCCTCTGTCCTCGGCTCTGCTTTAGCTTTCACACCCTCAACTCAGTCTAACTAGATCTTAGAACAATTTTCTACCAACTAACTGATATGGGGCTATTAGACAGCATTTGGGACACTAAACTAAAACTAGTCTATTATTGTACAGAAAGTAAAGCTCGGTAAAGCATTAGTAAAGATCAGCTGACACTGATGCCCAGGCTGTGTTACAGCAGTGAAGTCAAAGAGTACCCTGTTGTGCAGTGACATTCACTCTTTAGACATGTAATTATACATGTAATAAACCACCACCTGAATTGTGCATAGACAGGTGTAGCCTGATAGATTCAGACAGTCATTCCAAGAAAAACTATTTTACATTTTTTCTGTGCCTACAGAATCCTGAAACACATTTAAGGTTTGTGAGGGCAATATTTGACTCCATCTTTGTTTATAGTCTGCTCTATGAAATATTAAACTCTTTCACCTTTGCTTGTTGACTCTACCTTAAGTCTGTAAAGCCAAAGCATAAACTAATGATCAGACACACGCAAAACCAATGAAAAAAAACTGAGAAAGAAATAAACAAAAAATAATTAAAGTTTGAATGGACACAGTCATTTTCAAAAGTTGGCTTATGGAGACGATTTATGCCAAATTTCATACTTGTTTTACCAAATGAAGTATTTTAGTGAAAAAAATGTTTATTTGCTGCACTATCTGTAGCTCTTTGAGGAGCTCCAAAAGGTTTATCATGGCGAGGTTGAACTGTGACACTGTGTGTGGCTTATAGTCAACTGCAGGCCTATATATGTACAATTTTTAAATTTAGTTGGAGCAATTTTTTTATTCAGGTGCGCTAAATAGTCTGGAAATTACGGCAGATATATTGTCATTTATGTTGAAACGAAGTGAAAACAAATCAAATCTCCCATTAGAAATGCAAGGTTGAAAGATGTCCTCCTTGTTTTTCTGTTAACATCATAATAGATTACTGTTCTACAAAGTATTAAAATTAAATTCATGCGATAACAGTAGAGCTGGCTCACTAGGCCAAGATCAGTAAACCTGGTTTAAGAAACAACATTAGCAGTAACTAGAAAAAAAGTTTGAGACAAACTAAAAGTTGGCTTGAAAAAGCCGGACCAGAGAGTTTGAAGAAGTTTAAAGTAGTTTGAAAGATGGATTAGTTAGATAGACAGAAAGATTGGTTTCAATAAAAGAAAGATTAATTAGAAAGAAAAAAGATTAATAAGAAAGAAAGAAAGAAGAAAGATTAGTAACCCCATCTGGTTGCTAAGCAGTTACCATAGTGACACTTATCAAGTCTCCATTCCACCCTGATTGAAATAAATCAACCCAGAAGTCTCTACGATTTTCTGGTGCAGAGAAATGTGACTTGATACTTGGTTGCTAGGGTAACCCCATCTGGTTGCTAGGGTGAAAGATTAGACAGACAGACAGACAGATCATAGACAGATGATAGATAGATAGACAGACAGATACACAGATAGATAGATAGATAGATGACAGATAGATAGACAGATATACACAGACAGATCGATAGATGAACGATAGACAGACAGATAGACACACAGATAGATGATAGACAGATAGATAGATGAACGACAGACAGGTAGATAGATAGACAGACAGATAGATGCACAGATAGATAGATGAACGACAGACAGATAGATGATAGACAGACAGATTGATACACAGATAGATGATAGACAGATAGATGGATGAACGACAGACACACAGATAGATAGACAGATGATAGAAAGACAGATTGATACACAGATAGATAGACAGATAGATGAACGACAGACAGACAGATAGGTAGATGAAAGACAGACAGACACACAGATAGATGATAGACAGACAGATTGACAGATAGATACACAGACAGATAGATAGACGGATAGATAGATGAAAGACAGACAGACAGATAGATAGATGAAAGACAGATAGACAGACAGATAGATAGATGAAAGACAGACAGATAGACACACAGATAGATAGATGAAAGACAGACAGATAGATAGATAGATACACAGATAGATAGATGAAAGACAGACAGACAGAGAGATACACGGATAGACAGACAGACACACACAGATAGATAGATGAAAGACAGACAGACAGAGAGATACACAGATAGATAGATGAAAGACAGACAGACAGATAGATAGACAAACAGACAGACACAGATAGATAGATGATAGATATAGACAGACAGACAGATAGACACACAGATAGATGAACGACAGACAGACAGATAGACACACAGATAGATGATAGATAGACACACAGATAGATGATAGACAGATAGATGATAGATACAGACAGACAGACAGATGATAGACAGATAGATAGATGAATGACAGGCAGACAGATAGATAGATGAAAGACAGACAGACACACACAGATAGATGATAGACAGATACACAGATAGATAGATGAACGACAGACAGATAGACACACAGATAGATGATAGATAGATAGATAGACAGACACACAGACAGATAGATACACAGATAGACAGATAGATAGATGAATGACAGACAGACAGATAGATACACAGACAGATAGACACACAGATAGATGATAGACAGACAGATAGATAGATGATAGATAGACAGACACACAGAGATACACAGATAGATAGACAGACAGACAGACAGATGAGACAGATAGATAGATGACAGACAGATAGATAGACAAACAGACAGATAGATAGATACACAGATAGATAAGTTTATTAGTACATATAGAATGGTTTAATTGAGTCTAGGGCTTCAGGGAGTTTAGATTTGAGTTTATTTGTGCACTACTGGGCCACCGTAGTCTTGGCTCAATTTGAACTGTTGCAATGAAAGTCAATGGGATTTTTATGATTTTTAATATTAATTTAAGAAAACTCAGTCAAATCAGTTTGAAAAGATATAGCACACTAAGTCAGAACAGTCTGAAGGTCTGACCCGAGTTTGGAGTTTGTAGAGTTAAAGCTATAGGAGGAGTTAGAGTCAGAACATTTTGGGTAAGAAAAAGAAGAATAAGAATATTAAGTTTAAGTACAATATCAGTAAGTTGGCTCTCACAAGCAAACTTAATAATATAAAAGCACTGAAAGGTCACAGAATGATATGTGTACTTGTGCTTACCATGCTCAGAGTCACCACTATCTTCATCATCATCCAGTCTAGATGTTGTAATCCCCTTTGTTTTTTCAGCAGATGAGCTTTCTGAAGTTGAGTGTGGCTCCTGTCCATCTGTGCAGCATGAAAACAGTAAATGTTGACAAAATGTTTACATTTACATATTACAAACAGTGACAGTAGAGCCTTAAAGGTGCATCTCAAATTATGCAGTCAAAAGCTGTGACTGGTTACATTCTCCATTTCCATGGACAATAATATATGCATGTCCAGACCTAATCATCTAAGTTAAAAACACAGTTCAGGTGGAAGCGTTAATGTTTTATGTGGTGTCTAGTTCAACAGTGCAGTTTAGTGAAGCTGTCAGCTCCAGCCAGTCAATAATAATAATAATAATAATAATACATTTTATTTGTTTGGCGTCTTTCTAAGCACTCAGGGTCATCTTACAACAAAGGAAACACATTAAAGGGACACTTCACCCATTTGCATTAAGCTTTGTATCGTTAGAAACCCAGTCATATTTTTGAATGGTCGTGCATCATTCCCTCAGTTTCCCCTGAGAGATGCAGTTGCAGTGAAAGGTGCAGTTGCAGTGAGAGGTGCAGTGAGAGATGCAGTGAGAGATGCAGTGAGAGGTGCAGTGAGAGGTGCAGGTGCAGTGAGAGGTGCAGGTGCAGTGAGAGATGCAGGTGCAGTGAGAGGTGCAAGAGCGAGGTAGAGGTGTAAGAAACGCATGGTGGCATTTGACTAAATGTGTTTTTGAGAAGAAAATTATCCATTTGGCCAATTGTGATTTGTAGGTGTGAGTCTGTGTTAAGAGTCTAGAAAAAGTATCTGAAGTATGGGTAAGCTCTAGTTAGCGATTTAAAAAAAAAAAAAAACTGTAAATACAGTGGCGGTGTCCTTGAGTAAGACACTTAACTCCAGGTTGTTCCGGGGGGATTGTCCCTGTAATAAGTGACTAAGTCGCTTTGGATAAAAGCGTCTGCCAAATGCATAAATGTAATATAAATGTAATATGACTACCCGTGTGATTTTTAGAACATACCTTCACGAGCTTCCTGTTGAATTCCTGCATCTGACGTCCTTCTCTTTTTGACACCTTTCAGATCTTTAGTTGGGGTGGCTGCGTGTCTTTTGCCTATGAAAATATTCACAGTAGGAAATTGCTCAACTTTTACAGTGATATTAAAAGAAAGTCAAAAATATGCAGATAAATAAAGATGCTCACACAGTAGATGAAGACAGACAGAAAGAAAGACTGATAGAAGACAGTGTAATTGGAAGAGGGAGAACTATAAAATTGTATAATAATTACTTAATTACCACTGAGAACGGAGTCCAGTGTTTGCCCTTTCAGTGACTCTGCTCCATGCTCCATCGCAAAGAGAAGTTTGCCAATCTTGGCCAATTGGAATGTTTTATCTGTCTGTTGATAATACTCGCAGTGGACTCGGATATCATGTCCCATAAAACGAGCAACTTGCTCAAGTTCCTGATTGCTGAGGTCGAGAAGCTGGCACAAGGTAGCAACGTGTTTCCTTAACTTTGTTGATCTCAGCAGTTCAGGGTTTTTGGCCTTGCTCTCTTCTGCATATCTTCTGAGGCAGTCACACCCGCAGAGATTGGTTGTTGTGATAAGCCTGGCAAACAGAAAGGGGTTCTCCTCAAGTATGCCAACTTCCCTCCGTTTTTTAATCAGGAAGTCAAGCGAAGCTTTTGTGCGCTCAAGAAGAAGGATGGGCACCTTTCTGCCTCTCTTTCCGCGTGTCACCAAACGTGTCAGTCTGTGGCTCATTTGTTTTTCCACAGGCGATAGAGTCTCATAAATGTCCTTATTAACAGGACCGGTGTCTGCTTTTAGATATGTCTCAAGGGTTAAACGTGATGCTTCTCCTTCACGCTTCTTATTGAACACAATTATTTGTGCAAGAAGGCTCTCACTTAACTTCCTGTATGCTGTAGTACTCACGCCCTCTGTTAACTCTGCCTTTGCCTCATCCTCAACTTTCCTCAGGTAGTTCTGGAGAGTGATAACATCCTCTGTCAGAGGTACAGCATCGTCTTTGCCCCACCGCCGTTGCTCCAATGAGCTATGAGCATTAGTTGACACATGAATGGACCATGAGTTCTCTAGCAACTCCTTGAACTTTTTTGCCTTATTCTCAGTTTTGACATCACAGTCCATCAAGCATTGGCCTATCCAGGCTTCAGTGGCCCCTTTGAGTGAAAACCCAATTTTAACAGCTGTAGATGGATTTCCATATTCGTTCTTTTTTACATCATAGTTTGACACTTGTCTGGCTGCTTCAATTGCCAGTTCAAAATTTGCTGGATCACAAATGTCTTTAAGAGTTTTGGCACGTTTATCAATCTCCTTGGCAGCCAACATAAACCGTCCTAGTTCTCTCAGCTTTTGTGCAATGTATCTGTGCTGAGATTCTTCACGGCCCTTTTTTGCAAATAATGCATCTCCATACGCACAAATCATCTCATCACTTCTGATGTGAGAGGTTACATGATCTTGTAGCATAGAGTGGATGATCTTTTGTACTCTTTGGCCTGATTTGAGTGGAAGTGGATGCGAGGAAGATTTTTGTACTCTCTTGCCTTTCTGTCTTTCCTCTTTCCATTCTCTACATGACTTCTCATGTCTCCAGAGTTCAGTCCTCTTGAACATTGCATAACAGTGTTGACATGGTAGGTAGCTCTCTACGTCTGCCTTCACAGAGGGCCGTTTCCATACTACAATCTCACCATTTCCTTCCTCAAAGACCTTGTGATTGTGTTGCCAGTCACCCTTATTACGAAGGCCTTCTATCAGAATCTTCCTTTGTTTTGAGCCAACTGGGAAACTAAAAGCATAGGCTACATTCCGTTCCATACTATGTTTTCTTTCTAGATGTCTAGCTATCTTCAATTGAGCCTTTTCACAGAATACACAGTAATGGACTTTGTCCCAGACTCTGGCACCATCCTTTTTTATGCTTCTTTTTACAGTAATCTTTTTGACATCTTTAAACTTCCCTTTTCCTTTTGAATTTGTACCTTTTTGAACTGCTTTACCTTTGGCCTTCTGGTTCTCAGCTTCTCTGGTGTCAGTTTCACTGGATGATGCATGACTGTACTGCTTCTCTGGAGTATTGTGGCAGGATGACTGGGACTCTAGTGCAAGCAACTCATCTTCACTGGATGATGGTGATGGAGATGGTTTGTAGTCCTCATCCAGTGGATCTGCATCAGACCCACTGGATGACAGAAGCTCCTCTCTGAGCAACTCGTCTTCTCTGGATGGTGATGGTGTTGATGGGGGGCTCCCAGGTTCATCACCACAACTCTCTTTGCTGTGGTCCTTTTTGGCCTTCACAGCAGGGCAAAAGAGGGAAAAAAAGGAAAATGATCAATTAGACACAGATACATTAGAGCAGGGGTTACATTAAATTAATTAAATTTCACCAAGGTCCAACTTGAATATATAATTATATATATTATACACACACATACACACAACAGGCCAAAAGTTTGGACACATTACTATTTGTAATGTTTTTGAAAGAAGTTTCTTCTGCTCATCAAGCCTGCATTTATTTGATCAAAAATACAGAAAAAAAATGTCATATTGTGATATATTATTACACATTAAAATAATTGGTTTCCAATTTATTGTACTTTAAATGATCATTTATTTCTGTTATGCAAAGCTGAATTTTCAGGATAAGTTATTATACTTTATTAATTGAAAAACAATCATTTTAATGTGTAATTTTATTTTTCTGTATTTTTGATCAAATAAATGCAGGCTTGATGAGCAGAAGAAACTTCTTTCAAAAACATTACAAATAGTAACGTGTCCAAATTTTGGCCTGTAGTGATAGATATGTGCGTGCGTGCGTACGTGCGTGCGTACGTGCACGCCCGTCCGTCCGAACATACAAGTTAATTCACAGTTATATGGTGATTTCAAATTAATTGAATCCTGTTAATACAGTTTTCTTTACTCTACATATATGTTTTGGCTCCTAAATATCAAAATACATACAGCCCAGAAGTCACTATGGCAGACCTCGGTCCGTATACCACGTGCCATCCCGTCCGGACCCGAACCTTGGACCTAAGCGTGAATCCGTGTGCTCTCCCTATCTCTCTGACTGCTGCAGATTTCCCTTGTCAAAACAATTGTCGCAAGCTCTCCCCTCATTTTGGTTTGTGCATTTTGTCCTGGTGGTGTTACAGGGCACATATGTCACCCCTTGGCCTGGTTTGTCTGTTGCCCCTCTGCTCCAATAGTTACGGCTCAGACCACAGATCTAAATAATAGAGATCAGCGGGTCCCATTCAGCCCCATTCATAGTAATGATCCTGTGTAGCCTGTGAAGTTAACATGACTGCTCTGTCTCCTCCTATGAAGCCTGTTCCTTGAAAGGGCAAAAAGGAGGGAAGCGTATGAGCCTCCAGTACTCCGGAGCCTGTCAATCATAGATTGATTTAAGCTTCTACTTTTTATTTCTGATTGTAACGTCCCCTTGGTCGTCAGTGTGGGTGGGCCTGCACTCAGGGGCACCTGGGCCCGGTTTAAAGTCAAGTTAAGTCAAGTCAAGAGTTTTTATTGTCGTTTCAACCATATACAGTACAGTACACAGCGAAATGAGACAACGTTCCTCCAGGACCATGTGCTACATAAAACAACATAGGACAAACACAGGACCACATGAGACTACACAGACTAAATAACATACCTAAATAAAACCCTATCAAAAATACCTATATAAAATACCTATATAAAATAAAATACTTGTATAAAATACCTACATAAAGTGCACGACCAGTTCACAGTAGTGCAAAAATATTACAGTTACTAAAAACGCCAAATGTAAACATAACATACCATGAGATAGTGTTCTATGCACATAGCAGTTATTGAGGTAGCAGCCAGTTAAAAAGTGACAGTTAATAAAGTGCAACTCAGGACACTTGTGTGTGTGTGTGTGGTTGTGTCATACCAGTCTCTGAGTATTGAGGAGTCTGATGGCTTGGGGGTAGGAGCTGTTACACAGTCTGGTTGTGAGGGCCCGGATGCTTCGGTACCTCTTGCCAGACGGCAGGAGGGTAAAAATTTTGTGTGTGGGGTCATCCACAATGCTGGTTGCTTTGCGGATACAATGTTTTTTGTGCTCTCCTAAAGTCAACAACCATCTCTTTTGTTTTGTCGACATTCAGAGATAGGTTGTTGACTCTACACCAGTCCGTTAGCTGCTGCACCTCCTCTCTGTATGCTGACTCGTCGTTCTTGCTGATGAGACCCACCACGGTCGTGTCATCGGCATTTCTGCAAAGTCGTGAGTCAGCAGAGTGAACAGCAGTGGACTGAGCACACAACCCTGGGGGGCCCCAGAGCTCAGTGTGGTGCTGGTGGAAATGTTGTTCCTGATCCGGACTGACTGAGGTCTCCCAGTCAGGAAGTCCAGGATCCAGTTGCAGAGGGAAGTGTCCAGGCCCAGCAGGTCCAGCTTTTCAATCAGGTGCTGAGGAATGATTGTGTTGAATGCTGAGCTGAAGTCTATGAACAGCATTCGAACGTATGAGTCTTTTTTGTCAAGGTGGGTGAGGGCCAGATGGAGGGTGGTGGCGATGGCGTCGTCTGTTGAGCGGTTTGGACGATACGCAAACTGCAGTGGGTCTAGTGAGGGGGACAGCTGGGTCTTAATGTGCCTCATGACGAGCCTCTCGAAGCACTTCATGATTGGTGTGAGTGCGACGGGACGGTAGTCGTTGAGGCAGGACAATGTAGACATCTTTGGCACGGGGACGATGGTGGTGCTCAGAGATATTGAAGATGTTGTTGGAACGACGGCGCTGCTCAGAGAGATGTTGAAGATGTCGGTTAAGAACATCTGCCAGCTGGTCTGCACATCCTCTGAGCACTCTGCCAGGTATGTTGTCTGGTTCAGCGGCCTTCCGTGGGTTGACTCTGCATAGAGTTTTCTTCACATCAGCCGTGTTGAGACAGAGCACCTGGTCGTTGGGAGGAGGGGTCGTCTTCCTCGCCACCACATCGTTCTGTGCTTCAAACCGAGCGTAGAAGTCGTTCAGCGCATCTAGAAGGGAGGCATCTTTGTCACAGGCAACGGATGTTGTCCTGTAGTTTGTGATGGCCTGGATGCCCTGCCACATGCGCCGCGTGTCACCGCTGTCTTGGAAGTGGCTGTGGATTCTCTGGGCGTGTGCGCGCTTCGCCTCTCTGATGGCCCGGGACAGTTTGGCCCTCGCTGTTCTTAGGGCAGCCTTGTCACCTGCTCTGAAGGCGGAGTCTCGGGTCTTCAGCAGCGTGCGCTCCTCCGCAGTCATCCACGGCTTCTGGTTGGAGCGTGTTGTGATGGTCTTGGAGAAAGTTACATCATCAATGCATTTGCTGATGTAGCTGGTCACTGATACTGTGTATTCCTCCAAGTTGGTAGAGTCGCCATATGTTGCAGCCTCCCTAAACGTGCCAGTCAGTACACTCAAAACAGTCCTGAAGAGCAGAGATGGCTCCTGCTGGCCAGGTTTTCACCTGCTTCTGAAGCGGTTTTGTGCATCTGACGAGCGGTCTGTATGCTGGAATTAGCATAACAGAGATGTGGTCTGAGTAGCTGAGGTGGGGGCGGGGCTCTGCCCGGTACGCGCCTGGGATGTTCGTGTAAACAAGATCAAGCGCGTTCGCCCCTCTCGTTGTGAAGTCCACATACTGATGGAATTTAGGGAGTACTGTCTTGAGATTCGCATGGTTGAATTCTCCAGCGACAATAAAAGTCAGGGTGAGCGTTCTGCAGTTCGCTCATAGCCCCATACAGTTCACAGAGCGCGTCCTTAACGTTAGCGCTGGGGGGAATGTAAACTCTGGTTATAATGACAGTGGTGAATTCCCGTGGTAAATAAGATCTGCATCTAACAGTCACAAGCTCCAACAGCGATGAACAGTAACTAGAGACTAGCACAGAGTTCTTGCACCATTCAGTGTTGATGTAAACACACAAGCCACCACCGCGAGTCTTACCACACAGAGCTGCATTTCTGTCGGCACGAAACGAGGCGAGCCCGTCTAGCTGAATAGCGGCGTCCGGAACTCTGTCGCTGAGTCACGTCTCCATGAAAACAAAGACGCAGCAGTCTCTAAACTCACGCTGCTGGAGTCGGATATAGTCCAGTTTATTGTCCAGGGAGCAAACATTTGAGAGAAAGATGGATGGGAGAGCTAGGGTTTGTTTTTAGCTTAGCATGGACCCCCACCCTCTTGCAGTGCTTCCGCTTTCTTTCACATCGCTTACGGCGTCCTCTCCTTCCATGACCACCGGCATCAGGCGGAGGTCTGGTCTCCATAGCAAGCCGAGTGCGCGAAGCGTCTCCTGTAGTTCTTCATGCAGCTTGATTTTTGCATGAGGCTTATAGCTTAAGAGTGTTTGGCGATGGTAGACACGAACAACGGTTGCTCCGATGTCCATGTAAGTCGGGCTTTTTACACAAAAATAGCACCATTTTGCATCCGGAGTGGCCGCTGTGTGCTACCGCGCCGCCATCAAAAGGCTGTGCCACTAACTATCTGCCTCTCTCCCCTCTTCCAGGTACACCAGTGCCTGCTGCGTGATGACCCATTCAGCTAACCTATATTTTGTACATATTTAATTATCATCTAAGTTTTGTAAGCAATAAAAGTCGTCTAAATTTTATGCTGGTGTGGTCTCCCCCCTCTTTGTTGTGGTCCGTTTGAGCCACAAGCCGTAACACCGATGTAGAAAAACCAGCGCGTTTAAAAATATGACCAGCCTAGCCTTGTCATATGGGTCATAGCAATTTTTAGATAATGAAACTCTTTGGAGTCAGGCTTTAAGCAATACAAACGAGGCCCAAAGCTACATAGGAATCCTGTTTTCAAACTGTCTTTTGGAGTCGCCCCTGGCCTCCAGGGGATAGTATTACTGCAATGACAGCTCCCGACCATGAGGCCCATTGGCTCAGACCTACTTGTTTTAGCTCTCTTTGAACAGCAATATGGTCCTAACATTCATTGCAAGAAAAATACTGTGGTTTTGCGCTAATAGGCGTGTGTGCATAAGTTTGTGTTGATTGGTCATGCTTGACTGATAAATTGTGCTTCCAGAGAGTGTTGCTTTAATAGTTTATACTTCTTTACTATTTACTTACAATTTGTCCTGTGCCATTAATTATCGTAGTTTTTGCAAGTTCCATTTAACTGCATTAAAATCTCGTTCTGTCAATTACCACAGCTCGTGGAGTCTTATTCAAATGAATAAAAACCTCTGCCTGTTAAATAAGCACCTTCTCTGTCAGATAGTGCCAGAGTACCTATTGTAATCCTATCCAACCTAGCAACTGGTCTATACTTTTGAATTATCGGTACCTACTTGACGTGAGTCAGGGGTTACATTGCATTTTTACTCAGAAGTCTTCAGAAGAAAAAAAATACTCCAATAGCAATGGCTGTTTGTGCTGTTAAACTGTGAAACTAACTCTATGTTTAAAGAAACGCTGTAAACATATGTACATGAAATATCTCACTTAGCTTACCACTTGGAAATTCATATTTTAATCATAATCTTTTTAACTTTAAAGTAACCAGTAACACTGCAAGGCTTTTATATAACCATGGAAGGCAAGAGAAATGTATAAAAAGTATAAAATATTATATGTAATACATACAGATGTTATGTTTAAAACAACAGTACTATGATTTATACTTAGTATAACCTAGCTATGACATGCATTTGTGCCACTCAACTTTACCATACCATATGAAATGCATGATCTCACCATTCCAGATTATATTTACTTTACATTATTAGCCTCGGCATGCAACAGGTAGAGTCATCGTGCATACTAACATTTGACATTTCTGTATATATGACCTTGCTTTCTTCCATAGGTTGTAATTACTTCATGTTTACATTTCAGAAAATATATTGAACCCAGAAATCTGTTAGGTTCTCAGAAATCATTTTAAATTATTTAATACTTAAAAATACCACAAGGTTAGGGATATAAATCCAAAAGATTGGAGATAACTTGGGCGCAGTACCGATTTTGGCCATAGGTGGAGTAAGAGTGCAAAACTGTGTGAAACTCCCGAGTGAAATTCTCAACATTGGCCCAAACTGAGGACTTTATGTGAGAAGCTTCTAGAGGGCAGTAGAGGGCATTTAGTGGTGATTTAACGGGACAAAGTGAGGACCGGCCAAAATGTCCTCACTTTCCAAAAATGTCCTCACTCTGTTGGTTAAAAACTCAAGCTGGTCCTCACAATGTCATAAATACAAGAACACACACACACATGAACACTTTCCTGATATAAAGTGAACTGAGTGTTTGAACAAACTGAGGGTTTCAATTGTCGATGTGAACTGTGTTGATGATAATTGAGTCAATTGGAAGCTGAAACATTTCTACCTGTGTTAAGTGTTTTAGAGTGTTAACCATTTATTTTTGTCACTGTTTGTGATTTTCTTGTACTGAAATAAGTCCTTTTTGAAACATATAATTTACTATAAGAAGAAAATAAATGACTAATTGTTAAAGTTAAAATACTTTACAGTTTTTTTTGTGAACTTACCTTGGGGTAGGGGCATCTAACTTACACTATTGAGGTTAGGTGGGTGGGGATGTGAATTTTAGTTTTTCACTACATGCACTTCAGGAAGCCACCGTATAGACATAGTCGCCTGAAGCCTACACTACTTATTCCTCCAGTATATTCTAAAATAGTGTAAGATAAAACATATGTACGTAACGTGTATACTGAGACTCAAAGCACTGGAGTGGGGACTAAGATCCTTTCACTCTTAAGTCTTCCAGGGTAACGTTTTAATTTTCCCCTACGAGGCGAGACTTACAGTCCCGTTACAGATAGATGGATTGAGTGTTTAAGAAACCTATGATTTTTTGCATTTTCATTTTGGTGCAGCTAATGGCACAAATTATGCACATCCCCTTTCATTTATACAGTGTGTAAGAGAAGTGCTTGTACTTGGTGCTATTGTGACCACTGTTTGATCTGCAAACGCTGTCATGACAACTTTCTGCAGAATACTCTCCTATTAATAACAAAAGAGAGCCAACATTAGGTGGATTTGAAATTTAAAATGGTCAAAAGCATATCATTAATCATGTTACATTCATGGATATTGATCTCACTGTGGCCATGTCAATAGATGCTGTAGCTTCATCCATTATAAGTATGCTGCACTTCCTCACAAATGCTCGAGCCAAACAGAACAGCTGTCTCTGCCCCTGGCTGAAGTTCTCTCCTCCCTCTGTAACCATGGCATCTGTACACCAAACACAATTTGCTAAATTCTAAAGCCTGTATAATTCCTTAGCCCTCTTTAAATGACAAAAGTCTTTCATCTCACCTAGACCACCAGGTAGAGCTTTAACGACTGGCATTAACAGCAATTTCAAGAGCCCCCCAGAGCATTTGATCTGTGGCCTTTCTTTCTGGATCTAGATTAAACCTGTGAAAAGTAAAGAAAACAAATTGGTTTCCATAATGGTAACACAGGAAAAGACTCATTAAAATTAGGTGACTGTTACATTTTTGCGAAATTATATTACCGGTAATTGGTTCATAACAAATATCACTGCAGTTCCAAAATGTCCACTGTGTGGCACTAAAAGTGAGATAAATGTTCTCCCAAACAAATTAGCTTTTTAAGGGTAATGCTCTGTCCAGTTTTAAATCAACAAAACCAACCTCCCTTTCCTTAAAGGCATAGTTTACCCAAAAATGAAAAATCTCTCATCATTTACTCCTGCCATCCCAGATGTGCATGACTGACTTTCTTCTGCAGCACACACAGATTTTTTTTACAAAAATATCTCTGCTCTGTAGGTCCATACAATGCAAGTGAATGACCTTTGTTGCTCCAAAAATCACAAAAGGAAACATAAAAGTAATCCATATGACTCCAGTGTTTAAATCCATATCTTCAGAAGCAATATAATAGGCATGTGTGAGAATCAGAACAATTTTAAGTCATTTTTTACTCTAAATCTCCACTTTAACTTTCACTTTCAGATGTGAAAGTGAAATTAAACAGGCACTACATGTGACTTTTAAATGTGATGGTGAAAGTGGAGAATTAGAGTAAAAAAAGGACTAAAATTTGGATGTTTTTCAGCCACACCTATTATATTGCTTATGAAGGTTTTGATTTAACCACTGGAGTCTTATTACTTGAATTGTATGGATCTACAGAGCTGATATATTCTTCTAAACATCTTTATGTTCTGCTGATGAAAGAAATTCATACACATCTGGGATGCCATAAGGGTGAGTATATGTTAAGAGCATTTTAATTTTTTTGGGTGAACTATTCTTTTAACCTAAACCTAACCCGTTTGTGTCATTAAAAGCTACTGTAAGATGAAAAACACAATGACTGAAGTGTAATTTTGTGGTGCTTCTATGACAACATTGGTTCACATGTCAACTCATGCTCTCCAGGACTTGTACCCCAGTCCTTTGCATTGCAAGTGCAGCACTCTATCAGTTGAGCTATTGCTCAATTTGATCACACTTTGAACAAGCTTGTGAATGTAGCTGGTTAAACAATGACAACATTAAAATGCAACACCTGCATGCAAAGTTTGTTCATGTCATAAGGTAGCATTTGTGAAATGAACAATGTGAAAAGTACGTGTTTATGAGGGGATAATCTGCCATTTTACTTGTGATTTGTGTGAAAGGAAATAAAAGTAATTGCTGTAGCACCTCTAGTGTTTATTTCACCAGGAAACAGTTGCAACACATACAACAAGTCATTGCATGCATTATTACCATTTGTCCCGGTTTGATGTGGGCTTTGACGTGTCTTAGTACAGGTTTCAAGCAGCTATCGTAGCGCACACTCAAGTTCTTGATCTGGATCTCTCCAAATGGCCATCCTGCAGGAACCTGAGCAGGAGCTGAAACAAAAATATATTGATAGTAGGGCTGTCTATTTAATGCGTTAATTCAGTGCTTTAATTTTACAAAAAATAACGTGTTAAAAAATTTACGCAATTAATCGCATGCCCCCGGACCATAATAAGGAAGATTCCTGAGAAATGCAAGCTTGTAATACCACCTGTTTACTCCAGAGGGCAGTAAGTGAAATTTCAGCAGTATGAGCAACACAGTTTATACAGTGAAGAAAACACTTCAGTAGGCAGAACAACACAAACATGCATTACGTTCTTGCATTCAAAACATTCAAAGGAGCGCAAATGCGATCTAAGGGATCTCAAGATGTGTTTAAAGAGAGTATTAAACCATATTTAACTTGACACAGTGACCTAAACATTTTGTTTTATGATGCAACACACCCTAGATGCTACACAAGCATGTCTGACGTAGGTGTAATTTGACGGGCCCTTAAACAAGCCCTCATAATAAATCTCCAACTGATTGACAAATTCACTTGTGAAATGGATTGCTGTGAACTGTATGCCAATGATTGACTTATGATCAATAATATGGTAGTAAACAATACATTGTATTCTAAAGCCGCTTTTTGTGTGGTCTTGTCAATGATTAACTCTTCTGCTACAGGAATGTAATGCATTTTAATTATCTGAATATATATATATATATATATATATATATATATATATATATATATATATATATATATATAATTTTTTAATATTTAAAGATAACTATGTATAATTAATTCAATTAAAAATTTAAATCGACTGACAGCCCTAATTGTTAAAGCGCATTCCTATAGTTAGAAACATCATTATACTTTGACTGCTCTTTTAATATACTATAATATATTTAGCCTTTGAATGTATTTTTAATCATGACCGTGACCTCTATTTTCATGACTGTGCATGCCACAGTGCAACGCTCAAAGACATCATAGCGCTAAATCTAAGTGCAATTTTAGTGCCAGTGCAAAACGCAAGTCGCCGTGGGTTGTGTATGTATGCAAACTGTGGGTCTATTGTATGTTAATGAAGTGGCCCAAAGTGCAATTTGTTATTTTCCTGATAAAAAGGTCCTTGTGCTAAGACGTTTTAGAGGCAAGTCTATTCTTAACGCAATGTCTAATCTCAGTTCCTGCATCTGCCGTTTGGGGATTTCACCAGTAGATGGCATCAAAGAGCTATTGATCACTATTAATACTAGCCATGAATTGTGTGTCAGTAAATCAAAATGATTAAAATAAGTTTATTTTGTATTGTACCTTTCCAAAGCTCAAGGATGATGTAGCTATAGAAATTATTCATGAAACATTAAACAGTTAAACATCTATAACATATATTATAAAACAATGAACTATTTGATATTAGAAAATATCCATATAGCATATTTCAAGCATGTGAGACATGGGCGAGTAGGACCACAGCCAAGAGTCCCAAACAGGCAATAGAGAACACACACACACATAGGCTACATCGTGGTCCGAAGCAACCTAGGCGACAATACAGTCACAGAGAGGGCATGGGATGCATGGCATACAGCACATTTACACTATCAAATTCTTATTAATGGGCTGTCTTCATTTATATCGACATTGCTTGACAGGGAATGGAATATATAATATGATGCAGACAGTGCAATTACTGGAGAAAAACGTCATAATTAAATTTCACTTGACCCAACCCATGTGCTATGTGCTATGTGCAAGCATTTTCACCATCCCACTTGCACCTGGACATTGCGCATGCTTGCAAGAAAATACCAAAACATTATAATTATGGCCACTGCCTTTGCACGTATGACGTATTGCAAAGCATTGTGCTACCTTGGCCTTTAATCTCTAGTCTTGTTTGTGTTTACTGCATTGCAGATAGGCTGTTAGTCTGTGCAGTGCTTAGAAACTAGCAAATCTTGATCCAGCTTTGGATTCGTTCAGAAATATTTTGTTAGGGGAGCCAAAATAGTTGGGCATACTGTATCTAAAATATACGTTACTCAACATTACGACCTTCATTTTAATGTAGCTGTTGTATAAAAGCAATATCACAATTGTAAACATGATGTTGTTCTGAATATCAGAATGGCTGGGATTACCTGTGGCCTGGTGCTTGTGATATTGCTCAAATAAAAGTTAGATTGTTAGATTTTGTATTCTTACGCTATATTTTCCCCTTTCACTCATTCATATTTCACTCACTCATGAGTCCATCGTAGCTCTCTGGCTGTGTGTGTAACAGACTGCTGACTCTCCTCACGCAGCCCAGCTGCACCTCCATATCTGCCAGTTTACATACAATCCAGTTCAGGTAGTTTGACACCTGCAAGGATGCCAGTGAAAGGCTGTAAGGCACCTGAGTGTGCAAGTGTTGGGCGTTGTGTATGATTACAGGAGGTAATAAGATTTTACCATGAGTGCATATGTGAGCCCCAGACCCACCAGTCCTGCTGAAAGCTGACTGTATAAAGCATTGGTTATAGAGGCAACAGCTGCTATGAGCACCACAAATGCCCCAATGTACTCCTGCAGAAATACAAATACAACGTGCATAAATAGAAATACTGTACAGAGTGGCACAGTATGCTTTAATATAATATGTATTTTGAAAGACTCTAGAAATAAATGTATACTGACTTCAGGTTTAAATACACTACTTGAAATTGAGTATATATATATATATATATATATATATATATATATATTCCACAAATTTGAAGAAAGTCTGTATAATTAATGTCTTGAAGAATATAAAAACTTGTATCACACCAAATCCTATGCATTTTAACCATACAAACATGAATATACACAATAATATAACCTATAAGTGTATTAGGATATACTGTATGTTAGGATTATGGTTATCACTTCATTAAAAATAACCCCAGAGCAAATTTCATTACCATGCGAACCTCCAGCCAGCGATTGGCTGCCGTGAGGAAGAGGGAGGAGAAATTATTTGCATCCGTGTATTCCAGCAGTTTCTTCTTAAACCTCTGCTCATGCCTGAGACAAAAGTGAGTCCAGTCAATACTCACTACTCATCTCCAGAGTGCTGATGTACTAAATTAAACTATTGAATGCATGAACACAAGCATTACAATACATTTTTACTCTGAGCATTAAATGAGTGTGTGTCTGTGTGTTACCTGAAAGCTCTGATGGTGGTCAGTCCCTCAATGGTCTGTGAGTAATGGGAGAATAGAGGAATCTCAGTGCTGTCCTCTAACTGCTGTAGATCTCTTCACACGGAAAACACACACATTAATTTATTCAAAGGAGAGAGAAAATGCACAAAAAAATAAGAAAAACCTCTTGTAAGTTTTAGAATCTGATTTGTTGTAGACACTGAATGAAATAATACACAATTCACAGAGAGTCAGCATAAACGTCATCGATACGACTCCAGCAGTTAAATGAATGTCTTCTAAATTGATACAATTGCTTTTGGTGAGCAAATTTCTATATTTAAGTACTTTTTAACTATTAACCATTGCAGTATTCACATTCACGAGAGCAGAGTTCACGTGGTCTCTCGTGTGACGAATTACCATTCGCATGTTACAGATGTAATCTAACACACGATTGTGAGTAAACAATCAGATACAAATATAGGTCTAAACCAAAACCAACCAAGGTTCTGTACAGTAATCCTCCTACTCAGTTGTAAACAGTGCTGCTCTTCTGGGTCAGTCGCACTTGTGTCAACGTGAATGCGCCAACGTGATTACGTAACACGCACATACCGATGCTGACCAGAAGCGATGCTTTAGAGTAAAAAAGTACTTATATATTGATACTTTTCGCACCAAAAGCGATCATGTTGCTTTTGAAGACATTTATTTAACTGCTAGTGTCATATGAATGACATTTATGCTGGCTGTCTATGATTTTTGGAGCTTCAAAAGTCTGATCACCATCCACTTGCAATAAGGACCTACTGAGCTAAGATATTCTTCTATTCTTCTTCAAATGTGTTCTGTTGAAGAAAGTCATGCACACCTGGGATGGCATAAGGGTGAGTAAATGACAAGAGAATTTTCATTTTTGAGTGAACTAATCCTTTAATAGCAGTGTTTGTATTGGACACAATGTCCATTGGGACTTTCACTGAGATAGAAACAGCTGTGTGCAAACCCCTTGAGACTGAATAGCCTGGTGATGTTGAAATGTGTGTGCAGCTGTGTGTGTGTGTGTACAAGTGTGAATACATATAAAGGTCTATTTTTGGGCTTCGTAATAAGTTCTTCAATTCAAGTCCAACAGGATAGACACAGGATTCTGGCTAATATAAGAAAACTGGAGAATATAATGTGATGTAAATTCACTGTGAAATGTCATTCGAAGTCCAAGAGCTTTTAAATTAAAGATGCAGTGTGTAATTTCTGCGCCAATAGTGGTACCAAATAGAATTGTAAAAAATAATTACTGCTTTCAAACAAGTTTCCAGAACACTCCTCTCATCTGTCATTGGTCGATCAAACAGATAGCCCCACCCTAACACTTGAGTGAGACATTGACTCCTCAAGCAAAGCAATGTTTTCAAAGTGCCACAGAGCCATTCTTCAAATCAACCTACAAATAGCTTACTTATAATTGACTCTGCATACTAAGCTGAGATAAGACAAAGTCTTTCTCTTCCTGTCTCTCACCTGTATTATCGTGCAGTTCCTCTCAGCACTTTCTATCTGTGCTGCTATGACATGTGATGTCCAATGAGCGAGCCAGAAGTCTATGGCGACCATGAGGGAGTGTTTAGTGAGCTGAGAGAGAGAATGAGTAGAGAATCAGTAACAGGCCCGCATCTCGCAGATATGTCGCAAACAAGCTCCAGGGAATGGTGGTCCTGTAACGCAGCTCTGCCCTGAGGCTCTTTTCATCTGTAGAGGTAGAGCTGTCTGCAATATACACAACACATTTAACACCATCGAATCAAATCTAGGTTAAGCTGATCTGACACACTCAGATCAGCTGGAATAAACCAAATATTCAATTATTTAAAGATGGAGTGCGCAATTTCTCTGCCTCTAGCAGCACCAAACAAAATTGCACTTTGTTTGAGCCAAGGAGTTATATCTGTTAATAACCCCATTCATTTCAATGGCAGTTGCTCTGCTGGTGCATGCAGCCGCAGAAGTATGCCAACTGAATGCTGCCATCTTTGCTGATGTACTTTCAATAAAGCAAACACTCACTTTTTTTTAGCCATCTTTGTTCTGGAAGTATTTTTCCCAGTCATGCTTTCCACATCAGTGACTTTCTACTCCCTTACTCCCCACCAATAAAGATTATTCATATTTTTTACATTTATTTAAATGATCAGAAGGTTTTTGTTTTTTTTTTAAAAAAAAAGAGAGATATGTGATAAATAGCAATCATTTCCATCAAACAGATTTCATTTCTCTATAGTCTGTATGAAGGATCAGTTTAGTAAACCAACATGCAGAAGGAATGCAGTGGTATATACATTTTGATGCACTCATGAATGGCATCACAGGAAATCAGGTAGAAAAGGATAAGGTGCAGCATTTCATGCCTCTAAGACCTAAATAGGATTGTGCAGTATATACAATACAGCATATTATCACAAGTATGAAAATAATACAGGATGCATCTACATTTGGGATGTTAATTAATTATCACTAATGTGATAACAGTAGCGTAACCTCGGATTTCACAAGGATATAAAGCACTATGAATTCCTAACCACCTACATGCTGAATACCTAATTTGATAATTATGGCTCACAGGAGCGTAGTAAATGTTTTGTATATATTATATTGATGAAATGTATTACGAAACTCTATGAATGCCACTCCGATTTAGAGGAGCTCTCTTTGCATTGTAAAAGCTTTACTGGTAACTACGAGAATTCTTAACATCCCCAGGCAGCATACTATTCAAATGTAACAGAGGGTGCTCAAAGTAGTCATGCCATTATTCCAGACCTTTCGCTTCACTAACAGTAACATCGGCAGCTGGGTATATCCCATAATCCACACAGGAAAACAAATATGAAGATATGAAGACAAGGACATTAGAAATGTCATTACAGCACTGAAGACAAATGCAAACTGCAGTTTAACAGATGATACAGCAACAGATTTAGAATTAAAAGTGAAATATCTTAACAACTGCTGTTGTAACAGGATTATAACATTTTGGAAATTATTAGGAAATTAGTCCGGTAAAAGTGTAAATCTATATGGCTTTAGATTTAAATATGCTAGCACCTTATTTCAAGTGTAAAATAAAGAGTTAAGTCAAACCAATCTATACTGATTTCGTTCTTTTAATCTTATAGAAACAACCAAGTAATTATACACACACTAAATATGATCAACACATGACATGACTGAAACTGTTGTAAGGCAAATAACTGGTAATCAATTTAAATTCGAAGAAATACATTAATAGTCAATAAATAATACCAATCCATATGAAAAAAAAAGAAAAGATTTATCATCCATCTTCTTTTGAGTATCTTGTGTTTTGGATACTGATCAATGTAACTGGCTAAGCCAGCAAGATTTGTTTCGCCAACCAGATTGGATCTGGTCTTATTAATAGTGTTACCAATGACAGTAAAAGAAGCATAGTTCTATGTTTGTTTGAACTTAATGAGATATTTTATCTTCCTCCTCGTCCTCTAGAGTATCATGGCACTCCTGAAACTCTTTCTCTTCAATTATGTAGTGTTTTCCTGAAAAATTATTTAAGAAACAATCCATTAGTCAAATGTACACCTCAAAAAAAGATGCAAATAAATAAATACAAGAGCATTCATTTAGTAGACTTGAGTAGAACGTCATATCAAAGAAGTAGACTTTGTCTTGTATGTTCATTAGGGTTCTCCACTGTTCAAACAGTTAAGGTTCAGCACACTGGATGTCCTTTAATGTCCCTTGTGTCTGCACCATCCCATCTCACATGGCTATAATCTATGGGACCATAATAATAATAACAAAAACATTTAAGATAACTGGACAAAAAATAGCCAAAATATTCACCATGTAATACAACACTAAATAACTGGGTGATGCTAAACTATGGTATAAGTGTGAACTGTTTAGCAGACTTCCAAATCCATAGTGACTATAATATAATACAATTATTTATTAAGTATTTAAGTATAAACTTACAAATAAAACCCATGAAAAATGCAGCAAATTTCTAGAAACCTTCTTCCCACTCTGCATGAGGTAAGTACTGCAGTTTGTGAGTAACCAAGACAACAGTCCTCTTTTCCTGTCTAAGGAACTTAATAATTCCTTCATGCATGAGGTGATCACTGAGGTGAATGTTAAGGGCTGAAAACGGGTCGTCCTTAAAGTAAAAAAAAAAAAAAAACAGGGTGTTGACTTGTCTTTATTAGGCTGAACCAACAAACATGCTTTTGAAAATGTGTTGGGGATTGTGCAGGGACTCAGAGTCTACCTTTGGCTGGATTCACCAGGAAGACCACATTGGTCTGCTGATAAAGAGCTTGAGCAATGCTGATTCGCTGATGCTGGCCTCCAGAAAGAATGATTCCCTGGAGAAGAGAAATACATCATATGAATAAGGGGACAGTCAGACTAAACAGACACAGCAGAATATGTTTGGTGTCAAAACATACCACTGAAACATAATGAATTGCATTTTGCTTAGTTTATGCTGTAATAAACAAATAAACACCTATGCATACAAAATAGACACTATTGACATTTCATACATACCCTTTCTCCAATCACTGTTTGATCACCTTGTGGCAGTGTATCAATATCTGGCTGTAACTGTCAGACCTCAATAACTTCTTTATACCTGAAGAGACATATGGAACACCAATATCATGTATTAGCGGAAATTTTTCAGTTTTAATTATTACACAGCAACAATGCTCTCATTTTCTGTAATTTAGAAAATATTAGACATAATGGTGATTTCTCAAGCATGACTTGACTGCATGACTTCAAATGATGTACTGTAATATGGATTGATGTGTTGGTACTTTTTGTTATGTGTCAGATTAAAATGAATCCTTCCAGTTGCTGAAAGACCCTGTGGCATGAGGGGGAGAAGTAAGGATCGTCACCTGGGTTATGATTACTCTAACACCTGTCTCTGATTATAGTGATGGCGGAGGGAGGCCTGAAAAGACACGCCAGGGCGTCAGAGCGGGGGGAGAGAGCACCAGGGACGAGCAACAAGCAGCTACCCAACTGTCCATTTGTTTTGAGTTGGCTATAAGCCATAATTTACTCACTCTTATGTTGTTCCAAACCCGTATTACTATTTTTGTTCTTGTGCAGAACACAAAATTAGTTGTTGCGCCATAACAAATTACGGTCTTGTGTGAATATGCATTCACGTTTTTTGCTGAAAACAAAAATGACTTAAATTGTGGGTTCTTTCTCACCTAAACTTATCATATACCTTCAGAAGACATAGAATATGATGCATGAGTTGCATGGACAACTTTTATAAAACTTTTGGCTCCTTTTAAGCTTTGATGTGAGTAAATATGAACTGCCATTATATTGCAAAGATGCAGAGGGATCTTCATTTAACCATCTCTTGTGTTTCACACAAGAAAGAAAGTCTTATGGGTTTGGAATGACATGAAGACAGAATTTATATTTTTGGCTGTACCATTTCTTTAACTCTTGCTAGTTTGTTCTGATTGATTATAACCATTATTTCAGTTACTGTTTAACTGTTCATTTTAACATAATTGTAAATAAATTTGATTGATGTTTATGGGTATCTAACCTAAAATCTATTGATGTTAACATTGCACTCAAAAGAAATTAGTATATGATTCGTACCTTAATGCAGACGTCCTCCTCCTGAGAAGCTGATTCCATCAATCCCTGGTCTTTCTTTTGAAAGTTCCTGTTAACGTCCTGTTTGGATTTGCTTTTATGATTCACCAGCTTGGCCTGAAGCTGTAATGCATAATGAGGGGAAAGTGACCAAAAACCTGTTCATTTAGTCTTGTGAAGAATGACTTACTTACATTAGGTTGTTTAGTAAACATAAATGTAATGAAAACCATTGGTATTAATATCCCAGAGAAGTCTGTGAAGACTTTCCGCAGGACATTAAAACAAGGCTGCAAGGATTTGCTCCCACAATTATTTGTGAGGTACTGTACTTACGACAGACTTAATGTTGACATGGTTGTTTTCTGGGGTTTGGACTGTAGGCTCCTTATAAATTTCAATCTCTGCACTTCTTAGGAATTCACTCAGTTTGTGCACACTGAGAAAAGGTTAAAAGGAGGAAATATTATTTGTATCATATCAGTAAGCCTTTATGAAATTAAATTCACTGTAGTGCTGGGATAAATAAATAAAAAGAAACAATGAGGCTGATAAGACCGAAAGCTTAATTTGGTTATTTATGTAGATGAACAGCAAATACATCATAATGCTACATATTGAGAAAGTGGGCTGTCAATCACCTTACGAGAGCTTTGACAGTGGAGTGTATGACACTGGAGAGCAGGAAGAGGGGAGTGACCAGGATGTGGAAGAGTGAGAGAGAGCCGAAGGCCACAGCGGGAGACAGAACAAAGTCTGTGGCACTGTGCACATGGACCACAAATATCTGTTGAGCAGAGAACACTTGAAATGCCTTAAACCGGATTTACACAAATATAACTCACATTTAAATTTATGAAGGTATTACACAAAATAAGCCATCAAATGTTTTTTCAGATCACTTTTAAATTTCAGTGTGATTTTACAGGCTGTCATTCTGCATAACATCTCATCAGTCTAGTTTAATCAGAAAGAAAGCCATATGAGTCTGGAACAATATGAGGCTGACATTTTTTTTCTATTTTTCTTTATTTTGGTATTTGGTCAATTATTATTATTTTTTATCATTAGTGCATCTATGCTCTGAATTAGAGACTCACTGGAGAGGGAGGTGTAGAGAGTGAATGTTTGGAGGTTGGTCAGCTCTTTTCTGCGAGTGTCCTCCATACTGGATCTGAAGATATGCTCCCATGCGTACAGCTTCAGGAGCTCGATTCCCCTCAGTAGCTCATTGGTTTTCTCCAGTCTCTCGCTGGTGCATTCCTGTAACACACATCATGGAGTTTTATAAATAAGATTCGGGAGAAGCAATTGATTGATCGGGGTAATTTAATCCAATCAATCACACCGCTAGAATAAGCGTACATAAACAGCCTCTACATGGTGTCGTTTACACTATCCTCTAAGCAGGATCACATTAATTGCGAACTTCTGAACAGTATGATCTCATCACTGAGCACAATCACCCTTTACCTCAGTCATGCTGGAATCTTATGCAACTCTGACAGACTGATATTATAATAAAATTATTGTTATATGATACATTAGTATATCTCAAATTAAGCAAAGATGACCTAGAAGCAAAGCTTCTAAAAAGCTATGTAAAGGCTCACAGTTTTCTCAATCGATTGACAATCTTTTAGATTTGACACTTGGGAGATACATGCCGTTTATGGATTTTATATCTTTTTTAAGCTACTGTATACAGCACATCAGTATATCAGACAGTAGTGACAGTAGCACATTATGACAAGACACAGTAAAACCATGCTAAACATAAGAGCTTACCAGAGTACTCTTCTGAGCATGTGAGAGTCGAGTGGCCACAAAATACTGCAGCGGGGCCAAAACAGTGATGACGGTTGCACCAATCAGAGCGCTCACTCCTAATAGGTAGTACAGGAGAACAACTCCAATGACAATCTACATATGAAAATAACATATCAGAAAAATGTAAATGAATCAATTATATATTTATCATAATTTTCTTGTATGACACACAAGAAATCTATGAATCTATAAATAATATGAAACATATACATAACCTGAACCGGCATGGCCCTCGGTTGGGACAGAGAAAGAAGAACCACATGAGGTGGTTGGTGTCCTGGGCCACCAGACTGCAGATCTGGGCAGTGGTCATGTCACCCATAGACATGTTAGAGGTGCACAGACGCATGATCTTTTTATACATTTTAGTCAGGAGGACGAACCATAAAAAAACAAATACATAAATAAAAATAAAAAAACCTTTGCTGGTTAGTAGTAGCCAGAAGTCAGTCATTTTTTAAAGGTATTTTATAGGCTTGATACCAAGACATTATTATTGAAACATACTGAAACTTTGTCTCAAGCTTTAACACACTGTACGCAACAGTGAAAACGAAAATTGAATTGTTCACTGATTGATCAATAAAGGAATCGCACCTGTATGGCCCCTATGAGCTTTATTCCAGTCTCTATGGTGACATAGTAAGATGCCTGTAGGAAAGTTCTCTGTAGCAGCAGGGCCAGGAATAGCAACACAGCTTGAACATATGCATTTGCTAAGAAAGCTTCAGAAGAAATGAAACGCACTCCAAGCAGCTTCACCTGCCAAAGAAAGTGTGTACAAAAAGCTGTTAACAACGTCTTATCGAGCAGTGGATGAAAGCATGTCCAGGTAACACTTCCCCTGTAATAAAAAAATAAAAGAAGAAATTATATTTTGTGTGAAAGAAAGAAAGAATTATGGTCAACTCAAAAACAAGCTCAGGAGCAGACAAGCAAATAAAAATGGAATGCTATTTCTGTATGCGAAAAAAGACCCCATTCTTATTAAAGCCTTCATGACTACACAGTCATCCAACAGCCTCTAATTCTTTATTCCCAAAGGAAAGTAGTAGGAACCTGATTCATTACAGTAAATAAATAATGCAAATCATCAGGTTTTGATAATTGCTGATGTTTTGTTCTTTCTTTCTTTCTTTCTTTCTTTCTTTCTTTCTTTCTTTCATTTTGGTTGTTCTTGCATATCAAGTAAAACATTATGCAGCAGCACACACTGACCCTACAATTAAGGAACACAAGAGCTATTTTTTTTCCAAATTCACTGGAAAAGCACTGTAAAGCCCTATTCAGATGGCAATTACTTTACAAGTGGTAATTCCAGCATTCACAGGGGTTAGTCAGTGATTTAATTGTCGTCCGAATGTTGTGTCTTTATCCCACCTCCTGTGAGAACATTTCCGGCCAAATTACCTCCATTGTTGATTCACTGACAGATCATTCCAAATGATGTCCATCATTCTGATAGATAAAACATAAGAAATAATTTCTACCATAGCTCCTCAAATGTAATTTTATCTATCTTTACTGTCCTTGATAATGTATGTGTGTCTTCTATATCTCCTTGCATGTTTAGGAGAGAGTGCGCAACGGTGCAACTGAGGTGATGCTGGTGACGAAACATGCTTTAAAAGTGTAATTTTCACTTTAGCGTAAGTCCAAACATATTTAAATGCAAATACAGAGGACACAGTTTGTGGATTGATGAATTGTCCATATAACAAGTGCAACTGCAATCATGTGATTGGCAAAAAGTCTCGCTCGTCCCCTGTGATTTGTCATCTGAACGCATGCGTTTTATCAAAGGAGCTACGAAAATGTACTTTTACAGACGTCACCCTGAGAACCAATTGCCGTCCGAATAGGGCTTAAGGCTCGCTAGATTGCCAACATAGAGTTCAGTGGTCCTAAAAGATATTTGGACACTTCAGTTACTCTTAAATGTGCATAAAATAAGATAACATTAAGATAACATTTTGAGAAAAGATCTAGCATCATTTGTTATCACATATCACTTTTGATATTTTGTTACATAATACAATGACATTTATAGCATTTAAGTGAGGCCTAAGTATCCAAATACTTTTTTGGGCCACTATTTGTGAAAATGAGTATGCATTTGTACCGGAGGCAGAGAGGTGTAGTTGTCTTTGCTGATATGATGAACAATCCCAGAGATGCAGAGTGGTCCAGCAAAGCCCAGCAGATCAGCCATGAAGCGGAAAGTGATGCTTGGCACCAGGGGTCTGCTGAATGCCTGACGTAAAGCACGACAGATCCACCTTGACCCTTTCAGAGTGACAGGGCCCTTTTCCTGCACAGACAGAGTGAGAGATGACGGGTGAGTTCACTGAAAGCAGTTTTGTTGAGTTTGGTAAATATTGGTCAACAACGAGATGACAAATCCAGACAAATTCTAATTACTACTAGTTTATATGTGTACAACGATTTGAATACTACATTTAATTTGAATCATCTTAAAATGTGTCAGTTAGTAAGAGATGTGCAGATTATGTAAGCTCCAGACCCATATACATTTTGCTGCATATATCATCTGCATCATATCTTACATAAGGAGTTTAATCTGTTTCAAGAATTCCCTTCCGTGTTTCATTACAAAAGGGATAAAATCAACTCATGCTGTATTAAGGACATAAGCATTCTGGTTATACAAGTGGATGTATACACAAAATATTAAATCGTATGAACAAAAAAACATGAAGGATCAGTAAAAAAGCACAGCATTAAACACACACCACCTTGATGGGCATGAAAATTCAGTTTACAAAGTGACCTCTGGATTTTGCAGAGTAAATTATAACTGTCTGTTTAAACTTATGTAATATCTTGTTAAATGAACTACTCAACTTTATGCGCTGCTCTGCGATAGTCAACACAGAGTCACAATCGAAGCACACAGGGTACTGCAATGGAATGACAATGTCAAGCTTGCTTTTAAATATCAGTTAATTAGAAATGAAGACATAGATGTGCAAGATTGCACTCTTTTGTGGACTGGACATTATTATGCGAAAATGAGTAGAATAAATCCATATTTAATATAATGATTCTATAATGTATCCTATTTAATGGATGGTAACATCTTTTTCCATTTAAATTGGTAAATGTTCTTGTGAATTTCAGAAATAAGCATTAGCCCTTAAGGAACAGTGACTCTTAAATCATAATAGTGATGTAATGGAATTGCGACTTCATGGGCTTCCTATGACTTGCTGCCTTGCCAAATACTTTCACCTGTCCAAAGACATTTAGCTCTTTTTACAATTTTTTCTCCATTTTTACTCAATGGATACCAATGGTCCTTTATTATGACTCACATTAACATTCCACTTTGTGGAGTTAACTCTATGAAGTAAACTGACAAGCTACTGCATTATCAGCCTTGCAGGTCCACATTAAATGCAAGCCATTACTGTGACAGCGAAACAATCAAAACAAGATGGAAAACAGACTTATCGTATCTACATCAAGTTTTTCAGCACAAAGTTTAAGGCATTGATTCATGACATCTAAATCATATTAGATAATCTATATGAATTAAATATGAACCCTAATATATATAATAGAGATCCTTTTACTACATGTGACAGTTAATTTACCAGTTGTAAATAGAAAGGCTTTGCAGAGCCTTTGGTAGTTGGTAAGAGCCCTCATGGATATAGGCAGCTTGCCAATGGTTTTCAAGTCGATGGGATGCTTGTGTGCTGAGGTGATGAAGGTGTTCATCCACCAGTAGGTCCTCTTAGACAGCAGGTTCACGAAAGGCTGCAGGAACCGAACGCCCAGATCCTGGAGATCATCAGGAGGCTTCACCTCTGTAGGATGTGTAAACCAGGTTTGTGAGATACACATCAATAAATCACTTTCTTAAATATATCAACCCATGGAAAGCAATTCTATGTATTTTAGATTTGAGATTATCTTCTGCTCCTAGAAGTTGAGATGCTCATAAAAGTTTCCAAAACAACATTTAGCAGATATGCACATTTAAATATGCACTTTCTCTTGCTCTTGGACCAAACATACTGTTGAATCATCTTGTTTGCTGAGGCATATAAACAAATGATTGGTTCTTGAAAGAGAATGTCCTTCACCTTAATACTATCTATGGCCATCTAACATTAGCATGTAGCAAATCATGGTTTTGGCAGGCTGTGATTTAAAATAAAGCCTCTCAACTGTTTTAAAAATCGACAAGTCATTAGATATGTCTCACCTCAGCTTCCTGTTTCAACGGGAAATTGACCAACACAGCAAAGACAATTAAATTTGTCAAACCAATTCATGAGGTTTTTAATTAATGCTCTGGAAAATCTGTTGGCTACCTGTTATCTAAACCAAACTTGACTAACACTTGATGAGACTTCAAATGGTATAAATGATGTTTCCAACCATTCAAACTATGTATAACTAATAAAAATATCATGGATGTAAGCTAATGTATAATATTTTACTAACTATTACACTGTCAGCAGTTGAATAAGCAGCCTGAATCAATTGCTTAAAACTTTATAAACTGTATTTTTAAGAGAACGGATAATCCCTAATGAATTATAAATATACATTTTCGAGCAGTCATATCAAACCCCAGAATTGGACTGAGCCTCTATTCACCTCCGAATTTAGAGAACGCAACCCATCCCGAGAGGGATTTGCCCCAACTGACTGAACTGATACATGGTTGCAAACATCTGTTGGATGACAACAGAAGTTCATTGTGTGCTGTGGTGCCATTTTAGTCAGCTGTTTCAACATTTTAATACCACATAAAGTGGAAGGGGTTTCTACAGATACTATTATGCAACAGAAAGAGGGGATCATGCTGTACCTAAAGAATGAGCGTCCTTGTGGCTTAATTTATTATAAAAATGCAGTATAGGACATGACCAATTTCTAAACTATATTTATGATGATTTTATATATATATATATATATATATATAAAATCATCATAAATATGCTTTTGTGCCAACTGGACTGTTATGCAGAATTGTTTCTATACTGTGAAAATGCTCACTGAACAAGTTAATTAACAAGTTTATATATATATATATAAACTTGTTAATTAACTTGTTCAGTGAGCATTTTCACAGTATAGAAACAATTCTGCATAACAGTCCAGTTGGCACAAAAGCAATGCTTTTAATGTTAAAGATTTCAAAAATGGGACATATGTTACACAGCCTACAGTGCATAGACATCTGTATTAATAATCATCTCCCTGAATAACAGATATATAGTTTACTCCAACTCAATCCATAATCCCTTAACCCTATACTCACCCTCTGCAGTATTACATTGAACTCTACACCCAGCAGCAGGCCGTAGATGAGCGCCAGCAGTCCTGTAATGCAGAAACGCAGCTGCCTCAGGCCGATGCCATGATCGTCATACTTCACAAACTTTATGGTTTTGGTGATAAATGCCAAAGTCCAGTAGATCAGCAATGCTAGATAAGAAGATAAATATTTCATTAACATTTTCAACCACATTATGATAAGTGTATTTGTCCTCTCTTTCACAGTAAAGGAAAAAGGCATAGACAAACTTTCTAGACACTATAGCCTGCATTTCAATATATACCTATAAGCAGCTTGGGGAAGTTGGAGGTCTCTATGTTGTGGTAATAGATGATGGAAGTTATGGCAGCAAGTATTCGAGCCATGCTGGCATGTAGATGTGGAGATGGCGGGACTGATTAAACCTGGCAAAGAAATTTCAGATGGTTAGTAAATACCGCTGTAGACTCACAAACATCACCAGTTGAACTACCCACACTGTCTGCATTTTTCTGTATTTCACTAAAGACCCCGCCAAAGATTGATCATGAGTTTACACATATATTGATACGGATTAACATGGATTAAAGATTAATCTGGCTGGAGTCTTGTGTTTCATTCCAATTCAAAGTGCTTTTTAAAAATGTTTTATTATTCTGAACATTATACAGAATAAACAATTATTTTATACATTTTAAAACATATACGCTGTATTTATATTATAGGGACTTAAAGTCTGACACCACTGAAAATGCTGTTATTTTTAACTTTACTAATGTAATACTCAAATTATATTAACAAAACACACATTTTAATAAAATATAAACATATCTAATATCTAATATGTGGTATGTCAACCTTTTGCTTTAATGACAGCATGCCATCAAGCCGAAATGAACACATAAGTGCAAAACGTGATGATTTGAGAAGGAGTTAACATGACCAATATCACACATTTACATTTACATTTGAAAAAGACATAGAAACCATGTATATTACATTACATTACATTTATTCATTTGGCAGACGCTTTTATCCAAAGCGACTTACAAAAGAGGAAAAACATAAGCGAATCATCTTAAGGAGACAGTGGTACAAAAAGTGCCATACTACAAAGTTTCACTATCATCAGAATAGTATACAAAACCGATTTAAGTGCAACAAGAATTGTTAATGTGTATTCCTTCTATATTTCACAGCATTTTTTATAGATGTTTTTACATTAATTTAAAATTTTCACGCGCACACACACATACACATATATATATATATATATATGTGTGTGTGTGTGTGCGTGAAAATTTTCCATGAATGACTTGATATCCACTGAAGCAATCGTTCAGTTGTAGTTATCACCCATCCGAGACGATTCCCTCAGCAATCTCACGCACTAGCACAAAGAGTAAAACTGTGGTAAGCAGCCAGCGGAAGTTATGGCCTAGGAAGTGAAGCCATGTGCTGTGGTGAATATGAACTTTAGAGCTCTGACTCCCCCAGCCTACACAACACAACCGCAGAATGACACTTACTATCAAATATTCACATTCCAAATTATAGGACCATACTGTATAATAGCATGTTGCAGAACTGCATAGAAACCAAGCCCTTTTAAAAATAAATAAATAAATAAAAAGATATGAGAAAGCGTCTCACCAATAAAGAGGATGGGGAAGGTGCTAAAAATCAGAAAAACATGAGGAACGACACCTAGAGCATCCAAAAAGCAGGCATTATTCAGCAGGCCGTTATCAACCTTATACGCTGAGGAGTTATCTGTGCCACAGAAGGACAGAGTAGCGTTGGTGATGGGAGTCTGAGGAGACAAAAGAAAGACAGGAGGTTTTCAGACTCAGAGATAGGCAATAATCATAGGACTATACATTAATGCTGCAGACCATTCATAAAAAAGTATTTGTTGTGTCTGAAACACTGGGGTATTCTGAGGTGAAGCTCACTACTATAATCCTATATTACAGAGTTGTTAGCCCATATAGATTGAGTGAATTATTATGTCAACATTCTCAAATAGCTGGGCATTTTAACAGTTTGTGTGTTTGAGAATTGGTGTCTGTGTGCTCATACTGTAGATGTATTTAAATGCATCATGCAATGCGTGTTCTATGGTAATTCATTTTTACATTCATGCAGCTTCAACTGTTTTAGTGAAAGTCCATTGAGTGATATCGCTTAGTTTGAACATTGAGAAGACACAATCACAATAACAACCTATAGTGTAAGAAATTATCATGACATTACTATTGTCTTATAACGAATCTAAAATGTACATATATTCGTATTCGAATTTTTTTTAAATATAAACAATTCTAGATTATTTCACAATATTCAAAAATGTTCTTACATACGGTGTTCATAAAAACCAAGCTAGTTCAAACTGTTCTGCAATGAAAGTCAAAATATGCTAAATATTTGCAATGTACAAAAACTCTTTAAAGTCGAACACTGCATTTAAATAGTGGACATGCGTTGAAAATGTACTCACCGGTCTATAGCCTCACATCATTTTGAAAATAGATTATTTCACTTCCCCCACATTCCTCACAACGACTGGTTTATTTTCCAATTCTGAAGGCGTGTTCCTCAATAAATGCTGTGTAAACACGAAATAAAATACTACAAAAAATAAGAGTGCTGGAAGTGAGGTTTTCATTTGTTGCACTAGAGCTACGGTTTTACATTGTCAAACCCGTGTTCTCTTATGTTGTGCTCTTTGACTGACCTGCGATACTCTGACAGACTCACATCTGAACACACGGATGAACACGAGATTATGAGCGCGCACAAACTTTCATCCCAATTATGGCGTTCAATACCTGTGTGATTTAACCACCCCCATCAATCCAAGAGTGTTTTTTTTTAATCAGTAATTTAAAAAATTAGGAAATAAATAAAACAATTAGAAAAAAGTAACATCATGCAAAAATGAAAAATAAAGTGTGACATCATGCATAGAAACTCTGCCCCTTAGTGGTCAAATTAAATAACAGCACTTTGCATGAAGGAGAACGCCATTCTAGATTTTCATTCTAGATAGATTATAATTTCAACAAAAATATTTTGCTTTCTAAATAAATCAATGAATAAAGGAGGTTTCTGTTTGTATGCGTTTTAAACAGCACTGAAGGAGTTCCCATAAACCTGATTCCTTCACTATCCGAATTTAACAATTTACATATTTTATTATTACATTTTTGAAAGTTAAATGCAATTATGTTCTGTAAATAAATTCATATTTATCTGCATAACTCATTTAATTAATTTAAGGAAAATAATTTACAGTAGATAGCAAGGCTTTTAAGATCATGAGAAACATACAATGTTCTGCAGTTCAACAATTAAATCCCTGCACTCAATTAAATACTATATATATATATATATATATTAGTAATGAGCTTTTAGAGTTTTTTTTTTCTTTGTTCTTTTTCACAAGATTGTGTAGAAAAAAAAAAAAAAAAAGACGCAATCTGACAACAAACAATTGTTGTGAGGTCAAAGGTGTCTGTGTTAACGCACCTACCCAACAACAACTACAGCACCGCGGAGAGCAACCGCGTTCCGAAACGATGATTGGCCTTGGTGGCGAATGAAGGCGTGTCAATAAAGCAACGCTGCTCTGCTATTGGATAAAATCCGCACTTCCAGTTACGGATGTGTCTGAATAGGTTGGGAATGACAGCTATCGATCAGTGAACTAACAATCAAAGAAATAGATCTGTTTCTCTGCGTACTTTGGCTGTGATTTGTTTTCAAAATGATCAACTCCTAACCGGAATGTTTGATTGAGCATTCATTGGAAGCCATGATATTTTAGAGAGGCGCACGGCGGGTAGAAGGTAAGACGATTATTTCCCTATCCATTCAAAGTCCCTGTCAATACCATGGCTTAGATTGAACTGACATGATGGATGAACTTAATTTACTCAATTCTTACACTAAATGACAAATAATCAAACAATCAAATTTACAGTTACAGCTACAAATTGTGGGATTATCCTGAGAAAAGATGTTATGAGCAGCGTTGAGCTGGATGCTAATTTGTCAATATGGGTCACTAGTAGAAAATACCCAGACCTATGATCCTTGAAAAGCTCCTGTCTCTTAAGCCAAGAGCTCTTAACAAATTCCCCAGCCTGCAGCTTTAGTTAAGACATTAAAAACTTTCCCTCGAACAATATTCTTACATATTCTTACAGAAGTTAGACTCCGTATTCCCTTTTTTTAATCCAAAACATAAAACATTTCTTCATCTGAACTTCAGTATTTGACCCAGTTCCAGGAATATAAAGATCAGTTTTCCTCAGAACATGAGGAACAGTTGATTCCTGACTGAATGTTAAACAACATGTTTTTAAAACGTTATTTGCCAATATATATTTGGCCAAAATTTACATTAAAATGTCCATGTAACTTTGTATGTAAATTAGTTTTTATTAAATATGTAGTATACTAATCTACATGCATTATGAGTACGTTTTTTTCTCTCTCAAATGCTTGTATTTATACATTGCGGCTGTAAAGTTATTAATTATATCTACTTGTAATATGTAGCCTATTACTCATAATAAATATGTTAGTTCAAGGTCATGATAAAATTTAATTGTGTGACATTTAATCAAATTAATTTATTGAAACTTAAAATATTTATTTATTTTTATTATTTTAATTTAATAAAGATTATTCAATTCGGTTTGATGGAATTTGTTTTGTAGCTGAAATGCATAAATGTAAAAATATTTTTTTTTAAGTGTAAAGTACCTTATTTATTTACAAATAAATATTTTTACAAACATAAATGGAAATTAAATTTCAAGTTTTTTTTTTTTTTTTTTTTTGAGTGATTACAACATTTTATCCTTTGCCAAAATGTTTATTTACTACATTTGCTCCTCATCTTCCTTGTTAAAAGAGTACTCTGTAAAAAGTGTTCAAAATGTGCGGTTGTTACCTTAAGATGCTTTCTAAATGTTTTGACCCTTAAAAACGCCTTTTATTGATGTAACCTGTAGTCAGGCTGATTTAGCCACAGTATATTAAATAATATTTTAGTTTAAATTCATTGAGATGGTACCACATGAAGCACATTTTTAGATTCATTGACAAAATTCCTTTTTAAATGCTTTTTCTTTACTTGTAGATTCACGATTTTGAAGAGAAAGCATTCTTAAACTACCATCAAAATCCCAATGGCTGGTAAGGACCTCCAAACTATTGTTTTTATCTCACAATAACATCGTTTAGAGTAGATAACAGATTCTATTGCTAAAATTGTTTTTTATATATATATCCTGTAGACAACAACTTTCCTCCTCTGCCTGGCTTTATTCCACTGAAGCCATGCTTCTACCAGGACTTTGAGGAGATACCTGACCAGCACCGCACCATGTGCAAGAGGCTCTACTACTTGTGGATCTGTGAGTTGCCTATTCTGAAAAACAAATTAAACTAAAGCATAAATAATATATTGGTCTGATTTGTAGGCAACACATGTTTGACACATCTTGAAGTTGTAGTTTTTCTCCTTATAAAATTGGAATTAGATACATTTTCTAAATTCTTATGCCACATTTATCTTGTAAATTTATGTCTAATTACTGTGCCTAGTGAAATAAAGAGGACAGTGCTTTGCTTCAGTATAAGAGGGTGTTTATACATTAATTATTGTCATCTCTTGCTGTAGACACTCACTGTAGCTGATTCTTCCAAAGGTATTGTTTATATATGTGTTGCACTTGAGTGAAGTGGCATGCTTCTGAATAAAAAATTATTTTCTTGTATTTTATATACATATATATATATTTCATGAAAATAAAATTTCTTGAAATTATTCTAAATATTTCTCACAGCATGGAACCGAGAACTTTTTCTCTTCTTGATGTTTCAGTTAGTAGACTGCATGTTGTTGTTGTTTTGTATGGTTATACTTTCTTATCATCTATCAACACCTTATTATCTTTGGGTAACTTTCTATGGCTTAGTCTGCGGTAAATATGTGTTTTCAGCTTTTATGGCAGCACACATTTATAACCTTTGTGCAAATCCAGTGCATGTGAGGGTCCTCAGGTTACATTGTTTTGCGAAGTATTTACTCTCTTTGTTGACAGTAGCTTTTTCTTGCAAACACCTAAGAGCTCTCTCTCTCTCTCTCTCTCTCTCTCTCTCTCTCTCTCTCTCTCTTCTCTCTCTCTGTCTCTCTCTGTCTCTCTCTCTCTCTCTGTCTCTCTCTCTGTCTCTCTCTGTCTCTCTCTGAAGTGGTAAAACAAAGCTAGAGTGTTATTTTGTTGAACACTTTTTGGAAAAGAAGTGTATGCTTTTGTGCATTGTTTATAAAATTTAAAAAGCAATATACTTTTCTCTTTTCCAGCGTATGGCATCACCTTGCTGGTGAATTTCTTCGGTTGTATGGCATGGATGTTTGGTGGTGGAGGAGTTACTAACTTTGGCATGTCGATCATATGGGTTATTCTTTTCACCCCATGTTCCTATGTGTGCTGGTTTCGACCGATTTACAATGCCTTCAAGTGAGCACCAGTTGTGCAAATGCAAAAGATTGCGAATATAGGGGGCATGCAGTTATAACATTTATTTATAATGTACTGACCAGAAATTACTTTGTGATATTTTATTTTTATTTGATAAAAATGTGTCATATTTGTAATTTTTCAGAGATTTTCCAATAGTTGCAGAATGTATTTAGGTCCATTGAACACAAGTCTTAAATTAATGTTCCGGGTTTAATAAAAGTTAAGCCAATCGACAGCTTTTGTGGCATAATGCTGATTACTACAAAAAATAATTTAGGCTTTTCGTCCATCCTTTTCTTTAAAAAAAGTGAAAGTCTGGGTTCCAGTGAAGCACTTACAACGGAAATGAATGGAGCCAATCTGTAGATGGTAAAATACGCAATGTTTCAAAAGTATAGCCACAAGACATAAACAATATCCAGGTTAAAATTATTTTAGTGTGATAAAATTGCTTACTAACCTTTTGTGTAAAGTTATACCTTCGTTGCCTTTGTTACCATAACAACGTAACACTGTAAACCCAAATACTACCGTAAAAATTACAATTTAAATAACTTTAAAGCTCAAATAATACCCAAGTGTTATCAGAAGAATAAATGTAAGTGCTTTTATGAAGTGATAAGATTCACATTTCTGCCTTTAAACCCTCCAAATACAGGCCCAACTCACTTCTATTTTGTGCCTCATTATACTTGTAAGTGCCTCAATGTAACCTAAATTTTTCCTTTTTTATTATTATTATTATATTTATTTTTTGTGGTAAACAACATTATGGCACAAATTCTGTCAATTGTACTAAACCAGAATTGTACCTTGAATTATTTTTCTTAATTTATATTATTATTATTATTATTATTAATATTATTATTATTACATTTTCTACACATTTACCAAAAGAATGTGTCTGTTTTAGATTGAATAATTTTATTAGAATGTTTTATAATATTTGCATTGAAACTTTTTTTTATTATTTCCTCGTGTAACTATTTAATATCTGCCTACAAGTCTCTGAAGAAATGTATTATTATTATCATTATAAATTATTTACATGATTTATTTATTTATTTACATTTTTGCCTTACGAATGTCTCTTTTAGATGAAAATGTTTTCTTTTTTGCTCAGGACTGACAGCTCCTTCTATTTCATGGCATTCTTCTTTGTCTTCATGGCACAGCTTTTTATTACCATAATTCAGGCCATTGGTATCCCAGGATGGGGTGTTTGGTAAGACTCTTTAAGTCAAATTTCAAGTCAAGTCAAGTCAATGAACTATGTAGTATAAAAAAGAAGAACTACATAGAAACCACTATTTATATTGGCATTATATTAATACATTTTCTGTTAAAGCATAATTTCATGTACAGCTGCTTTGAAACAACACCTGTTGTGAAAAGCAACATACAAATAAATTTGACTTGACTTAAGACTATTTAAGATCATTTATAAAATGTCATCATCAGATATTCTTCTGGTTTAAATGTATTCTAAATTCTTCTAATTCTATTTTATATGATAATTTTACAATAATTGATGTGCACCTTACACTTTCAGAAAACAAAAGTGCAAAAAGTTGTATCTTTAGGGGTACAACAGCTTGTCACTGGGGCAGTATCCTCGAAGGTACACCCACTGTACCCACTACATGTCAGTCAGAGTTAATGTTTATACCTTATATTTCCCTAAAGGAGGTAAAGAAGGTGCAGTGTGTGTTCCTTTCCCAATGACAAGCTGTTTCACCCCTTCAAAGGTAAACTTTTTGCAAAAAACATTTTCTAATAGTGTACAAAATATTGTATGGGTTATTGTATTTTATGGATTTGTAGACTATGAGTTATCTTGTCACATCTCTCTTGTTTTAGCGGCTGGTTAGGCACCATCTCCTTCTTTGGCACAAGCATCTTTGCCTCCATCATTATGCTAATCCCCACAATCATGTTCACTGCAGTGGCTGCCATTTCATTTATCGCCCTCACTAAGGTACCAGTCCTTCACTGATTCACGCAGGCACATCTATTAAACAGGACAGGCCTCTATTTGTCTCATTGCTCGTGCAGTCGTCCTGTCTGCCAGTAGTTACAGCTCATTTGGCTGATGTGTCTAAAGAAGACTTGGGGCTGGTTTGTTGTCTGTCGTGTGACGTGTCATTAAATGTGATGCTGGAGCATGTAGTGGTTGTTAATTAGATGAGGGAGTAAATAACAGCCTTTAGGAAGTTATTTACCTAAGTATTTTGTGCCTGAAAATCTCAAAGACTAAGAATATGAATGGCTGGCACAGTCATTGACTAACATTTCCTGAGTTTGTCTTTGTAATTGTGCGTACTTGAAACAAGTCAACTCAAATCAGCCCTTTTAAAGCAATTTGGTTTTGGTTTGAAAATATATTGTTATTTTTACTTATTATTCATACCTTTAAATATTATACATATTATGTCAATGGGTAGTAGACTCGTATTAGATTTAAATCTCAAGCAATATACTCCATCAAAAAATATTTTCAATCATATTTTACATATTATTTAATGATCTCATATTTATCGATAGACTACATGGAAATTTAGCATAAAGTAATAATAATATTGTAATAATAATAATAAAACTTACTGGAAAAGTTATATGATGTATACATCATATACATTTTGTTTTTTATAAAAAAATGTGTTATTATTTTTTATGGAAGGTTCATAACTTCTACCGAGGCAGTGGGGGCAGTATGAGTAAAGCCCAGGATGAGTGGGTGTCTGGCGCCTGGAAAAACCCTCACGTTCAGCAGGCAGCTCAACAGGCAGCTCTGGGTGCCGCTGCAGGGGCAATGCAGGGTCAGCAGGCACCACAGTACTCCACACCCACTTATGACAACACTATGTAAAACAGTATGAAAGATTGAATTTGTGAATAGATTCAGGCCAAGCTGGAAACCTCTTGTTGGCCTTAGCTATTTGTGATGTAGCTGTAAAATATTTTTATCAGGTTACTTTTGTCTGAGGCGGGATGACAAAGTGGTGTTGTAAAAATCCTGTAGAAAGTTTTCATGTTTTATTTAATGTTTGTGGTTTGTTTCATGTTTTCTGCGTATTGTAGCTCATTTGTTATGTTTAGATATTTAAAAAGTATTGGAAACGTCATGGTGATTTCTATATTGTATATACATTTTCTAGCTATGCTCAGAACTGAAATATCTTATTGGCTTGATTAAAAAAAAAAAAATCCTTATTCAGTAATCATGAACGGCTGGAAATGAAAATTCAAGTACACATCCGAACCCAAGTGTAATACAGAGATGCATAATGGTTGTAAAGCTTATAAAGCTGTATGAATTCATTTGAATTGTTTTTAATATAATTGTACTGTATATAGTTTTGAAATAGTCTGTAGATAACATTTAGTTTAAGGTGCTAATTCGTCTTTTCACTTTATTGTTGGGTAAATGTTTTACCGGAAATGTAGAATTCAGAAGCAAAGATACAGCAGTCATATTTAAATGCAAGATCAAATTAAACTGCTATATTAGCATGTACATTTTTTCTTGATAAAAAGGGAAATTCCATGTAATAAAAATCACATCATATATATATATATATATATGAATGGAAACAATACATGAAGAAAAAAAAGTAAAATACAAAAAAAAGAAAAGAACTTAACAACATGACAATTTAAATAAATACATAAAAAACAAGTAATCCATTGTTCGTTTTCATGTGTGAGTGTATGACAGAACACTCCTTTGTCCAGCAGGGTGAAGTGTTGTTCAATGTTAAGACTGCTAAGACTGTTGTATCGTCTCTTCACAGAGATGCTTCTAATGGCCCCTTTTCTCAGACGTGTTATGATGCGTTTCCGCCTTATTCAACAATTCTATTCAACGTAGCTTTTTTATATTTCTAATTTGAGTGAGTTACCACAGCTGTGATGAGGCTTCTAACACAGCTGTTGAGGGATTTATAAAAATGTTTGCCTTTTTCTCTATTCTTACTGCTGTTATCCAACAATCTATATTTTGATCTTCCTTTGAAATGCTGTGAAAGCACAATCGTTGAATCGTTTTTTTGCTGTTGGAACAAACGTGTGATCAAAATTACATTTGCTGTGGTCTCCCATTCACCGCCATTCAAGTTTACCCAACTTTGATTCTACTTCCTCTCTGCAAACACAGATGTGTGAAAATGGTACATTCGCTCTCTCTCCAAACAGGGATTTCCCCAGACACATTGTTGTGGTCCGAATAACCCTGACTTGCAGATTGCAATTAGACAACAACACTACTTTGTCAGGCTAATAACTTTATTCTCAGTAAGACACAAATTTTACCAGGGACATTTCACCTTTGGACATCCACAGAGTCCAGATTAGATTGCTGTCAACAATAAATGGATTTGTCTCTTTCTCACACACTCTCTTGTCATTTGTATCTCCATGTGTTAAAGGGTGATAGAAGCATTTGCATTAGAGTTAGGCACGCAGAGTATTCCAGAAGACAAGAACACTACACCGCTGTCATAAACATCACTGACATTGCCTGCCTTAAAAGAGAAGGGACACAATTTGCACTAACACAAGGACAACATAATCAAACTCAAGAGATCTTATTATGAAGATAAACATATTTTCCAGCTTCCTACATAAATCAAACCATTTTATTGACTATAACTAATAAATGTTTTTTATAGCACTAGCTAGGCTACTGTGTATTATCCCCTATTAAACCCATATACTGTTAAAAGTTCATGGTGTAAAGGTACCGTATGTTACTGGAAGCAAATTCACCAGTAAGGTAGGGGAGACCAGAGGCACAAATCTTCCTGTCATCTAAGAAAAATACAGGTATACCATAATAAACTATTTTTTACTGTACATTAAGGAACATATTGAGAGGTGGATCTAGGGTCAGTGGTTATATGGGGGCTTAGACTGTGTGGTTATGTATGAGGCCATCCTATGATGAACTTTCAGAATATAATACCCTTTATAATGAAACTTTAAAGTAAATAAAGGTTTAGAAGTTCATCTTTAGATAGTACTAAAACTAAAATTCCCACTAACTTCTGTCTCAGCCCAAGATATGCTCCCAGATCAGAAGTTGCATTCTTTTAACACTGTGTACTTTAAATTGTGATTTAAAATAAAAACGAAAAAAAGTTTTGGTCCCTGTTGGCTTTCCGTAGTTCAAACCACATTGTGCACAGTTGGCAGTTGTATATTGATTTCAGTCGTAGTGAAGTGCCTTGAATAATGCAGATCCTTTTGGGTGTTTTGACGTATTATCTACTGAAACAAGAAGTTAAGGTAGAACATATCGAACGGCCCCCTTTTTTTTAAAGAGAGGCCAATAGGCTTTAGTTTACATGTAGCACACACACCACTTTCCACTACAACTCATGCCAAAGATGGTTACTGAAAAATTGGGAAACTGGGAAAATGAAAACTGATCTCAAGATTGGACAACTTTTTAACTGAATTGAGAACCGAACAATGATCTAACTGACAACATTAATTCATACTGTAACCAGCACACAAACAAAGCACATCACGAACAACAAGGCTGGACCCATTGTGCAAGTCCAATGCAGATGAATGATACTCCCACATTTTGAATCACAATACACAAAATCTAAAGAAAAAAGTACAGTTACTCATGGTGTACATCCCGAGATACCTCCTTAAAATGACTACATTAAAAAATATGAATGAACTCTAGCCACTTGTTCCACATACGACCCACATTTCATTCATAAGTGATCACATTCAGGCGTGAAATGCCTCAAACACAACCACAAAATCACAGTTATTACTACTCCTAAAAATTTAAGCTGGGCCTGTAACCAAGGTCGTTTGTGTGCATGACAGGCTTTAAGGGGCTTGTTTAAAAATGCCTAAAATCTTTTGGTTATTGGTTTAACTGCTGGGTCAGGAGCGTTTCTAGGGTCAGTGGACATTCGGAGCTTCACCCTGACCTCCGTGGATACATATGGGGAAATATTGGAATATAATACACTTTAAATGAAATGTTAAATCTGTGAGATATAATTTATGTAATAAATATTTAAATATTACTGAAGCTAAAAGGTCCCACTAAATTTTGTCTCTCATGCGTGATTGCATGCGTGACATCTGTACTACTGATTACTCTTTGTTTTCAGTGTTATGTATCTTAATATTTGGTACTTCCTGCATCTGGACGGACTAACTCAACACAGTTTCCAATATCTCATCAAGACATAGAAATGTAGCTGCCAACAAGACAGCGCATGTATTTTGGTGTTTTATATATATATATATATTGTAACGATCCACACCGTCTTTGGTTTGTGTACCTTTTATTTTAAGTTCTGGCACCTTTTATGTTCCATATTGTTCTTTGTTTATGCACTCTTATTTTAAGTTTTGGCACCTTTTATGTTTTGTATTGCCTTTTGTTTTATGCACTCTTATTTTAAGTTCTGGCACCTTTTATGTTCCGTATTGCCTTTTGTTTTATGCACTCTTATTTTGAAGTCATTCTTATGTTCCTGTTTCCCAGTCTTGTCATGTCCTGTTTCCCCTCCATGTTCAAGTGTCTGGTTTTCATTGGTTCATTGTTTATTGCCTGATTATCAGTTCTAGTTTTGTTATTGGTTTTAGTTAATTGCCTTTTTACCTTGTTATGAGTTCTGTTTGTCCATTGGCTTTTGTTTCCCCTTGGTTTTGTATTTAAGCCCTCATGTTTACCTTGTCCTTTGTTGGTTATTGTTTGCTGTATGTTCTTGTCTGAAGTTAGTCGTTCAATGTAACTTCAAGATATTCCTGCCTTCGACCGTGTTCCTGCCTCTGCCCTCATTGGAAGATTCCCTGTGTTAATCTTTGTGTTTGAACCTTGTTTTCCCCTCGTGGATGTTTATTTATTCCTGCTTTTACTGTTTGTTTCACTCCTTGCACCATCCAAATAAAGCTGTGCCTGGATCCTCATTCCTCGTCTGCCCCTTCGTTATATATATATATATATATATATATATATATATATATATATATATATATATATATATATACTGTATAATGTAGTTATTTTTATCCAAGATATCACTCGGATCATATAATATAATACTATGAGAAGACTGGTATCATTACTGTATATTACTTAATGTTATAATATATTGTTAAATTTATGTTAAATGTAAGTTGTTTTATTATCAACTTGTTACAAGCACTGTTACTGACATCAATATAAGATGATAAAAACTTTTGGGGCTTTAAGTAAAACATTTGTGGCATAAGCCCTGGAACCTCAGCCCTAGCGCAGTCCATGTGCTGGGTGGTGTTACATACTGTACATGAGAAGCAAAGTCATATCAAGTTATTACATTTTGATTAAAGGTAAAAAACTTAAAATACAACACAAATGCATAGATTGTTTACAATAAGAACAGTAACCTAACATTCATGAAAATAGCAAGAAAAACAAAAAATAAATAAAAAATTTAAATAAAAATAAAAAGTAGGGTCAATTTTGATTTCATGCTGACTTTTAAGTTAGTTTAGAAGATAGCAGGCTGCAAATAGGCTAAAATGGTGCTTAAGACAAAAAATTGTTGGTTTATTTTCCAAAGTTTGCAAAGTCCATTAAAAAGAAACTAATACTACTACTAATAATAATTAAATAAAAATGTAAACAGATAAATAAATATAAATAAAAGCTCTTCTGTAAAACAATTAATGTCTAAGCATCTGTCATTAATTTTAACTTGAAACCAACATTCTAGAGAGAAAGATAAATGTTATCTATTGATCACACATGGTACTCCTTATTAGGATCTCATTGCCCCACAGTCCACTGTATTTTATTGTAAAAATAGAACGAAAACATTGTAAAATACATCTTATTTCCAGACTGACTCACTACATGTGTGGGTTATTTCTCTAAATAGCAGTTTCCTGGCCATTGAGAAAGATGTTAGAACTTCAGTATAGTATTTTTGGCCTGGGCTTGAAGGTATGATAAAGTAAGGGTGGTTAGGACATGACTTCATCTTTCTGTTTTTGTAATTGGGTCACCATGGCAAGTGTGAGGTCTCATAAAACAGCTGGCCATTACAAAATACAACGTTTAGCACCCCAAAATCAACAGTCATTACTCAAAGAAACTAGATTTCATTCTGGAGTGGCCAGGTGGCCCTCCAGCTTTATCAAAACTGTGACTAATATTGTCAAGGGGATGCGATGGGGAATTCAAACATGGTAAATATGGCTTTCGGTCTGATAAGGGAGGGAGAGAGAGAATGACGTGTAGGGGCTCTAGGGATGGGTGGGGTGACTAAGTGCACAGAGGGAGTCATTTCTCTACCCCAGAACAGTGAACACAGAGGGTCTTTATTCCTCTCACTCAAAGGTTAGACAGGTTTAACCTTGTGTGATGAAAACACACTCACAAACTCTCTCTAGCACACCCATATGACTGTGCGTGCACACGCATGCAGTAGGAATTTCTAAACTCACGTCAGGTTTAGATATCTTATTGTCCTTTCTCTCTTTCTACTTGTGTTTGTTATTCTCTTGTTTGGAATTCTCTTTCACTTTATGATTAGCACACTCTTGATCTTGATTTTGACAGTCACAGTGGTGGTTTCAAAGCTGATAGAGGACAGAAATTAGAAAAAGTAAAGAGTAACTCTGAAACTAAAACAAATATCTGAGGGGCTTCTGTTTCGTTTTTACATGAAAAAAAGTTAAACTAAGACAACTGCTAGACATTTCACAAAAAAAGATTTCAATTGATAAAACAATACATTGTTCTAAAAAAATTATTAACATTTTTCGGTTGTTAAACTTAAGCAAACAGGCTCACACTTTACAGTTTTGGCCACAATTTTGCAGTTGGAGACAATTTTTGGGGATCATGTTCACCAACGGCCAATTAATTGCCTTCATGATGAATCTTAGTGTTCTTAATAAATCAAAGTTTTGTCAGTGTCAGAAATTCTGCTTCGTTGTCCTGCAGTGTGACTGCTCTTATGGCAACCAGATGAGATAAACCACCCAATCAACGCTGTCAATCGGGGTGACTGGAACCAAAGTCTTGGCTAAAATGCTTATCGCACAGTGTGACTAAATGTTGCATGGTGTGCCATGGCTTTTATCCAAGGTCTCACTGGGATCATATAAACAGTCTGACAAGAAAGAAAGATTCAGTGTGCACCTAGTCTCGCATTGCCAGACCTTTGACTCAAACAGCAATGGTCTGGGATCTACCGCAGCAAAACATTGGCAAAGAACCTGTCACTTAGGAAGGAAAAGCCATCTAACTGATTTGTAAAGTGACCAGTCATTATTGTCATTATTTGCTGTTTAGGGCCGGGGTTTTCTGAGATGGCTCATTCCACAATAAAAGAACATTTGGCAATTCAGTTGCCAAAACATGATTTCGATACTAACTAAGGGGTGTGTCGATAAACAAATACATCTGTTAGCTCTATGCTTTACAAAACAAACAGATTGTTCTTTTTAATGTTAAGTTACATCCGCTGTTGTTTGCTATTGCTTATTTGTTTATTTAAAGAACATTCACGACAGTGTAGCTATTAAGCTATAATGTGCCGTGGGTAAACCTCATGTTCAGTTGATTTTGATTACTGTCTTTATATCTGGGTTAAACAAGTATTGATCAAGTTTTGATCCATCACAAGCACATGGGAAATCGACATGCAGCTTCTGAAAGTTCATATACCCTGAAATCATCCTCAATCTGCCTAATTACCAAAGTCCCATCACACATGAGACATTTGTTCATCAATTCATATAAACTCAGCAAAAAAATAAACATCCCTTTTTCAGGACACTGCAATTTAAAGATAATTTAGCAACAATCCAAATAACTACAGATCTTTATTGTAAAGGGTTTAAACAATGTTTTCCATGCTTGTTCAATGAACCATAAACAATTAGTAAACATGCATCTATGGAACGGTTGTTAAGACACTAACAGCTTACAGATGGTAGGCAAATAAGGTCACTGTTATAAAAACTTAGGACACTAAAGAGACCTTTCTAATGACTCTGAAAAACACCAAAAGAATGATGCCCAGGGTCCCTGCTGATCTGCGTGAGTGTGCCTTAGGTATGCTGCATGGAGGCATGAGGACTGCAGATGTGGCCAGGGCAATAAATTGCAATATCCATACTGTGAGATGCCTAAGACAGCGCTACAGGAGACAGGAAGGGCAGCTTATCATCCTCGCAGTCCCGCAGAATACGTGTAACAACACCTGTACAGGATCGGTACATCCGAATATCACAGATGCGGGACAGGCACAGGATGGCAACAACAACTGCCAGAGTTACACCAGGAACACACAATCCCTCCATAAGTGCTCAAACTGGCCGCAATAAGCTGAGAGAGGCTGGGCTGAGGACTTGTAGGCCTGTTGTAAGGCAGGTCCTTACCAGACATCACTGGCAACAACGTGGCCTATAGGCACAAACCCACCTTCGCTGGACCAGACAGGAATGGCAAAAAGTGCTCTTCACTGAAGAGTGAATGGGGTGATGGTCGGACTCACGTTTATTGTCAAAGGAATGAGCATTACACCGAGGCCTGTACTTTGGAGCGTGATCAATTTGGAGGTTGAGGGTCCTTCATGGTCTGGGGCAGTGTTTCACAGCATCATCGGACTGAACTTGTTGTTATTTCAGGCAATCTCAACTCTGTGTGTTACAGGAAATACATACTCCTCCCTCGTGTGGTACCCTTCCTGTAGGCTCATCCTGACATCACCCTCCAGCATAACAATGCCACCAGCCATACTGCTCGTTCTGTGTGTGATTTCCTGGAAGAAAGAAATGTCGGTGTTCTGCCATGGCCAGCTAAGAGCCCAGATCTCAATCCCACTGAGCACGTCTGGGACCTGTTGGATCGGAGGGTGAGGTCTAGGACCATTCCCCCCAGAAATGTCCAGAAACTTGCAAGTGCCTTGGTGGAAGAGTGGGGTAACATCTCACAGCAAAAACTGGCAAATCTGGTGCAGTTCATGAGGAGGAGATGCACTGAAGTACTTAATGCAGCTGGTGGCCACACCAGATACTGACTGTTACCCCTTTGTTCAGGGACACATTATTCCATTTCTGTTAGTCACATATCTGTGAAACTTGTTCAATTTATGTCTTAGTTGTTGAATCTTTTTATGTTCATACAAATATTTACACATGTTAAGTTTTCTGAAAATAAAAGCATTTGATAGAGATAGAGATTTGAATAGCACGAGTTTATGTTCACCTTTACATGTGGCACTACTGATGGCAGGTTGAGCGAGCAACCTCCAAAACAACGGTTCTGATCCAATGGAAACCAGTTGGTAATCAGATACACATAAATAATGATGAGCACAGTTCATATGTTGATTTTTTGCTCTAATATAGAGTTGTAGAGTTAATAAAATATGAATACCTGTTGATTGTATTGCATAATTTACAACTAAAACAACAGCATTCAACGACTCTTCCAGCTTCGGCCACTGGGGGCAGTAGTTTGAATTTCAGTAATCACAGAAGAACTTCAACAGTATTATTGTTGCTGAGTTTACAGTGTGGATGACTTCTAAACCATATAATCAAGTTTTTATTAGTAGTAGTAGTATAACTACTCATACGATTAGGAAAATTATCCACTTGATATTTCAAAGTTAACAGGTCTATGTTTTTGTGAACTATTAAAAGGGCTTTGGAATTTTTTTTTTCCCCAAATGAAAAAGAGTTAACTATGGCTATAACATTTATTGAGCTTCATGTGATATAATGGGCATTTGAATATTTGTCCTTGTTCTGGCTTAACAGCCGAACACAAAGTCACTTCCTGTACCAGTTCAATTAAAATTAAATTGCCTCACACCCTGGTAAAGATCCTACAAACTGTTGGCCATGATAGCACTCGTTGATTAAGTAGGTTGACACTGGAAACAGTCCATCAGTGCTAATATGTGTCTTGATGTCATCAATGTTTTAGAGCCTATAGTGCCACGTCAGCGCCTGCAGATTTAAAACCCTTGTCTCATCAGGACTAAGAGGGTACCGATTAAGAACCGGTAAAATAAGCAAGTAAGCTTTCCCTTTCTACCTGTCCCTTTCCCAGTCATTTGTTCTAATTGTCTGAGAGTCTATAAAAAAGCGTTTAACTGCTACGATTTTGCCCTCTCTCAGTGGCATCTCTGTAATGAGAATGTATTCCACCATTGTTCCCTCTGTATGGTCTTTTGCATGCAACTGAAAACTGACAAGGATTACAAGTGTGGAAAGCAGAGACTGCGGAAATGTTCTTCACCAAGGACACGGAGAACAGGACAGGAGTTCCCTTTGAGCGACATCTTAATCTACGTTTAAAATATCAGGAAGTGCAGTATGAGAGTGCTGTGAGGCAGACTGCACAGACAACTCACCCTCTTTATTCCAACATGTTCAGATCTAATGGCACATAGAAAAAAAGCATGTTGAGGAGTTCATTAGTTCAGCTGAACGAGCTCCACACTGCATGAGATACATTTGCAGCCAACCATCATTATTAAAGTAAACAAGCCAGCCACTGAGGTTTGAAGTGAGATATAATCACACTTTTGTTTTTCACCACTAGTGACAGTTAAATTATTTACCACAGCGCTCCACAGTCTTCCCTCTTTCCATCTCACGCTCTCTCTGTCTCGATCTCCTTCTTCACATCAGAACAGTTAAATAATATATCCCATTGATTGCAAGTTGTTAATTATTTGATTTAATGGTGGAGAACGACACGAGTTGCTAGATAAATCACGGTGACATCAAAACCATAGTGTCGTGTTGCTGTGTCTCAGAGCAGAAGCAGCAGACTTATGTTGCTTTCACATCTCAGGTCTATTGGTTGCTGTCATATTTTCTCTTAGACTCCAAATCTCCCAATCCATCAACTATTTCTTTAATGAGAAAATAAGCTTATCAGCTATTTGTCATGGTCTTGGTTGAGATGTAGTGTCCCTGTCAGCTTAGGTTGTTTCAGCTGATTTAACTGGTCTCGCAGCCAAGGCAAGCTGGTTTTCAGTAGGTCTAGCTTGCCTTTACCCTTGTGCGTCAATTAAAAAAAGTTACACATAGGTTCATAAAGGACAAAAATGTCCATGTCAAAAAAGTGTCATAAAAATATTATAGATTAATATTTTTTTCCACTTTCACTGACTTAGATTTTTTTACTAGCATCAGTTCAAATCATAATTACCAAAAAGTCATTTATTTTCAAGAATTTTAACCCTTTAAATGCCAGTTTCTTTACATAATGCCACTGTTGATATTTATAAAAATTATAATAATATTAATAATTTTCTATATACTAAATTCTAAGCAGAATTTTTTTTCTTTAAATATTACAGCCTTGGATATGTCAATGATTAACAACAATATTAATTTTGATGCAATCATATTTTTTTATGCAGTATCAGATAAAAAAAAAATACCACTCAGGTCCTTAAAGGACAAAAATGTCCTTGTCAAAAAAGCATTATAGATTAATATTTTTTTCCACTTTCACTGACTTAGATTTTTTTACTAGCATCAGTTCTAATCATAATTACCAAACAGTCATTTATTTTCAAGAATTTTAACCCTTTAAATGCCAGTTTCTTTACATAATGCCACTGTTGATGTTATACAAGTTATAATAATAATAATAATTTTCTATATACTAAATTCTAAGCAGAATTTTTTTTCTTTAAATATTACAGCCTTGGATATGTCAATGATTAACAACAATATTAATTTTGATGCAATCATATTTTTTTATGCAGTATCAGATAAAAAAAACAAAAATACCACTCAGGCCCATAAAGGACAAAAATGTCCACGTCAAAAAAGTGTCATAAAAATATTATAGATTAATATTTTTTCCACTTTCACTGACTTAGATTTTTTACTAGCATCAGTTCTAATAATAATTACCAAACATTCATTTATTTTCAGAATTTTAACCCTTTAAATGCTGTGACTCTGCCAAGGGTATGACTCATTTACATGGGGTGGGACTTATGATTTCAGTACAGTATAATTTCTTTCTTTCACTGTTCACACACACACACACCTAAAATTTTCAGTACACACATACTAACCACACTCTGACATCCATACCAACACACCCACACAATTATTTATCTAATTGGCTCTATAATATGCATAAGCCGAAAACAGAAGTAAACAACAATAAAGTGATAATTTGCTTTATATGCCAAACCTGAAAAAATGGCACCATCTGATAAAAAATAGTAAAAATTTAAATTTTGAAGCCTTGCCAACATAATGAAAGCCTGTTAAGAAAGATTGCATCATTTTATAGTTGAATGGCACTGGGATTAAAAATCGCAGTTTTAATGGGTTTCAATGGGGACATTTTTTGTCCAAAAGACCCTAAGTGGGAGTATTTTTTGTACCTAGTGCAAAATAAATTTTTTAAAGTAAATGAAGGTGAAATATTAAATTTCCAATAAAAATGCACACCTGTGGAAAAGTTTATGCAGTTAGCATTAACACAGGCAAAGTTATCAAAAATACAAAACTGAAAAGGACAAAAATGTCCATAAGGTCGCATGAGGGTTAAGCCTGGCCAGCTGGCAAATAACCAAAGCCCCTTTAAATTCAACAAACTAGACTACAGATTGCTTGAGCCAACATAATCACATTGGAAGTTAGCATGTTGTTTCCAACAGTTCCGGTACCCTCTGATCAGCCACATTATGTCAACTCACCAATAAGCTCCATCTCCTGTTAGACATTTTTGCATCTGCTCCAGTGTATTTACCTTCTGTTGTGGCATGACTGGAAGTGCAATCCGTCAGCAGTGTGGGAGACCCAGGTTTTGATCCTGTGTTGAAACCAGGAAGAAGGGATGTGCCCAAAGCAGAATACCGTTTTTGGAAAGGCATGAATAATTCAAATAGTGAATTCATTTGAATAATATAACAAAATTATTAGTTTGACTAACATTTTGGCAGCCATTCACATACATTGTATGGACTTATAGAGCTGAGAAATTATTCAAAACATTTTCATTTGAGTTCAGCAGGTGAAAGAAAGTCACAGATCTGGGATGGCATAAGGGTGAGTTAATGATGAGAGAATGCTAATTTTTGGGTGAAATATTCCATTAACTATTATACTACTTTTCCATTTCTTGAAATGTTAATGTATCGCACGATTCATGCATAATTATTCCCATGTATTAATTTATAAACCTCAAATGCTCCATAAAGGTATAAATGCTTGAGTGTACATCTGTTCAGAATATTCCTGCTCATGTGATGAAAAAAATGAAACATGTTGTTTTTGAAGAGAAAAAAAAATAAAAAATCAAGAGAGAAAAAAAAAAACATATTTGAAGAGAAAAAAAAATAAGTAGGCTCAGGAAGGAGCTGAGACACATTTTTTTATTTATAAATGTTTTTTTTTTTGGTTTTTTTGCTGATTACAGAACAATGTTTTTTGTTGCTCTAAATTACGTAAAACTTATTGTAGGGTCACTAATTTTTCCATTTCTAATAATAATACAATGCATTTCAAATATTTGTGCTTCACACATTCCATGTTTTTAATGCTTCAAGAGTCTGTCGTCTGTGCTTTCAGTTGGTTCCAAATTTCTGTGTAAACTTATTGACAAATTCATGATTTCTTTGTGAAAACATTCACACACAGGTTTGATTCACAAATGCGTGCATACACTCAGTTAGTAAATGTGGCACTTTTTTATTTAGCGCATATTTTCACAAAAAAGTCTTCCAAATGCTCTATGACATTTAAATAGCACTTCTACTAGAAACTTTGATATACACTTTAGTATTTATTCTGATTCAGTATGAACTATTGCAAAATATCTGGAGTACAAAAAACAACCAACAACCACAATGATAACAACAAAACAAAGAGTTTGTGTGGTCTGATGTGTGCACCTGTCATGAACCACAAAACAAGATATTAACCAAACACAGATTTACTGTCTATATATTTTCAAACAATCATAGCAATAATTATTTATACACGATATAAAGGGATACAATAAAACAGAAAGTCTGTTCTGCGTTTAATCTGGATCTTGTTAATGGAAACCACTATATCTTATCTTCAAAAACCAGGTGGAGTGAATTACAGAATTGTTCACTAGAGTAAGCAATCCATTTAGCTTTGTTTGAAGAGCATCATGCAAAGACATAAAAAATACACATTCCATTCACATTGATTATCTCATGACAACAATAATATTACCCCACAGAAAGCTCGTTAGAACACCTGCAGCTTGTTCTCATATATAGTTTAACTTGTCAGAGTTTATTAGCAGATGATTATAGACTCTAGCATGTCTAACATTTATTAGCATATAATGTGGATTTGCAGATGTTGTAAGATTGTCATATAGGTCCCTACTGTAGTGTACTAGGGAATATTTTTATTTTTACAGCAAATGCTAATTTCTCTTTCCGAGGTAGGTATGGATGATATTAAGATTGTCAGTAACATCAAGTTATGCAATGTTAGCTTTGCAACAGTAGTATCATCTAAGTTGTACCATGCCACAGCTTGGCTGTTTGACAAACATAGGCATACATCTGGATTTCTGATAAAAAGAAATATGAATTCCTGTAATGTAACACAGCAAATATTTTCTCCCACACAGTACATATGAACAAACTATGAATACATACAGATAAAATACATTTATTTCTTACCTAGCTATTGGCATGCATCATTGGGTTAACTGTATAAAAAAGGAAATGGTGGCCTGTGGCATCTGACCAGAATTGTCAGTCTAAAGGAATAGTTCACACACAAAATATTAATAAATATAATAATAATAATAATAATAATAATAATAATAATAATAATAATAAGCCCATGTGTCAGTCATGTCATTTATTTTTGTCTGTGGAACACAAAATGAGAATTTTGAAAAATCTTTACACAGCTCCATTCCATACAACTACAGTCCATAGTAACCACAGACTGGTGAACTGAAAAACAAAAAACAAGAGGACAAAAATGGCAAAAGTTTTTAAGTTCATTGACAGCTTTGGAACTATAAGATGGTGATTGGAAAATGACAGCATTTTCATTTTTGGGTGAACTATTCCTTTAAGAAATAATAATGTAGATTCCACATTCCACAGTACAAAAAGCATCCAAAACAGAAAGGTTTACGAGCTTCACTCATCAGCTCTTAATTTAGGTCATCTCTAACTCAAATCCATGCCATTCTGACACATAGGCATCCATTGTATCGGGTCGTTCTCAAGTATATCCTGATTTCTTTCTTTCTAGTTTGTGAGATTGGATTGACTGACATAAAGGCAACATTACAACCAAATTAAAACTGCAGCAGGTTAAGTTAAAGACTATAAGTCTCCAAGATACAAAAAGTACATTATGATAAACTCAGTGCTGCTGTCAGCTTTTGGATACAAGGCTTTTTATGCAAAGTGCCCCTGCTGGCTCACCGGCAGGCCAGTGGGGAGATGCTATATGGCAAGGCGTTTTAACACTTAATTGAGAACCCCACAACTTTTGCATTTAGTTACATAAAATAGCAAAATAAGGCCTGAAAACATTTGTGTCTCAAATTGGCCCCACCTCGAGGTTACGTTGTAGAAATGATTCAAATGAATAGACAAGTCATGTATCAAATGATAGCTCTCATTCTCAGGAAGGTGACTGTATATATATATTTTGTTGCCATAATAGCACAGTTTGAATTATAAAAAAATTGTAAAAATCCCACAAAGTGATATTTTATTTTAAGGCATAAAATGCAAATGTCTCTTTTCTTTGCTGACTACTAGTCTGTAAGCCCCAATAGCCTCAAAATTTATATAAAATGTTACCTTGGGTTGTTAGCTTTAAAACGAGTTTTTTCTGAAATTATTTGCGGGCCATACATATTTTCATACAGTATTTTTTATTTATTTTATTTTTTTTTTACAGGCCATTTTTTTGCTTTTCAAATTATTTCTCAAATGGCCTCATGGGCCAGGTAAAGTGATCTTGTGGGTCTTATATGACCCTGAGGCCTGACGTTTCCCACCCCTGGTTTATGTGAATGTGATTACTTCCTGGTTTCCAAAAGACCAGAACCTGTGTCTCGTAGTGAATGCGATTACTTCCATGGGATCAGAAGCCGTGTCTAGGAGGGTGAATGCACAACACAATATCAGTAGTGCCACAGGGAAAGTTTAACATGTTTCAGTTGATGCAGAATTGTCTGATGGGCAAGGCGCTTCTCAGTAATTCGGGAGATGGGGTAGTTTTTAGGGTACATGAACATTTAGAAGCAGTATGCCAATTTCCTGTGTGGTCTTGTTGCCGATTTCATGAGGTCTTAAATGATTTAGGCTTAATTGTGGAGAGAGTGCATGTGCGTTTTATTGAAAAAATGGGGATTAATGTGTTGGCTGCATTGAAAACAAATGTGTGTGTGTGTGCATATGTGTGTGTACGTATGCGTTTGTGTTTGTGTGTGTGAGTGTGTGTGTGTGTGTGTGTCAGTACAAGTGCTCATTCCTGAACCCAGGTTCACAATGTGCTCACTAGACCAGAACAGCACATAAACAGGAACCAATATAAACACAATAAACATTCACAACAACAACACCAGGAATTCCATTCACATTGCAATGGAAATGCGCTCCACTGAAGATTCGATCACACTGAGCTGCCAAGACCTGGCAAATCATGACCTACAAAACAGGAAATACAGTGATGGAATGGAGTTAAAACTATGGCATTTAAAACCTATTGAAAAATACAATGCCATATGTCATGCATGTAGGCAAAGTTGCAATTATGGAGCATGATCTAATGAATGTTACTTGCCAGTTGCAAGATTTTTGAGAAATTATGTTACGTGGTTCCTTAAACGTATTGTGGCATTTCCGAGGTGAAATGTGCACTGAGAGGCACAAAAAGCAAGTAAAATATTCTCCCAAACAGAAGGTTAATGATTTATAGAGTTTTAAAAAATCAAAACCTACCTCCCTACCCTAAACCTTAAACCTAAACCTATCCAATAGTGTCTTAAGAGCAAATGTGACATGAAAAACACAATGAAAAAAACATGTAATTTTATGGTGCTTCTATGACACTTTTAGTTTTTAGTTTTTTCAGTGTGAGAAACAGGGTGAAAATTAAGAATTTATGAACTGATAATCTACTGTTTTACTCATGATTTGTGTAAATGGGAAAAAAGTCTGTTGTTTTAGTGCCTCTAGTGTTCATTTCAACACAAAACTTCCACAATATGTACAATGAGCCATGTAAAAATCAATTTGCAAAAATGTAGGTATAGTAAAGAGGTTGAAATTTTGACTCGTCTTTCAGCAGGGTAATGCTACACATTTTTCTTAAATTCACACAGCTAACTGACCCATTTATTACTGCTATTAAGGCAATGATCCTCTACAAAAATGGATTTACTTACTGGGAGATTTTGCAGTTTGTGGTTTTGACAAAGCGCCCTGTGTAGTGGATATTGCACCTGACTACATTGTTGGTGAAGTCAGATTCCAGCACCAAGTACTTGGGGTTAACCTGGAGCTAAAAATATAGAACAGGACAAGATACCGGTTTGAGACATCTTGCTAAATAAACCTCAGTCAGTGTTATACAAAGTTTACACTTGCATGGCATGAGATTGCATCTCAATTTAGCTTTGGAGAAAAATGAAAGGGTGACCTCCTTTGACATCCTTGCATCAGCTATTGTGGTGTCTTTTTGCACATTGTCAGAAAGTGAGAGCATAGATTCTGCATGTAGAGACATAGGGCATGTCTTAATCTGTATTATTTATGAGCACTGGGCATACCATACACAGCAGTACCATACCGAACACATTGTACCAGCCCCAGCGATATTATACACTATAAAGTTGGATGACAAAGTCGGGTGCAGCTGCATGTGTTGTGTGCACCAAAAGGCTCCTTGTGCAAAACATGTCATAGATTTATTTAGATGTTGTAGATACAAGATACTCTGTGAGGGAATCTATTTAAATGTTAATGAAAAAAGTCTCAGCAAATGCTCATATACAAGTTTCAGTGTGAACAGAGTGTAAATGGTTTGGTCTTCTTTCATAGTGTTACCTTCAGTATATAGTTTCCTGGCTGAACATCAGTGATGTCAATCCATTGGCAATCAATATCTGCATTGTATGTGTCATAACAACCTGGGCTGAGACCCTGGGAAATAAATTAATGACAACACACCGAACAATAATAAATACACTAAAAGGTATGTTAGATACAGTAATTAATGGAAATGAATATTAAATTAACAATGTAAAATTAATACAATAGGATGTTTGAATGCATGACAACAAACACAAATAAATAACTAAATTAATGAATTAATACACTTAAAAGGTATGTAAGAAAGAGCAATTCATGGAAATTAATATTAAATGAACAAACTAATATTCATAGATAATTATATATTTGAATACATAAAAACACAAATATATAAATAAATAAATAATCATGAAACGTACAAATTAAGAAATATTTATGAATTGACCTAATTATAAAAAAATGTATTCGCAATAGTGAACAGGCCTCAAAACTGGTATTGGAGTACAGAAACAGTATTGCTCATGGCAGTGAGTTTGGTACTGCACCTGGGTATGTGAAGTGCAAGCGTAACGTTTCAGGTGACCAAAGTCACAGGTAGTGTCCTCCAGACAGAAGCTTGCCTTGTGTCCCTCTGCCACCTTCCGGCCAGTGCTCACCTCTAACAGGTCATAGTGACTGAACTCATCCATACTGTGGTAATGTCTTAAACAGATAGAGCACCAATCTTAGAACTAGAATGCTTAAGCCCATTAGACATATTAATTTGACATTTCAAGCATCAAAAGTGAGCACAGTTTTCTTAAAGGAACTTTTCACTCATTTACTCACCCTCATGTCATCCCAGATATGTATGTCTTTCTTTCTACTGCAGAACACAAACAACTATTTTTAAAAGATTATCTCAGCTCTATAGATCCATTTGATGCAAGTGAATGGTGATCAGAAATAAGAAGGTCCAAAAAGGACATAAAGGTAGCATAAAAGTAATCCTCACAACTCCTGAAGCAATATGATAGGTGAGGGTGAGAAACAGATCAATATAAGTAATTTTTTACTATACAGTAAATGCACACCTTTGACAGTCCCAACCAGCAGGTGGCTGAATGTTGAAGTGAAAGGGAAAGTGTAGATTTACAGTACAAAATGACTTACATTTCAAATTAATGAATTAAGTTTCTCACTCACACCTATCATTTCGCTTCAGAACATATGGATTTAACTGGAGTCTTTTGGACTACTTTTATGCTGCCTTTATGTCCTTTTTGGGTCTGGTCACCATTCATTTCCATTGTGACATACAGAGCTGAGAAATCCTTCTTAAAATCTTTGTCTATGTTCTGCAGAAGAAAGAAAGGCACACATTTGGGATGGCATGAGGGAAGTAAGGGAGTAAATGATGAGAGCATTTTCATTTTTGGTTAATTTTTACCTGTGTTGACTGACCAATTTTTTTCTTTCTTTCTTTCTTTCTTTCTTTCTTTCTTTCTTTCTTTCTTTCTTTCTTTCTTTCTTTCAGTTAAACTGCTTCCAGTATCAATTAATATTTTAACAGATTAGGTAAGAGCTTTTTGAAATAACAGATTTTGACTCTACATTTCACACCACCTTTTCCTACCATGTTTTTGTTCTTTTGGCCAAAGCACATGTTTGGGAATGTTGTGCTAATACCTGAAGGATAGTGGCCGGAAAAACACAGGTACTTTCCACTGACAGGTGGAGAGTTCATATTTTTCCAGAGGGATAGTAGTAAATATTTCCCATAAGCTATGTCTGTTACTGCTGGTGCCAACCATATTAAACCTATTTGCTGGAGGATGACAGATATTTCAGGGCCCTGTAGCCAAATCCCAGCAGTTTAAGCAAACAATATTTTTAATGACGGAGCACGCACAGATGAATGCTACCCAGAGAGACCAGTGACTACATGAAACTCGGCCAGCTAATCACTTACAGGAATAATTCACCCCAAAGTATAGTATGTTGTGGCCATGAGATCCTATTATGGAGGTAATAACATTCTTATATCAGGTTTCAAGTTTTCAAGTTTATTGATATCCCGAAGGAAATTAGTTTGCACGCAGAGAAAGAATACATACAAAAAGATATGAAAATATAAAAACATACATAAAACACACACACAATACCCCATGAAAACATGAATTAAATAAAAGTTCAATATTTCTGAATACACTTAATTCATAATTTCACAGTCCCCTCCAAACTTCTCTACTGTCTTTTCCTTATTGAGTTCAGCATTCTAATTGCTGTGGGAACAAAAGTACCTTCTGCCCTCTTGGTCCTTAACTTAAGTGACCTAAAACGGTGACCAGAGGGCATAAGTTCAAACCCTCCCGATAGGGTGTGTCCAGGTTAAATGACAATGGCATTCACCTTCCTGATAACCTGCTTCTTAAAAATGTCTATCAGGTTTGTCTGACTCACCCTAGTAATTTTATTAGCTATTTTAACCAGTTTCATGAGCCTGAGTCGGTTGCAAAGGTTCAATTGACCAAACCATGCTGCCATACTGAAGGATAAGACCGATTCAGTCACCATGTCCTTGGTTTTAGAAACATTCAGTTCAAGATAGTTTGTTCCACACCAGGACACAAAATCATCCAAGATAATGCCATGTTCATTTTCCTCTTCTCTTAACAGACTAACTATGACACAGTTGTCTGCAAATTGAACAATGTGTCTATTTTCATACATGCTGCTGCAATCAGTTGTATACAATATATACAAAAATGGGGATAGTAAACAGCATTGTGTTGAGCATGTGGAAGTTACCAGTGACTCTGATAGGGTAGCATTTACAATAAGAGTTAAAAATCTTCTATCCACCACACAATATTCTACGGAAGCCCAAGGTGAAAAAAACAAAACAATTCCCACAACACAATGCACCACCTCGATCCCAATCACCTGAACTCTGATCAGCCTCACCTGCAACTCGTCACCACAGCTATCACTACACCCTTTATAAGAGTCACATTCTGTCCATCTGAAATTTATGCTCATTTCCCTAGTGTTTGACGTTACCAAGCCTTTTACTTTCTACCTGACTCTCTGATATTATCCTCTGCCTGTTTATTGACCACACGATTGTCTAAAGCCTGATTACCTGTTTGCCAATCTCCTGGCCTTCTGCCTGTACTCGCTATTGGCTTTTGCCTTGACGTCTGTATTGTTGCCTATCTTCATTAAAAATGCCATACTGCACTTGCATCCTACTCTCCTAGTGATTTTACCTGACAATTATTTTGTAGATGTCTTTAAATCCTTTTGAACTAAGAACATCCTTATATCAGAGATGGAGGGTAATTTAGTGTTGACTTGTAAATTTAAGTAAGCCCCAACCTTTACCACCTTGGTAGATGTACAGATAAATCAAAGAATTCAAAGCACTCAGAAGCTTAATGATAATGACAATATTTCATAATGTGAAAAGGACAATTAAAAAATATTTGTTTAATATTTAAGAGAGGAGAGATACCCAGAGGAATGATGCTGAGCCTTATGAAGGACAAGTGGTCTGTCATGTTATTTAACCAATCAGGTCAGAGTAAACTGGTCAGGGAAAACCTCATTTGATTGGTTACTAGTAGCAGGAAGACCCGCCTTCCCCCTCGTGCTTGCAAAACTTTTTCTGTGAGAAATGTTGTGTTGACATTCAGCTGTCAGTTGATAGTCAGTTGCCAGTGTGTTATTAAGTGAAGTATAATATGTGGGTCCAGTCTGAGACTAATAAAGTGCAGTGCTGATATGTTTTTGAGCGACCAAGAGTTAAAAAGTATGATTGTGTCTCCATGGTGGTGGTGTTATTTCCCTTGAAACGAGCATAAAAAGTATTGAGCTCATCTGGGAGAGAGGCAGCATTGTTTACAGTGTAGTTTCTACCACATGCTTATAGAGTTGGTGGTGTTGAACTGTCCTTCAATCTTGTCCCTGTACTGGCGTTTGGCTGCTCTGATAGTTTTGCAGAGGCCATAAATAGCTTGTTTATACTCCTCTGCATTCCCGGAATTAAAAGCGGAGGTCCGCGCATTCCGCATTCAGTGCCACACGAACATCGCTATTAATCCATGGTTTCTAGTTAGGGTAGATCCATATTATTTTGGTCGGCACTACATCATCTATGCACTCCCTGATGAAACGTTATGGTGTCAGCGGAGACCTTGATGTCGTCATCAGAGGCGGACCGGAACATCTCCCAGTCCACGTGATCAAGACAGTCTTGTAGTGTAGAATCTGATTGGTCCGACCATCACTAGGTCGTTCTGAGGGCGGGTGCTTCCTGTTTCAGTTTCTGCCTCTAAGCAGGCACAAGCAGAACAAAAGAGTGGTCCAATTTGCCAAATGGTGGACAGTTAGGGATTTGTAGACATCCCCTTAGGGAAAGAAGCAACCCGGTCCCCTCATGTGTTGAAACTGTTGTGATAGTAGTATTTCGGTGCTATTGACTTGAAGTTGGCTTTGTTAAATTTCCCGGTCAATCCGGCTCTCCTTTCCCTTTTCCGGCTGCGTTTTAGCGGCCAGGCTGCCCAGACAAAGGTCTCCGCTATCGTGTTTGTAAACAGCGGGTCAGCATTGAGGTATTTAAAGTCTAGTTTTTGGTGTACTATTACAGAACCAATGTCTAAAAAAGTTTGTTTATCGTAGACAATAAGGCAGACAACATCCAAGACAAGAATATAAGAATTGTAGACAAACCAAACAAAAAACTGCAATACTGAGTCAGAGCTCGCAGCGCAGCAGCCATACTCGGTGCCATCTTTCACCCTTTGACACCCTTTCTTTGCTTGCGTGTCACAGATTTTAGGTATGCAATGTTTTTGGCCATGTTTATATGCAAAACAGTGCCAAAAGCACAAAAAAAGAAATTTAGAAGATACACATCAAATTAACTTCGTGTTAATATGAAATTACAGATTCATAACACACGAATTACACTAATGCAAAGAATTAAAGTATTGCTAATATTTTTTATAGATTTATACCTTTACAAAACGTTTATTTTTACGCTTTTACAAATCTGTCTCTGCGCATGCAAATAATTTAGGAACTATTTTACCTTCATATTTTTCTCTCTTTATGTGACTTTGATGATAGTTTGCCTCCTTTCTGATCAGTCTGCAAGTTTTCAATGCAGGCTCAGAATTGTATTGATTTGAAGCTTCAGATATGTGAGTTTGTGTAGCATCCTGAGCATTTCTCTTGAAAACTCTTTTATTAAACTTGTACTTTGTCAGGTGCAACAATGGAGCTTTAATTATGAACTATAATATTTGGCTGGATTAGTCTCAGTTTGAATGACATGTGCATTGACACTTGGGAGAATTTGTATGGAAATGCCATGGTTCTTTATGCATGGTATCTTTATTGCTGCTGCTGTATGAAAAAGTGAGGGTTTATCCAAAACCCATTTACTATATGAACCACTGTTTCTTGTTAAACAGTCTTGTTTTCAATAAGCTGAATGTCAGAATTTGAATGGATAAGATTAGACTATGCCTTCACCCTCAGAGTCTTGCACATGGGCGGGTACCCGACGGTTGAACTGCTAATATTTGATTTTACATTGAAAACATTTTACATTGTTATTTGTGGTGCAGGTCGGGAATAAATAGACACAGACAAACTGCGAGTCAAATAGCCAAGGCCAGTGGTGCTTGCATCTGTACAGCCGTACACACTGTACATGCATGACCACTCCAACTGACATGAGAAATATATTCTCAGAATATTTAATCAATCATGAAGTGTGCCCAGTATTTCTGTTGGCGAATGAATATTTCTTTTGAGTCGATTCTATTCAGTGAATTGACCAAATGGGCTTGCAAAATGGTCGGAATCGATTCGTGACTGAGTACCATACATTCGGAGCGTTCTCTGAATCATTTGGAGCGTTTTCTCACACAGTAAAACAGTATCGGGATATTTACAGAACACAGAACAAACAGTGTTGATACAGTGGAAATTTACTTACAATCAACTGAAACAAAAGGCTGTTTTTTTGAGAGGTAACTTTGAGAAACTTCAGCCAGTGCTGTGGCATGTGAACAAGGGGCTATTTAATCCGAATGTACTTTTATGTTCACTCGTGCTGTTTTTCAATCATATTCCATGTAAACATTCCCTAGATGGATGTCTTTTGACAACTGCACCCCATTTCACTTTGTTTTCAGCATGTGGGAGCGCTGCTTTTTTAGAAACCAAGTCAAGCTAAAAAGAACTTCTTCAATTGATAAAAATGTGTCTCGAGACATCTGTTTTCTCCTCTGTTTGTTGTGGTGAGTTTGGCTTTTTTAGCGTGAGCGCGTTTATTCTGAATGGTCACTGGAAGTGCTCTAGCCAATTGTTGCAAAGAATGCTTCTCTCAAAGTCTCCAGAATTGATAAATGGTTGTATTTGGCAGATCTCTGTGCGTACCCACATTTTGCAGTTGCCCGTGGTCAAGGCTATTTTTTAAAATGTCAAATAATGTTCATCTTTCTTATATTTTTTTTGTTAATTGTCACCACAATGTTAGGCTATGTGCCTATTTTTCTTAAATGCTCCAACTCAGAGTGTCTAATGTTAATTTGATTGCTTGTGTGATGTGAGCAAATAAATAATTTTCATCTACCTGGTGTAGTAGATTTATTTTAATGCAGGTGCGGTTCAGATCACAGTCTTTATGTTTAAGGGGTCAGATCAGGTACGGAATTAAATTAGTTCTACTGTCGGATAATGGGTCGGGTGTTATGTAATTTTCTGCGGGTGCGGGGCAGGTGTGTGGTCTCTGTCCCCATTTCAATTTGAGCATGCATCCATTATAGTTAGAAGCCTTCAGCCTCTCATTTATAAACCTGTTTTACTGTTCTCTGAGTGCTGCCTTGGTGTCAGAATGCTATCTTAGCTACAAGGGTAAAATCCTGTGCGTGTGATTTGATAGTTGGTCGATAAGATTAAAAATGGCATCTGACAGAGAGTTGAAAGCGGTAAATTTGCTTATAAATGTCCAGTTTTTCTTACCAAATGATGACTCCATTTCCAGCATGTAATAAACAATGTAGTTACTAAAAATTTTCTAGGCTATGTCGAAAACAAATGATGATATGGTGCCTAGGAGTTTTTAGATCTACCTTCACTATAAAATGCTGACTGTGATGGCATTGACTTTGATTTAGCTCATTTCATCATCTGGTCCTCAGACAACATTTTAGATTGTTTGCAAAATAATAGATGGCATAGTAGCATTTTTTATGTGATGTATTGTTAGGTCACCATATAAAAAGATAAAAGCTAAAAGTAGAAAGTAGTATAAAAAGTAGATATAGCTAAAATAGCTAAAGCGACCCCTGATCTTGAACTTACTGGTGACAGCTGTGCCATTCCCAGGTGTGTCGAGGTCGGTTGGGCATGAAATCAGCCGCCCCTTGGTTCTTCACTCTCTGAGGGAACCGAAGAAGAACCCTGACATTATAGTCCTTGGTGTCATCGCTGTAGGCCGAGCTGGAGAGAGAAAGAAAGTTTAACAAGTTTCTGAAGCAAAGAGTAATGGAAAATTTTGTATGAAATGAGCTCATAACAGTACCCTGGAATTTCTATGATGCACACCACCCATATTCTTACACTTAGGATTTGCTATTTTCTCCAGAAACAACTCTTTTCCTTCTTTACGGTTGTGTACACTGATATTGGCTGGAGTAATGTAAACAATTCTGAAAGTGTTGTGCAAAAAGTGAGTGCAATTTGATGTAACCTACTGCTGGCCAAACTTTATTTGGGCATTTAAAAAACAGAGGAATAGAGGACTTAGAGTTGACAATTCTCACCTGGCCAAACATTTCTCCTCTGCAGCACAGCGTAAGGAGTACATATGGGCTCTTTGAATGTATGTAGAAGCTTGGACATAGTTTGGGTCAGGAACCAGGTCAGGCAAACCTACAGACAACACAAAACAAAACAAAACAAAACAAAAAAAAAAAACAGAACAGATGCTGAAGTGCCACACTGCAATTAATCTAAGGGGTGTACAAACTATTCAAGACATGGTGCCCTTGGTGGATGGAGAGATGGAGCAGGTTGCACTTTAGGCATGTAATTACATGCTTAATGTATCATATTAATGTTTTTGAGGACTTTTTTGTGTTTGCAACATGTTTATGTTGCAAAGCCATTCAAATTATATTTTTTTCATATAGAGTTACATACTTGTACATTCAATTTGAATATTTCTTAATGGATACATTTCAATGTGGGAGGGACAATGAAACATTTAGCTGAAATTTAGCTTTGTTGATGTTAACATAATATTGAATTTTTGTTTAATGCCTATTTAAAAATGTTCTAGGACTGCAACAACTAAACGATAAAATCGTTAATTATCGAAAATGGAAATCATCGATAATGAATTTCATTATGATTAGTTGGATATTTGTGGTAAGCATGAAGAAGCCCCTTCAGTGATGTCACTGAAAAACAAAAACAATGGAGACAAATTGAAGAGGAAAAACCATGACCCAAGATATCCAGCGCACAAGATCACTTTATAAACACTTCAAAGAAGATCATAACAAGCATACAGTTTAATGTGGAGTGGTTGCTGCGTCACTTGTGCTGTTTGATGTGCGAGAGCTGCTATTCTTCTACTATTTTCTGTTTTAAAACGTAAACATGAATTCAAAATCAGTTCTGAATTTTGCTAAACTGTGTGTCTTACCACAAGCGAGTCTCAGTTAAACTCTAATGGGCAAGCGTAAGCATCTGTGTCAATCAAACCGATCACATTGGAGAAAGGATTAATCATTTTGATTAAACCACCCAGTGTATCACCATGATTTCAGTTTCAATGTAATCAGTTGTGGAGCTTTCATGGATATCAGACTGAAGTCTCAGCAGTCTAGGTGTGCCGATTTTTAAAGTGTTTTCTCCTCCTCTTGTAAGTGCATGTAACACATTGAGCACAGGGTTGAGTCTTTTAAGTGCAAGAGTGAATTTCCAAAGGGTTTACAGATGATTGTATAGTATTAAACTGTATGTAATGTTGAATATAATGTATAATAATGTTAAGGGTCCTGATATTTGAAAGTCCTCCTGATAATACCACATGTAATGATTTCAATAGTAAACTTATACTATGGCAAACATTATTTTACTGGATAAACATACACCATTTTTTTTTTAAAAAGAATAGTTTAGAAATATGTAATCATTGAAAGTGCTATTTTAAAAACTATAATATTAAAATACTTAAATGTATGTAATCAGTGACAGTGTACAGTATGTATCTAACATAATGTATTTTTCAGCTGGGTGGAATTCTTAACATTTCTATTCTAGTTTCACTATTGCCCTCAGCTGGACTGTTTGTTTTGGTCCCACTCCATGCCTTATTGAACATTTTACTCTTTAATGATGAGCATTTTTTGTTAAGTTAAAGTACAAGTAAAGGAACTGTTTCTCAGACGTCCTGAAAGTAATAATAATGATAAATTCAAACTGAACTTTCATGATTCAGGCTTTGTTCAAAGTTTTGTGAGAGTATAGAATTGTGAATTCAGTAATGTAAATCAAAACAAATCCTTACGCCCTTTATCATTCCATTTTTTTTTTTTATCATATTTTAATAAAATACAGGAAATAAAATGTCATTTTTAATCCGATTAATCGATTATTCAAGGAAATAATCAACGATTAATCAATTATCAAAATAATCATTAGTTGCAGCCTTTTTCCCGAGCAGGAGTTGGAGATCAAACAAAAAATGGTTGACCCCCTGCACTGCCATAGACCACAGGTTGAAGACCCCTGTCTCAGAAAACACTTTACTGGGAATTTTTTATTTATTTATTTATTTTTTTGGATGTTCTGATCTTTAATACTTTTAAAGAAAAAAAATATGGAAATGGTTGTGTCCAAGGAAGCATTCCTTTGAAACTAGACATAAGAGAAGACAAGGTTTTTGATGAGGTAACGCTGAAGCCTCTGAGTATAATAGATCAAGTGTTTTTTCTTATCTTGTTTCAAGGTTATGCAAAATAAGTTTATTCTAAAGAACAAAGTATCACATATAGCTGCAAGCAGGAGAAATAAAAGTGTAAAAGATGAGGGAGGGGTGACAGAAAAAAAAGAAAATGATCTCACTTCCCTGCTGGATCAAAATTGGGCCTATGACCAACTCTGTTAGAAAACAGAAAAATAATTAAAAAGAAAAACAGAGCTAGCTTTGACAGCTAATGTTCCTAAAACTTTCAGCCAAGCAGTGTAAGACCAATGGAACAACTTATTGCCTTCAGTTATAGTTAAATAATGCAGCCTGGCTGTCAGAATCTTAATATAATTCATATAATAAAATTTTTGTCTAATCTAAGACTTCAAATGGCCTTATTTTGGCATTAACATTTATTCAAAGGCAAGGCTACAGCATTCAGTTTTGAAATGTTGTTTATGTGATTTCCTGCTTTGCATGCACTGGCTTTCAGTAAGAAGAGAGTCTTTCATAACAACATTAAAGAGACCAGATTTAATCTCCATTATGCTGAAGGCATGCTTAGAATTTAAAACAACTTTAATCTTTAAATCATCATGGCTCTGGTCAGTCTCCTAGTTGCAGACATGCTAGCACCGCTCCTCCACTCCACCGAGATGCTAGTTTCCAGTGAGTGCTTTTGCATCTCCATCTCTGTGTACACATTCGATTTACTAGCTTTGTCTCAGACAGACTTAAATGGCTCACAAAGTTTCCTGGGTCAGCTTTTGTAAACAGTGTAAAGAGAGTGCGAAAGATTGTGGTTCTCTAGTGGTATATTCATCACAGAGTCCACACTTTTCTCTACAAAGTTGGCTGCCTGCATGACACCTAGATTACATATAAGACAAACAAGAATGAATTTGCATTTGCACATGCACATGATGCTGGAGATTAGTGTTTTTGCAAAACCAGTTCCAAGTCAGCACTGAAATTCCAACTTTTCATCTATTATAAATGACTTGTATGAAACATTAATCAAATTCAAACTGGAATTTATTCAAATCTGGCAGTGAGTAGTGTTAAGTAGACATTGACTAATTGTGTTTTTGGTCATTAACATTTGTAAGTTGAGGTGTTTATTTATTTAAAAAAAAAATTTGCTCTTGGTATTGAGTTTTAATATTAGGTAAGTAGTCTCTGTGACAGCAAATATGGGAGACAAGACCATGTGTGTTAAATATAATTAACCCTTCATGCTATACAGTTTCACAATTAACAGTTCTATTGCATTTTTTAAGACTGTTTATTATGCCCTGGTTACTTTCATAACCTCCGTTCCCTAATAGAGGGAACGAGATGATGTGTCGATGTAGTGACACAAGGGGTCGCCCTTGGGAGCCCCAAACACCTCTGACCTTTGGTATAAAAGGAGTTGCCACGCAACCACTCATTCAGGTTTTGTGCTGAGGAGCCGAGACAGGGTCCCGGCCATTTCAGCAGGCTGTTCAGTGTTGTGGCAGGAGGGACACCATGTCTCGTTTCCTCCATCAGGGAACGGAGGTTACGAAAGTAACCAGGACGTTTCCTATCTGTCACTCACTCGACGTTGTGTTGATGTAGTGACACTAGGGGTCCCTATATGAAACGCCACAACTAGCTGAACTGTGCTACGTGGACTGGTGGTGCGAGACGGGAAAACCATTGTGTGACTCGTAGCCAGCAAGTAACTTACCCCAATGCTCCTACGAGTGTCGCACAGTCCCCCTGCACCAATCCCGGGTCAGAACTACCCTCATTCAGTTTTCTTAGTGCCTTAGCTTGGTGCATCTGCAGGAAAGCTATGGCGTGCAGGTTGGAGGTGGCCTGTCCAGCAGCACTGGACATGCAGCGCCAAAGCACGTGAGACAGTGATCTTGGTCGTTGGAAGCAGAGAGGTAATGACTGCAACCAGTAATTACACATAGATGGAAGGCATCTTTAAATAGACACTCTCCATAATTGTCACTCTTTTAATATAAATATACTCTTTTATTTGCAAGAATTTATCATCTTTTAGACTGTTGAAGCACCCAGGGGCGTTCTCTGCATTCAACCTGTGCACGAGTGGGAGAAACCGCTGTAATGTGGCGTAAATTCAACAGCATGCAGAGGTAAATGGACCAGCAGAGGAATTCAGCTTTCTGAAACACAACTGCTCGACTCCGAATAAAAAATCTGAATGAGTGGTTGTGAGCCAGCTCCTTTTATACCAGTATGTCCGGGGGAGTGGCATGCAAATTCCAGTCACCAACTCCCATTGGCCTTTTTTTCAAAGATCAGAAGTATTTGGGGCTCCCAAGAGTGACCCCTAGTGTCACTACATCAATACAACATTGCGTAAGTGACAGATAGGGAACTTTTTTTTGCTAAACATTGAGAGAGGATTGTTACCATGAAGTGCTGAGTAATTAAAGGCTGAGCTAAAAAGACCACACTAAACAATCAGATACAGGTATTTCAAATCTATCCTATTGAAAACATCCTTAAATCTGATTCTATGTTCAAAAAATATATGACCACTCGGGGAATTTAAGGCTGGATTACACTACACAAATGTAACAACAATATAAACCCTGATTATCATTTTGGCTGAGCCTGTGGTACTTGTCTGCACTAGTCTGCTACAGTCTGCAGATTTTAGTCTAAGAAGACTCTGAGATAGTCACATTTTATGTGATTGGTACCGTCTCTGATATCTTTCCCTCTGACTATGATTCCGTCTATTCAGAGGATTTCAAACATTTTTGATACATATATTATTGATCCGACTGTCCACAATTACAAAGGAAATCTCATAGTATAATATGCTCCACAACAAAAGTCTGAAATCACACAAATGTTCATTAATGGAAATTGAGGCCATGGGGCCACAAAGCTCAAGAAATGGAGATGGCGAATGAGCACTCATGTGGAGCTTAACTTTGAACACCATCCACCTCCAACTTGTCCCCAAGTCTCTAGAGACCTTACTGGCCTTCTCTTCCCACCCAAAACCACACCCAAATGTGCTTGGCCTGTATCTTTCGCGACTCTGAGCACAGAGTAGCAGCAACAACAGCAGCAGCTCCTATACATATCCATACAGTACATCTGTCACGTGGCTCCTAGATTGGGGGGGGGGTGCATGTTTCCACTTGAGTTTGTGATTGGATAGGAGTATCGAATAGTGTGTGATCCCCAGTCATTTGGTGTGTGATGCCCAATTTTTCACTGTAGCAAAAGTCTACATTTGTGATACCTAGAATCGTAAAATCCTTTAAATTGTTGTCATTTTTAGAATGCTATTTTGAGACTTAATCTCACAAATGCATGTTTTCACAGGATAGAGATCAAATTTAAACTCTTTCATGTTAGTAAATGCATAATTTCTTTGAGTCTTTTATTGCTTAATGTGCATTTTTTGTGTAGATTATGTGTAACTTCAATTGAAGTACACATGTGTAACTTCCATTGAATTGAGTTTACACCCCTCTTCCTCTGTCTTAAGATTGTATTTTGTAAACCAAAGTAGTGAGTCATGTTTGAAGCTAGAGACAAATATCATTTCACATTGCAAAATGAGCCTGCACACTTGGCAATGACCAGCAATGTCTCAGAGACTCTGATGCTCTCACTTTATATCCACCCACAGACTGCCTCACACCCATCCACACATATGCACACTTTTATTTAGAAACTAGCTAAATATTTTCTGTTTTCTGAGGCAGTGGACCCCATGTGTGTTGGAACTTTCCATTTCCCCACTTCACAAACTTATGATGTAGTAACCCCCCCCCCCCCCTCCTCCCCCCCCCCCCCCCCCCTTAGATCATTCACCCCTTAGCCCCTGCAGTGCACTCATCACCAAAACCAGAACCAAATCTCCAAATAATGACTGCTCTTTGTGCAGAATCAGTATCACCAAAACCAGAACCAAATCTCCAAACAATGACAGCTCTTTGTGTAGAATCAGTACCCATAGGCACTATGCACATGCCAATTACAACATGCTCATACACCCACACACATTTCACAACACCTGGTTTCAATAACCCAGGCTCTGAGAAGATGAACTTGCAACTCTGTTGATTGTAAATTAAAACACAATGGAAAGGGGGATGGAAATAATTGATTCTGGGGTGAACTGATGTTAGACCATAGCTATTTTTACAGACTGCCTGTGATTTCAATGAACTACACATAAAATCTGCTTCAAAGTAATGCCCATTATCAACTGCATAATAAAATAGCTTTCTAATCATTTTTGTGTAGTTTGAGTCCAGTGAGTTTCACGTTTGTCAAACCCAAAGGGGTTGTAGCTGCCAGGAAACACAAAAAGATGGCAGGAGAACAACATTTTTCAGATGTCTCTCTTTTTTTTCTCACTTCCGCTCCTTTAGAGAGAGAGAATTTGAAATGAGCTCCACAAGTGCACCCATTTCCCAAAATCTCCAGCTGTGCAAGAGCTCAAGTACCTACTGTAGTTCCTCTGTGGTTAACTTTACTTAGCATAGCAGCATAGTAAATGGAAGACTAGTTTTGTCAGCCTGAAGCACCAATACAAAGTAAACCATAAGGTAATTGAGACATATTTAGATTTAGAAAACACTGCATCATCGACTTCTGGGACTTAGGGCATGATAAATAATTAAAAACAATCTGCAAAGAAACCTCTCTGGTGTGAGTCTTACCCAATGTGCAAACCATATGGGGTGGGGGGTGGGGATCAGAATAAATGATTTGTTGTGTTTTGAATGGCGCATTGAATACAGATTTCTCGATTTGATTTGGTTATGATTCACAAGCTCTCAATTCAATTCTGATTCATTTGGATATACTTCTGATATAATGTCCATTTTGCTTATACATGAAAGACATTCTCTATCAGCTAATGCTACCATCTAAGTAATACATGGAATCTAACTTGGTACTGTACAAAAATGTAAATTCTATAAATTAACAGCATGGCCCAAACTATGCAGATAAACTGCAGTATATTAAACAGATGTAATAATCAACACAAACAAAACTGAAGTAAACTTTAAACTGAAGGTAAAAGGTCTATCTTGGGATTTTGGGAATCAGGATTGTTCGTATAAAGATCACGATTAATTTAAAAAAATCAACATATTTACCCAGCCCTATCAACCAGCATTACCAGAGGAAAACTATATTGGTTGATCAGCTTCAAATTATGTTTGTGAACAGCATGGCTATGTTGGTCCAGCTGCTAGACCAGCATGAAACCAGGACTTACCAGTTTAACCCAGCCTAGACCAGCATGTGAACTGCATGTGGGTCAAGCTGATTTTTTATGCAGGGTAATTTGAAATCCACAAAGAGATTTGAAATCCTTTAGTACAATATGTTTTACAAGTGTGTGCGACATGGAAATGCACCATACCTCTTTGCTGCGGACGATAAACACTCCCTACATTGATGCTGGGGCTCTCTGCATTATTGGAGACAAGGGGGTTTCGCGGAGGTGGTTGCATGAATGGAGGCTGTGGCTGGGGTCTTCCAAAGGGTGGAAACTGCTCATACTGGGGGCTTTGCACTGCAGGCTGGTATACTGCTGACCCCAAGCTGGTCGATGCACCATTAGAGACAGGTACTGCAGCATCACCAGCATCTCGAGAGTCCTCGTTGTACAGATTGCGTGTGTATCTGTGGTCCAATCCATCTGTGAATGGTGGCTGTGCAGGTTGGGCTGGACTGGCAGGGTATTGCTGAGCATAAGGGGGATAGTAGCGATACCTCTCATCAGGTGCTGGACCCCCTCCATTAGAGCTTCCTCCTCCAATACTGCCAGTAGAGTAACCACCCCTTCCATACCCTCCTCCATTGAAGCCACCACCAGTGCCTGTGGAATACCCTATTCCACGGAAGGGAGATTCATATGACCTGTCCAAACCGGAGTCATGGGGAGAACCATAAGAAGGCTGTTGAGGTAATGGGTACTGTGGATAAGACTGGATGTTGAAGGATGAAGAAGAGGATGATGATGAGGAGGATGAGCCAGAGGATGGTCTAAAACGAGAGCTGGGTATTGACTGGAAGCGACTTGTTTCACCTGCCCCTGCAGTACCTTGACGCCAGTTGTCCGGCACCTGACCGAATCCAAAAGGATGTCTGGCTTGGCCTCTGACAGTTTCAGAGCTTCCTCTAGAAGGTGCTTGCCTGCGTACATTCCCACCCTGTGATCTACGGTTGGGAGCATCAGCTAGAAACACTCTGTGGTTCCTGTCTCGTTCCTGAGCCCGAGCAGGGACATATTCAGTCCCACTGTTGAGAAGACTGTATACGCGGCCATTATTCTCCCATTGGATCATCTGTCTCCAGGGGTTTGAGTCCTCAGTCTGGGTTTGTTGCTGAGACTGGGACTGACCGCCTACAATTCCAAGAAAGACCCCAACCCACCATGTGACGAAAACAACTGGCAACATCTTGACAAGGCTTACATGGAAAACTCCTATTCAAGAATTCTCAGTGACTTCTGCAAGTTAAAAAGGACAGAGCAGTGATGAAACATACAACTTTGTCCTTGATTCCAGCAGGTAAAATATGGTATACAGATAAACTACAGTGTCCGTGTGTGAATCAGACTACATGCAGTAAAGAAACTTTGTCCATGGATAAGATTGTGGTCCAGGCATAGCTGTGAGGAAGGTAGATTATTTCTAGAGGCCTCAGGGCAGGCAGCAGTATGAAAAATCTCCCTTTTTCTTAGGATCCGAATGTTGAGTTGTTGTCAGTGGACTGAGCATTGCTTTCACGCTCTCTCCAGAGATGACTGCCTGTTGCTCTCCTCTGCACTTTTCTGTTTGCCTCTCTTGACTGCTTACAATGTTCTCTGAAAAAAGAAAAATTGTTCTCCCTCCCTCCCCCCCCCCCCTCTCTCTCTCTCTCTCTCTCTCTCTCTCTCTCTCTCTCTCTCTCTCTCTCTCACACACACTCAATCAAACATGCTCTTTTTTTTCAAAGTGAGATCCCACATGGTCCAAGTGCTAGAGCTGTTTCCTAAACTACAGCAAAGGCTGCTATTTGCTCAGGCTTTCAGAGTCAACATCACCATCTATGAAGGCACTTGAATATCTATCATGCCTGTGCTGACTTCCTTTGATCATTCTGAACAAGCAGGGATGTCTGGTGCGTGGCCCGGATTCCCCCACCCTGGTGCTCTGAGAGTTGTGCCTTTGTCTTGTGTTTTTCCAAACACAATTTTTTGCACCCATCATCATTACACTGTGCAGATGAGAGGATATTAATACAGCAGGATGTTTGGAATTTCAAGTTATGCTTATGATAGGGTGGTCTAAAAAAAAGTCTGCAATGTATTGAACAAACAGTTTCATTTAAAAGCAAAACATATTCCAGAAAACAAAGAAGAATGCAGGCAAATATTAATCAGATTTCAAAAAATCTAAATAATAATACAGATTTATTTAAATGTGCAGAGGGTAGATGTCTGCAACCCAACCCGAGCCTGAAGGGACCCAAGATCCTGGGTTTCGGGCCGGGTTCAGGTACGTTTTCAAGTAGGACTTTGGGTTCAGGTCGGGTTTATAATGAATAAAAAATAAACAGGCCTACTGAACTTGTTTCGCACATGCGCTCTCACTCACAGACATGTGCAAACGGATGAGTTAGGGGCCGTTCTCACCAAACTTGTTTTTGTGCACATCTGTTCTGTTTTCCCATGTTAACATATGTTGGATGAATGTCTTTGACTGGTGCAGCATATCTCCCTGTTTCTCCAGCATGCAGGACCATCACTGTTTAAACACCTTGTCAAATTAGAAAGAAATTCAGATTTTCAAAAACGCATGTCGAGACACCTGCGCTCTGTTTTGTTCTTTGCACTGTGTCTAGGTTGTTTTTAGCACAGTTATCACAAAGATTCAACGTTCTGGACAAGTTTAGACTGTAAAGAAGCGCTGTTGCATTGTTCCATATTATTCCACATTGTTCTGCACCAAGTGAAGTTTCAGCAAATAAATGGTAAGTCAATACTTTTTTCTGTTCTGCCCTAGTGTACTGAGGGGCTGCCGTTCCTTGTTAAACTGTATTATTACTGTTTCAATGGTGTTATGAATGTTGCCCATATGCTTACATTAAATATAGCCAATTTCAACAGAAAATGCTAAGAGAAGAAATTATAAAGATAGTGAGCAATTTGGGAACGGGTCGAGTTCGAGTTTCATTTTAAAGCCTGTGCAGGCCTCTTGCAGACTGATTACGCTTTTGTAAATATGATAAATATCAGTGGAATGTTAAGGAACATTAAATCCTGGAAACTAAACATATTGTAACATTATTCAATATTATAGTCTAGAATAGATACACATTTAAACATTTGTACTGGTAGCAGATTATTTCCAAAGAATGATCCAGACCCAGTTCATACGATTTTTTCTGTTAGCCATCATGCTGTAACTTTCAAAATCATAGTATCAAACCTCCAAACTCAATGATGAACAGTTGGGCATTGTGCTAATCGTATATATAAATCATGTTAATACCAACAAATTATATTTTATATTGTAAATAAGCTAAATATAATGATTCAATAATTGGTGGTGTGGGGCAACATGATGCAACAAAACTAAATTACCATATTATTGCCCCTATTTAAAATTGATCTGTTATTGACATAAAAAATAAGAAAACAGGTCTAGTAAGTTTGAGTATTATTTTTAAGCCCTGTCGGGCACATTCAGCCATCTGTGTCAATGGCCAGAACACCGAAAGAGGTTTGATGGGTAATTTATCTTCTCTGAACTCTACCTACATCTTCAACAATGTTCACAGAAGTACTGTGTACTGTGTACTGTGCAAGCTCAACCATTTGGGGTGAAAAAAATTGGTTTGATGCAGTTCTTAAAAATATGATAGAAAGTGCCAAACTTGTTCATCACCATGTGGTTTGGCAAACGCAAAGCCCAGAAGACATGATGGAATTGTACATTCAGCCTTAAATACATGGTCTGTGATCTCACCTAATTCTTTGACATCTGTGTGTCTCACATTCAGTAAAAAGGTCTCAAAAAACTTAAAAACTCTTAACATCTTGGCAACACCCTGCACCCCTTCCTGCAGGTAACAGACTCAAGGTGATACAAGCAAAAAAGCACACATTTTTTCAACAGTTGGACTTCTTAATTTCTTTTGAATTAGCACTTTATGTTGATTGCCTAAACAACAATGTTTTATTTTTACAGTGATCTGTACAATGGCCCTTTTCAACCTGGCTTAAAAGTCCAGGTTAAATCACTATGAGTATCAATGTTGGTCCAGGATGGTTTATGCTAGCACTGGTTTGGTCTAGCTGGCTGACCTGCATGGCTATGCTCTATAACTAACAGCAGCAAAACAAGGTTGATAAAGCAGATCAACCAACATATTACTGATGAATTCACTGAAAATCTTGAAGCTGATTGACCATGGTAGGCCTACTCTTACTGTGAAAACCTGGGGACACCAGCATCCCATGGACAGTCCTACAGGTCCAAGGTCCTACAGGCAAGGATTTTTACTTTTTTTTGTGTGATTTACAAAGTATCATCTCATGTTTTATGTGTCAGGGTTAATTTATTTTACAATATGTTTAATAGTCCTGATTGCTATTATGTACTATGAGCTCATTGAAACAAGTTTCTGAACGACTTCTGTATCAAGTTGGCAATGGCATGGCAAATAAGTATTGAATATAAAACTGAAACTGCTTGTAAATGAAGCTAATCAGATCTACCCTCTGCCTGGCTCTTTCTACAGGGTCTGAACACTTTTTTACATTATATGAACAGAATCACTATTGGCTTCTAGCCACAGCAGTTCCTGCCGAAGAGGCCAATTTAGCCAGTATTAATATCCACACTGGTCCAGGCAGTTTTATTGCTGGTTCAGCTAGTGAGCCAGAATGGCCATACTGTTCACAAGAGGCCTGTTGCACAAAGCCAGTTTCCGTTGCTACCAAGGTAAGTTTAAGTTTAGTTTGAGCAAACTCTGATTTTTGGGCTCAAGATGGTGGGTCGGTTTTAAACACCATAGCAACTTATGCTACTTGGCTAACCTGCACCGGAACAGGTTTTATTCTGGGATCGTAAACTGATACTGAACCAATCAGCTGTGAGTTAAGTGACATCTCATGGGGCGGCTGTGGCTCAGGTGGTAGAGTGGGTCGGCTGCTAATCACAGGGTTGGCGTTTTGATTCCCGGCCCACATGAATCCACATGCCAAAGTGTCCTTGGGCAAGACAGTGAACCCCAAGTTGCTCACAATGGCAGGCTAGCACCTTGCATGGGAGCTCTGCCGCCATTGGTGTTTGAGTGTGTGTATGAATGGGTGATTGGGACACAGTGTAAAGCGCTTTGGTAACCTCTAAGGTTAAAAAAAAGTGCTATATAAGTGCAGACCATTTACTATCCCTTATGCAATTAAGTCATTCCCCCACTTGGATCTCTCGTGTCAACTCTCTCCAAGTTTCACCCATTGCCTCACCATTTAACTAAGTTGACAAAGAAGGTTTGTACTGAGCATTTTGAGATTGCTGAACCCGATTTAAACCGGTTTGACTCCATCTCCTTTTGTCAGCTGGAAACTCTGAAAATCTGATTTCCCTTCTTTTTGTCTGATAATTATACTCATGTGCACAGATGACTTCTCACTGATAGCTTAAAATATCCTTGATAATTATGATACATTTATATTGAATACTTTATAATGAAATATGGTATACAGATAAAATACAGTGTCCATGTGTGAATCAGACTACATGCAGTGAAGAAACTTTGTCCAAGCATAGCTGTGAGGAAGGTAGACCATTTCTGAGGCTCCAGGGTAGGCAGCAGTATGAAAAAGCTCCCTCTTCCTTACGATCCGGATGTTGATGTCAGTGGACTGAGCATTGTTCTCAGGCTCTCACCAGAGATGACTGCCTGTTGCTCTCCTCTGCACTTTTCTGTTTGCCTCTCTTAACTGCTTACAATGGTCTCTGAAAAAAGACAAATTGTTCTCCCTCCCTCTCTTTCTCCCTCTCTCTCTCTCTCTCTCTCTCTCTCTCTCTCTCTTTCTCTCTCTCTCTCTCTCTCTCTCTCTCTCTCTCTCTCTCTCTCTCTCTCTCACACACACACTCAATCTAATATGCTCTTTTTTTCCAAATTGAGATCCCACATGGTCCAAGTGTTAGAGCTGTTTTCTAAACTACAGCAAAGCCTGGTATATGCTCAGACTTTCAAAGTCAACATCACCATCTGTGAAGGCACTTGAATATCTATCGTGCCTGCACTTACTTCCTTTGATCATTCTGAACAAGCAGGGATGTCTGGTGCATGGCCCGGGTTCACCCGCCCTGTTGCTCTGAGAGTTGTGCCTTTGTCTCATATTTTTCCAAACACAATTTTTTGCACCCATCATCATTACACTGTGCAGATGAGAGGACATTAATACAGCAGGATGTTTGGAATTTTAAGTTATGCTTATGATAGCAGTGTATGGAACAAGCAGTTTCATTTAAAAGCAAAATACTTTCCAGAAAACAAAGAAGAACGCAGGCAAATATGAATCAGATTGCAAAAAAATCTAAATAATACTATTGCTTTATTTCAATGTGCAGAGAGTAGAGGTCTGCAACCCGTCAGGTTGGGCCCAGGTTGGGTTTTGGGTCAATTTTTACATGTAGGACTTCAGGTTCGGGTTTGTAATTAATGAAAATATAAACAGGCCTTCCGAACTTGTTTGGAATGCTGGACGAATGTCTTTAATTGTTGTGCTGTTTCTCACAATTTCTCCAGCATTTTTTTGCAGGACCGGCACTGTTTTAAACACCTTGTCAAGTTAAATAGAACTACAGATTTTCAAAAACGCATGTCGAGATGCCTGAGCTCTGTTTCATTCTTTGCAATGTATCTAGATTGTTTTTAGCACAGGTCCCACAAAGATTCAACATTCTGGAAAAGTTCAGGCTGTAAAGAGGGGACTGTTGCATTGTTTTATATTATTCCAGATTATTCTGCACCAACTGAAGTTTCAGCAAATAGACGGTAAGTCAATGCTTTTTCCCCGTTCTGTTCTAGCGTACTCTCTGCTGTGCCTTGTTAAAACTGTATGTTTAGCCTGCTCTCCTAACCATGTCAAAATAAAAGATTGTTGTAGGTTTCCCTTCTTTTTGTCTGATAATTATATTCATGTGCACAGATGACTTCTCACTGATAGCTTAAAATAGCCTTGATAAATATGATGCATTTACAGTATAGTGAATACTTTATTATCAATAATTTACAGCACACCAAAATAAACACTTTTAAGAACAGATGAGCTAAAATTGTATGTGCTTTGTGGCAACCTTCCTAATAAGGTAGAGGAGAGGATCAGATTACTAAATGACATTGGAATGAATTGGGGGACAGTGAGATTTCGCCTACTCTTATTATCAAAGTCAACAGCTGCCAAGCTGTTTGAGTTGGCTCTATCTGGAATGGGCATCGTCCAGAATATACCAAAGAACAAGGCATGACAACATTCCTTATAGGATTATGTTTGAACTAACGAGCTGTAAGCAAGCATTTTGAGTCAGCTCGTTGGAACGTCAGCTCGTTACTGAAACACGTAGATGGATAACTGACTGGTTTAGAGGCACATTTCTGACAGATGCAAGGCAACGTGATTTAAAGGGGAGCTTTATATTGATGTTCTTGAGATGAAAGAAGGAGAAAGTGGTGAGGGGGCGGCTCTGGAGATTACACTGGCCACACACTTCCAGAAAAGGGCATCAATATGTTGAGAATGTTTATTGTTAGATCTAGTGATAATGAATACGCCACTAGCTGGTCTCAAATCAGTTCCAGGTGGTTCCAGATTTGGCAGATTTGAGTCTTGAAAAAAATTACATTTGGAAAAGCAAGCTTAGACGAGACAAAAGTAGGCACAATGAAGGGGAAATTTTAAAATACTCTGAAAAATAATTACGATACCTACCTTGGGGATTGTAAAATATGTCTTAGGCATTTATCAGCAATCTAACAGACTGAAAAAGTTTGAAAGAACTCGGAAAGTAAGAAATGCAATGAATGTGCCACAGATTCCATTCGGTTTTTAAATGTCTTGACATCCTCTCATCTTGATGACTTTTGAACAATTCTACATCAGCAATGTTCACTTCTACATTTCCCAGGTCAGGAAAACAAGATAACCCTCAACAGATCAACAAAACATATAGCACAGATAGATGGGGCTTTAACCTTCAGAGCACGATTTCCTTATTCCCGTTTTCCCGAATTTCCTGTCCCAAAAACATGTTTGAGTAATTGTCCAGACTTCTCTCCAGATCATTGCTGTCAATGCAAAGCTCATTGTTTTCCAAGTGGCCCTGGCATGCCGTTAAAATGCCAGCAACTTTTCATTCACTTGCGCAACCTATTACAAGTCCTAAGCAATTACCCTCAAATTTGCTTGTGTTAGTTAGCAGCTAGGACATGGCTGGAGCAGACAAAAGTGTTCATTTATAGTAGCTGCAAGTGCTCGGTTTTATGTTTGCTCTTAAAAAAAAAGCCAGTTCTTATTCCTCTTTAAGTCATTTATTGTCTTGAATAAGAAAGGTGTGAACTTGAGGCACAATCTAACAAGTGCTCAGAGGCGATTCCCTCAGAATGTTTACAACAGTATAAGTGCTTACAACCGTATAAGTAACATGTGACACTCGAGGTAAGCACAGAAACTTGACCACGCTGTATGTTTAAAGGAAACGTTTGCACAACAATCATAATTATCTCATCATTTAATTGCCCTTACATTGTCTCAAACTTGAATGACTTTCTTTTTCAAAAGACAAACTACATTTTGAAGGGACAAATCACATTATCCTTAAAAAAATTACACAGAAAATTACGCAGAAGATATTAATATGGTAAAAGAAAAAACAAAATAGGCACAATAAATATGGACATTCTTGTACAATGATGTTATACGAAAGTGTATGCCACATTAATACAAATTAATATATAAGTAAAAACAAAAGCCTAGTTGAAGGTCTACAATGCACTTGCTGAACCCTTTATGACCTATGAAGGCCAATTAACCTATTCAACCTAATTACACACATGCACACACATTCCCTCAGGAGATTCCTTCACAGAGAAAAAAAATCACTTGCATATTCTTTGTCTCTTGTACATACAAGTCAACACAATTTGTGAGACTTAATGTCTCCAAAAGTCTTCTTATTTAGGTCAGCATAGCTTAGTATCACAGCGTGCGGAATTCCAACCAAGACACGTGTGTGACTCTTCACTTTGAGATTAAATGATTTTGAAAACCTCGAAATCAGTGCGTTATGAAAGGAAGGTTAGGCAAGACAAGCAGGAAATGTTAATGGAACAATGACTTCACTTGACGTCACCAATGAATTGAAATGGCCTATAAGAAAAGTGAAGTCTGGCACTGTAAAATAAAAAAATAAAATATCATAAAAGTGCTCCATATGACTTGTGTGTTATATATAAAATCTTCTGAAGCCACATGATAGCAACTGTGTGAGGAACAGATCGAAAAAGTTAAAAAAAAAATCTTGACATCCACACTAGATCGAAAAAGAAAAAGAAAATCTTGACATCCACACTAGATCTCCTTGCCACATACATGAGAGTTAATTAGTTGCAAAGGCCCATTACTAATTAATTGATTGAATATTTAAAATTGATTTATATACATTACTTGGTCTTTCCTTACTATGACAGGCACAGCCATAGAGGCTACAAGAGTCCAAAATGAAAAAACAAAACAAAAGCCAACATCCCAATAATAACTGGAAAAAACAAAAAAAGGCAAGATTTGGTCAATAATGATAGACATTTATATATAAACAAGCCCAGAGACAGATTTTTCTTCTGTTGCCATGCTCTATATATAAGTATGTACTGAATCAAGCTTTTTATAGGCAATATGTTCATCATATGAAGGCATTTGTGTGTGTGTGTCCAGGTTATGAGGAATGAAGGCTACAATGCCTGAAATTGCCAAAAAAAAAATACTGAAGATTTCATACAAAGTTGTACACTACAGTCTTCAAAGACAAAGGACAACTGGCTCTAATAAGGACAGAAAGAGAGGTGGCAGGCCAGATGTACAACTAAACAAGAGGATGTGTACATCAGAGTCTCTAGTTTGAGAGATAGATGCCTCACATGTCCTCAGCTGACATCTTCATTGAATTCTACCCGCTCAACACCAGTTTCATGTACAACAGTAAAGATAAGACTCAGGGGTGCAGGCCTTATGGGAAGATTATATATATATATATATATATATATATATATATATATATATATATATATATATATACACACACACACACACACACACAGGTGGGTAGAGCAGCCAAAAACTGTACTCAAGTAAAAGTAAATTTACTTTAAATATAACTAAGTACGAAGACAAATAATTGAGTAAGAGTAAGAGTATCCAATTAAAAGAGTACTCAAGTAGAGAGTAACTCGTTACTTTCACAAATTACATAATGGATGATAACTCCCCTATTTTACATTATATAATAATGGAAAAATAATGGAACATTAAATTTGTAACATTATTAATATTATTATTATTAATGGAAATTATGTCATCATTCACCATCATGTTGTTCCAGACCTGTATGATTACACAATAAGAAGATATAAGACAGAATGATTGGAACAACATGATGTTTGGTAAATGATGTCAGAATATTAAATTATGGCTGAGCTATCAATTTAAAGGGATAGTTCACCCATAAATGAAAATTCTCTAATCATTTACTCACCCTCATGCCATCCCAGATGTGCATGACTTCATTTCTTCTGCAGAACACAAATTAAGATTTTTAGAAGAATATCTCGCCTCTGTAGGTCCATACGATGCAAGTGAATGGGTGCCAAAATGATGATGCTCCAAAAAGCACATAAAGGCAGCATAAAATGCAAGTGAATGGGTGCCAAAATGATGATGCTCCAAAAAGCACATAAAGGCAGCATAAAATAATCCATAAGACTCCAGTAGTTAAATCCATATCTTCAGAAGTGATATGGTAGGTGCGGGTGAGAAAAAAAGTATACTTTATTGTATTTTAAATATATAATTTTTTTCAATAGTATATTGCAAATATACTAACCAAAATTGTACTGTCTTTAAATATATTTAAAGTATATTAGCATCATGCTTTTACCAATTTTCACAATACAACTTTTAACACACTTTAAAATAATTGTACTTTAGTATATTATCTAAAAATATATTTTAGATAAATATACTTGAAGTGAAAATTCTGTTTATTTTTTAAAAGTGTATTTATTTGCACTTTACTTAAAAATATATTTTAGGCGAGTGGCCATCAGGCGCAAGTGTAACAATGAGCATTTGAGCAGCAAGAAATAATAACAACGCGTAGTTCGTTTTTTTGGGTTTGTTTATTTATTTATTTCAGCGTTCTTTTAATTTAAAAGCATGGTTGGTGTAACTGCCATTAGCAGTTTAAATTATAGTTTAAATTATAGCTGTTTATCCTGCTATTTTTTGGTACCTATAGTAATAGTAGTTTGGATGCGGAAATATTCATTGAGGCGCTAGTGTTCCGGCCATAACTAATTAAGAAAACACCTGTTTAGCAGATGACAGAAAATAAATTAGCGACAGCTACACTTAGTAATAAACATGCAAGCAGAGAGGAGAGAAGAGGATGAGGGGTTTTAGCTCCTCATAAGGGGTCTTTTAACTATGACCTTATGCCTCATGTCTGTCATTGGAGGGAGCTACAGTTGGTACATTTTGTTATGTTTTACAATTATAAAACCATGTGAGATTTAAATAAACACACTGTTATTGAAGTTTGTATATGTTATTTATTGTAATGGCCTTGAAAACGAGTGCGTTCAGCAATGGGTAAAAAAGTCCTCCAAGAAATTCAGCCTTCAGTACACTGTACAATGTAATAGTATTCCTTACTTAAAAATATTAGTATGTTTACTTGAATTTAACCAAAATGTTGAGTTTTTGAAAATTGTAATTGTTGCTAACATTTTCGAACATATAGCTCCCATAACTAACTAACTACTCAGAAATGTTCAAAACTTGCTGTTAGGCATGCGCACTGGACGGCAATTTCCCCTCCCACACACAGCGCAGAAGCACATGGACTGAGGATTCGACGTTCTTCTTCGGTAAATGCAAGGTAATTTTGATTTAAACCTAATTTTCTGCTTTATTTGTTTAATACTCTTAATAATTGAGAGTTTTTTGTACTTTGTTGTTTTCATGCTGTTTTGTGTGACGTATTAGCTCATGTTAAGAACTTACACAAACACGTTATTCACTACGCGTTATTTGAAGGCATTTCTGTAAAAACTTTGCCCGCTTCATATCTGTAAAATTAGTTGACTGGTTGCATATTAAATAATTTTGAAATGTAGGCTATATGTTTTTGATGGGCACGAGTATGGGAGTACTGGAGTAGTTTGAACTGAAGACTGGTCATTAGAAGGAGGCAGCGCAGACTGACATGGATGCATTCACCCTAGAGAGAGGCAATCCAAAGTCCAAATGGATGTAACAGACCACGACATCTTGAGCCTGGTTCTTTTAAAGTAACTCTTTTTAATTTGATACACGACATTTCTAATTTAAAAACGCAACAATGTGTGGTGAACTCCAGTCAAGCTGGTTGCGGCGAAAATAATATGATTGGTTATTATGATCATAACGGTAGTCAGCAGGCACTAAAAAAAGGAAAAAAGAAAAAAGGGGGGTTATTCTGAGGTACTTTTCAATTGAGTTTATTAGCGAGTTTTCAGCAGACCCAATCGCCGCCACCTCTTCAAGTAGAGTATTATTATCATTATTAGTATTATCTTATTTCAATATAAATCAGCACATAAACTTCAACAGGCTTTGTTTTTAATACATGTTTCCATTATAGTCATTCTCCAACATTGTAAGTGGCCCAAGTGACCCAATTTGAAGAAACATATGCATCTGATTTTGTTTCTTTTACTTTTGAGTGATGAACTAACTATTATTATTATTTGTAGAGTACCAGATGATGACCTAGTATGCAGTGGAAATGTAAGTTCTCCACTTATACATCTGAAAAGAGGGCACAACTTCTTAAGCACTATTGCATATTTTGATTTGACAATTTGATTTGAGTGGAAACATAAGTTCTTCAAGAAAGTGATCCATGATGAGCAAAATTTCAAAAAATGTCCCCCTAATGCTGGCCAAGAAGCATCAAATGGCAATTTCCTCTTAAGAGTTGTGCAGTTTGCATTCACCGCAAGTTGTTCAGCCTTCACTAATAAATGACTCCTTCCCTTTGGCAGCTTATAATATCCTTTTTTCTTTGTTTTGTAATTTTAGTTTGCCATGTCGATGCCACTTCACGTTATTGTGCATGACAGTGACATCTTGGAGAAGTGGCCAGCACTTTTCACAGAAAGCCAGGTTTTTTTCCCTCCTCCAAATCCCAGAGTTACTTTTTTCTATGAATTGTGTATTTGAATGTTAATAACCACATATTTTTGCATGGGTCTTTGCAGAATTCAATCGCATATCTGGGGAAAATCTGAGATCTGAGTTGTATGCAGCGATGGACACGCATTCTGCACGTTTGACTGAACATTTTCAGTGAAAAGGAGGAAATCAGGGAAGAACACTTGAAATTATGCATCATTTTTACTCAAGGTATTCCTTTGTGATTATTGTCATCTTTAAATCATGATTTGGCTATGATTGTTACCCTCAAGTCTACCTGTCTCTACTTTTTTGTAGTCATTCAAGCGTGTGTCTGTGTGTTTACGGGCAAATTATTTGTAATATTTGATAATAATAGCCTAATAATAATAATAATTGAATACATGGAAAACTAGAAAAATATTGTCTTGACATCGTCAAAGGCATCAGCTATTGGCGATCACTCTGATCATCGTCGATCTCCAAGATCATCCTCTGTCGGCACAATCCTAATGTGCATTTCTATCCAAAATTAACAAAATGTTAAGACAGTCTCCTTGCTGGTTTTTCTGACACATTAAGAATCCTTATTATCATGGTGTTGCTGCTGCTCGCTTTATGCGTGCGCTTGTAAAATCTATATTTTAAAGGCTCATTATTAAGGTTTAGTATTTCTCTGTAATGTAGAACAGCAGTGTTACTTTTAACATTCTCTCAGCCCTGGAACTCAAACCATATTCTGATGCATACCCCCCCACAAAAAAAAAAAAAATATATTCAAGTAATTAAATTAATATCATAAACGTGCGAAACGTGGAATCAAATGCCCTGCTGATGTTCACTCTAATTCTTGCTCAACCATCATCGCGTTTCTGCTTAGCCAGCTTAGGATTCAGAAAGAAAAATATTTTTTTGGCTTACTCTGAGTTTGTGTAGTAGTCGGTGTTGTGCTGGAGGTGAACGTTTGCTGGATTCCCTCTCTAAGATAACGTTGCCTAGCATTGTAGTTTGTTGTCACTGTTGAATAGCTGAAGAGATTCTCTGAGGCAAGGCTCTCGGAAGCGAGCATAAATGTCACAACCTTTGGATTTTCCAGCCAAAAGCGACCCACTCCCTTCACATGAAAATCAGTCTACAGTCTTTAATAGGCAACCTAGGAAGTCTGGGAAGGGCTCATTTTTTTAAGTTGCGTTACAAGCCGTTCACACATTGGCAAAAAAAGGGTGAATATTACATGAAAATTGTTACATATTGCACCTGTAATATAGCATTCTTGCACATGTGATATTTCTTATATACAATCGTGTATATAACTTCAATGAACAATTTGCTAGTAAATTGTACAAAAAAAGTTAAAGTTGAGTATGGTCATAAAAAAAGCATTTGTGCATGGAACTACTTTCTTATGCCACAGATCAGAATCTGCAATTGCTGGTTCAAAACAAATGATGTGTCCAAGCCTCTCAAAAACAGCATTTTAGAACTACTAGTATCACGGTGTGGGCTGTTTCTAACATGTTATTGGAGAAACAAGGATGTATTTGTATATGTGAGTGAGAGAGAGAGAGAGAGAGAGAGAGAGAGCTGTGATGAGTCTTAATGCTGAAGTTGTTAGCTTAAAGCTGCTTAAAGCTATTTCCTAGCTTTACTAGTGTAGTGTAGTAGTAATACAAGCGATCATGGAGTGCTGTTGGGTGTAAACGTCTGACGCTGACTCACTTCACGTCACCAACTGGCTCATATTAAACACAAAAATTGTCTTTTGCCTCCACCTGCTGACTAAAATATGTAATGTTACAATATTAAATATAAAGAGACTCTTAACACATCTGCACTGCTCTTACACTTTTGTTTAGAATGGCACGAACACAAGCGGAGTGATACAGTGAAGTGTCCAAGTGCTGATGGTGTGAGACCATCAGTTCTCAAGGAATGTCTCTCATTCAATCAGATACGAGGACCGGAACTAACTGTTGTACTGTGTATATATATATATATATATATATATATATACCATATAATTATCCACAAGAGCCCCCCCCCCCCCCCCCCTTACTTTTCAAAGAGCTCTCTTCAGTCACTGTTCATGATACCCTCTTTGATGGAACTGGATGCACATCTTACCGGCTTCCTCCTCAAAGCCATCATTGTTTGTATATATTATTGTAATCTTGAGAAATTGACTGTAGGGGAGACCTTTCTTAAGGAGAATATGATGAAAACTCTTGGCATGAAGGATGCTGTTCCGATCTGTCGATTTTCTGTAGAGGATTGTATATAAATGACTTCCAATAACACAAACATACTTGTCCAAAAAGTTTATTTTGTTAAAGCTTGCTTCCAAGTTGAACTTTATTGTTGGGACAAAACCATTAAAATAAGTTGACAAAATTATCAATGTCATTGTCCTCTCCTTCTCAAATCAAAAAGATGTCATCTATGTATCTTTTAAAAAAAATAAGGTTGCATAAAAAAGGATTGTTATTGTAAACATGTTCTTGTTCCAAAAAAGACATGAAGCAGCATGCATAATCGGGGAAAAAGCCACTCCCATTGCTGTACCCTATTTACGGAAGAAAAAATCAAGTGTAAATAAAGTAGTTCTTGGTCAGTACAAGTTCTGCCATATCAACAAGAAATTGTGTATGAGGTGTGGGATCAAGTCTTAGATTCAATAAATATCTCATTGCTGAGATGCCATCCGAGTGTAGGATGTTACAGTGTATAAACTGACCACATCCAAGGTCACTAATTTGATTTTACCATCCACTTCACTGATTTTAGTTGGTCAATGAAATCACTTGCGTTTCTCAAGTATAATGGCTGTTCTGCAACTACAGATATGAGATGATGGTCAGTGAAGATTGATAGGGGGTTCTGTAAGTGATCCAATGCAACTGTCTTATGAACTTTTGATAACAAATACAAAACTGGCCTAATTGGATGTTAGAAACTGTAATTCCTTTTCCGAAATAATCTGGTTGTCAAGGGCCGACTTGAGAAACATGTCAATATCCCTTTTTTAAGGATTGAGTAGGGTCCCCTTTCAATCTTACATAAAAATCATCATTGTTGAGCTTCGTGGTCATAGGCCTCCCTGGGTAATAAAACAGTTCCACCGCATTTATCTACAGGTTTAACAACAACATTACTGTTTTTCTGCAAGGAGTTAAGGGCTCATAATTCATCTAGAGTACAGTTGGATGATGAAGATATTTTTTGACAAAGTAGGACTTCTACATCTTTCTCAACAAGTTTCACAAAGGTGTCAAAAGAAGCACTCCACGTTGGAGGACAAAAAGTACTTTTAGTTCTAAAAGACGTAAAAATCATGTGTGTTGTGGGGGCTGTAGGGTTCTTGTCAAAAAACTATTGCAATTTCAAAGATCGAAAAAACTTGAACAATTACACTTAAGTTTAAAGGGGTTCGTCTGTGTAGTAGTAACAAATGATAACCCCTTATTCAAGATCTTTTCCTATGTCTCATGATTTGTCAAATTGAAAACTAAAGCCTCCTCTGAACCTGTTTGATGATCTTTTTCCTCATGCTTCTGGCTCCCCGCTTGCCTCTGCGTGTTTTCTTCTCCTTAATGAGCATTTAGGTTGGCGGACATTGGATAAAAAATCTGCCTACGAATCTGTAGGGTATTCTGAGGATGTCAGTGCTTCCGATGATCTTCCAGAGGTTGAGAGAATGTCCCTAAACTGTACTGATTTACATCTACGTCTAAGGACATCTGAAGATGAATTACGCCAAGGATATACTTTATCATCACAGTAATCGAGAGAATCTCTTTCATATTTCTTTAATTTTCTGCTGTTCATATCTGTAATTCTCAATTGAGGAGTGAAGTTCATTCTCCAGAGAATTCAGATGTTCCGTATTGTAAAGACTTTGTATATTTCCCTTGAGCTCAGTAATCTGTTTACGAGTCATGTTTAATTCCTTGCTAACAAAGTCTATGACCAAAAGAGTGAGATCTATGGAGGCCTTGTTCAAGGCCTTGTTCACACCATTTGTTACAGAATTCATCATTGTTTAGTCCAATTGTAGGTTCCTTTTGTATTCTCAATCCTCATGGAATTCGTGGAGTTGAGTAATGGTCATGCTTTTTAATAGTTTTTTTTTTTTTTTTTTGCTTGGTTTTTTGTTAATGGAATTGCTAAAATGTTGTCAGAGTCAGAAAGCTATATCTATTAATATGCAATGTTCTGCCACCTAGTGTAAGCTGATTTAATAGCACATATTATTAAGGAACGTGACTCTTTGCAACACAAATGCTGATAATTCAATCATTTAATAGTTTTTCATTTCAAAAACTTTTGAATTTCTAGTCCACTGCTTCTTGAAAATAGGAGTATCTTAGTTGGAAGTGTCAAGTTAGCTGATTCACCTGTCTAAAAATAAAAGTACAGATGATAGAAAAAGAGCAGCTCTGGGGTGTTTTAAATGCCGGCATGTTAATTTTCTCTTGTGACTCTCTAAGGAGCAAAGCATTACCTCATCTCTCCCTTTCTTTCTCTTTCTTTGGACAACTTACTATCAAAGTGCTACCCTGCAGTTGATGTGCTAGATTATTTATTAAAGGGATAGTTTTTTTATTTTTACTTTTTTTATTCTCTCATTATTTACCCTCATGGTATGTGTATGACTTTCTTTCTTCACCAGAATACATTTCATGAAAAATAGAACATTTTGTGGATGGCAATTTGTCTTTTGAAGGTCCACAAATCACAGACAATCAGCATAAATATTATCCATACAACACCAGGTGTTAAATTAATGTTTTCTAAATTGACACGATCACTTATGGTGTGAAAAAGATAAATATTTAAGTACTATTTTTAACTCTAAGTCATGCTTCTGGTCAGCAGCGGTACATGTGTGACATTTGAAACACGTGAGAACTGACGCCAGAAGAGCAGGGCACTGTTTACAAGTGAGAAGGAGGAACGCTGTACAGTAGTTTGTTTGGTTTTGGTTTCAGATTGTTTCTGTACTCCCAGTGGTGCATTTGTGTGCTTATCCTGGATGTCTCAACCGAGTGGAGAACATGAGATTACCTCTGTATTTATAGCAACGTGAATATGTCACACGAGAGACTGCTTGGACTCCACCCTCTGATTAAGCACTGGATTATAGTTAGCAAGTATTTAAATATTTATTTTTTTTTGCACCTAAAGCAGTTGTATCACTTTAGAAGACTGGAGTCGTATCGATGACGTATATTGACTGTCTGAGATTTTTGGACTTTCAAAAGAGAAACCACTATTCACTTGCATTTTAAGGACCTACTGAGTTAAGAAATGTTTCTATATTCTTCAAATGTGTTCTGATGAAGAAGAAAAGATATACACACCTGGGATATCATGAGGGTGAGTAAATAATGAGAGAATTTTACATTTTAGGTGAACTATCCATTTAAGCCCATATGTCCCTCTCTCCTCATAATGTAGTATTTCTCCTGACATTTGCTGTAAGACAATATATCATCTACATCTTGGAAATACTGACAGCAATGTTAAGTCTACATGATTATTTTCAGCTAATTATATGTCCTTAACCAGATGCATTTGGCACTTCCCACATATTTTTGAACACAGTTTAGTGTGCATGAGTATTTAATAAAAAATGAGAAAAAAAAAATAAAAAAATCCTATCATTATTTACTCACTCAACTACTTTATTTAAGGGGCCAGATTATCCAAAAGAAAGTTCTGATCATTCTTAATTGAACTATTTTGATCATGTTTTTTTTGTGCTGCATGAAGATTCTTCAAAATTAATTTCTAGTGTTCAACAGAAAAAACTGTTAAACAGGTTTGGAACGACATGATGGTGCTTAAATAATGACATAATTTTCATTTTTGGGTGGAATATTCTTTTAAAAACAATAGGTAATATAATCAATGAATTTCAGTCTAAGTTTAATTGTTGTATTGTATGTGTGGAAAAGTGTCTGTGGAGTGTAGATAATAGCATACTTTCAATCACAAGATGGAGACAGAACATTTATATGGGTGTGTGTGCTTGCATGTTGAACATGTCCTTTGACAAAGGGCGACTAGTATTCTTCTCCTTCTGTATTTTGAGGTCTTTATTATTGTGTAATGCACATCACTACTCATTTGCCCTGCTTTCAGACCCACCCATTGCATCGCCAGGCTCTGTACCTGACACCTCATAGTTCACACAAACACACACACACACATACAGAAACTTGGTTTTATATCATTATGGGGACTCTCCATAGACTTCCTTTAAAGTAACGTCCTTTATTCAATGCCGAAGTAGACCACTCAGAATTCCACGCTCGTCTATACTGAGTGAAAATTGGACCGGGAGGGAGGGTGAGGTATAAGGAAGGTGAACTAAAAGAGAGATCAAGGATGAAGCACGCTGGCTCCGCGGCACAGCAAAATGTCACTACGAGCTCCATTATAAATCACTGACCGCTGTGATGTGTTTACTCATTACACTGAGGTGCAGCTCTGTCATCCAGACTCTCATTTAGCCCTCCAGAACTCAAACCAGAGGTCGCCGCAGCCTGAACGCTGATCTTATCCTTCCAGCGGCTAGGCTGAAATAAAAGTATGTGTACTGGTCAGTAGTATAGTGTTGTTTTTTGTTGTGTGGATGTATACTGTTCATATATACACTCACTTAGTATGATTAGAGGCATTGTAGAAGAATTCAGCTCTATGAAAAATTATAATAAAAAATAAACAGTTGCAATGAGAGTGAATAGTGACTGAGGCTGTCAGATAAACTGTTGTATCACAATGTAGACATGCTCCTTTTAACAAATCTGACTGTTATACAGTATATAGTATATAGTAATGTTTCTGTTTGTTCGTTATTTTTTCTTTTTGACCCAACTAAAAACAAGCTAAAGACAAATGCAGTACAATCTTGAATTATCTGTACACCAACTACAGAATGTTAGCTAGTGAAAACTATTTGTGTATTGTCATGTTTTTTTATTTATTTATTTTCAACCTGGTATCTCTTTATAAGACCTCAAACATTATTGTATAATTTTTCATGAAAGTAATTTGAAAGATGCATGCTTTAAAATTTTGTAACATATTATGTTTTTGATCAATTCTTAAAAGGATGTTCTGCATTCAATACAAGTTAAGTTCAATCAAGTCTTTCTAGCAAATCAGTCCACTGTCGACCATATTTAGAACACTCTCGGGAGGCTATTTCCAGTCATGCTAGTGCAGCTCTTATCTACTTTAATAGCGAAAGATTGAAATCTTAAAAAAACGATTGGTCAAGATTACGATCAAAGAACATATTTCAAATCAGCAATACAATTTGACAATACTGGAATCATAAATTGTGATTCTTTACCTCATATTACGCAGTTCCGACATTCTTGTCTCTTCAATCGAGAAAAGGGAAACAAAATTACAGTTCAGTGCAATTTACCTTCCAGCTGTGAAGATGCAGTGATTTTCCAAGGACCCAACATATCATTTAAAGAAGCATTTATAGGTAAGACTCGCATGAAAATCATGTGCAAGGATAGCTAAAATTAGTTTCCCTAATTCTGCCATCTGACCATCTTTCAAGTCATTTTCACGGCAGCAGGAATAGAAGTTGAGAAACGACCACACCGCCCGGCTAACGGCCAGTATTCTGGTACACGGGATGCTTAGTTGAAACTTTAGTGTGATTTCTAATTTCCATCTTAACTTTAGTTGAAACTCTAAAATTGTTCTCTGAAATGCTTTCATGCTGTACTGACTTTTAAAAAAAAAAATCCAGATTGTACACATGAATACCAAATGAAGTTATTAGTGGAAAAGTGCTATGGATAAATGATCTGACTTTGATACTGTTTTTCATGTTTTTTTTTTCTTAAATATAATAATAGCTACTTTACTCATAACATTATTCAAACACGGTTTGTTTGCATTCAAAAGGTTTGATTAAAAGTCATTGAGAACATATTGCTTTTCTCTTGAATTTATTCACAAATCTTGAGGAAATCAAAAGTAATCTGAACACATTACTTTCTTATCAAGGTAACTTGATTATGTTACTGATTACATTTTTTACTAAGTAATCAGTATGTGTAATGGATTACATTGAAAAAGGAACCCTCCCAACCCTGGGCACTTACTATGGAAGCGAATGGGGCCAATCCGTAAACGTTCCAATACTTCCCAAAAGTATAGCCACAAGACGTAAACAATATGTTTGATAACTTGATTTTAATGTGATGAATTCACTTACCTGTCATGTGTATTTTGTTGGTTCATGCTTTTCATGTCTTTTATTTAGAAATATCTAGTTCCTGTTCCATGTCACGTGGTTCCCTTTTCATGTGATTTCATGTTTCCCTCCATGTTCATGGGTCTTGTTTTCACTGGTTGATTGTCTTGTTATCTTGTTTAGAGTTCTTTGTGTTTATTGGTTATCTTTGTCATGTGTTCTACCATGTCATGTATTTAACCCGCATGTTTTCAATGGCCCACAGTCAGGTACTGATGATTGTTGAATGTAACTTTGGATGTGAAGTCAATGTATCAAAGTCAAGATAAACTTCTTGGTATTCTTGATTGTAGTTGGGGTTTTGGAAATCATGAGTTGGAATACATTTGCACTTGGGTTCTTTACTTCATCATCATCATCATCTTTGTCATTACCAGCACCAGCAACAACGTTACATTACCAACCCTTTCTCTGAAAATATATATCAAACTTCCTTGCCATGACACAACACTGTAAGCCCTAAAATGTCTGTAAAAATTATTATTTAAACAACTTTACAGTTAAAATAATGTTATTTAACAGAAGAATTAAGGTTTGTCCTTTTATAAAAATGATAAGCTTTACATTTCTGCCTTTAAAACCTCAAAAAAAAACTGGCCCCATTCACTTCCCTTTTAAGTGGACTGTTACTTCAATGTTTGCTTTATTAAAGAAAAGGAGGGACAAGTTGATATAATGTTTTGTGGTAACCAACATTTTGCCACAAATGCTGTCAACTGATCTTGACTTATCAGTATTAAACTGTGAATGTTCCTTTCAACAATTAGAAAAAGTCATGAAGAATCAATCACAAATTAAGATTTTTAAATGTTAGGTGTTTTTTGAGCTATGATGCATAAGATATTTAAAGACAAAATAGCAACAGAGCAAAACAAACAAGTATTCTTGAAGCACTGAGTAATTGTTTACAGTTACACAATCTAGTTGCACTTAACAAATAACACAAGGGCACTTATGCCTAAACATTATTCATATCACCTTCACAACATAAAAGACTTCAGACACATTCATTGAATTGATTTATTTATTTTTCTCCACCCTTCAATCTACCACTGACAGAGATAAAGTAACAATCTATTTCTGTTGCTCCTGAAACATGAACACAGTTGTTTTAATATTTCAGAAAGACTGATATTGCAGTGCAACCTTAATATGAGATGTCAAGCAATCAGGCCCTGATTTAAATCTGACTGAAGGCATATAGCCCTGAGGTAAAAGAGGAGGGCATGTCAGCTACAGAAGAAATTAATGTAATCCATCTTTGGGGCAGGGGTGAGATACAGGTCCACATCTCTGACACACACATAGCTGTCTGAGAGCGACCCTCTAAATGTCTAGAGGCAAGTTGAAAATAGTGAGCTTAATAGTAGGAATTTACTGTCTGCAGTCAGGTTTCTTGTAAATGACTGCCAAGAAAGTTCATAAAGTCACTTATATTCTCTTTATTTGCTGTATTATACAGTGAGCTTGCTGTTCACTGTGTGGAAAATAAAATACAGTGGTGGAGCGTATTTACATATTTTACAATGGTTAAAGGGTTAGTTCACCCAAAAATGAAAATTCTCTCATGATTTACTTACCTGAAAGCCATCCCAGATGTGTACAACTTTCCTTCTTCAGCAGAACCGAAATTAATCATTTTGTAAGCCCATTTCAGCTGTTTGCTAGAAAAGTGAAAAAGTGAATAGGTACCATGGTTGTTTGACTTCCAAAAAACAGATTTAGGCAGCATAAAAGTAATCCACATGACTCCAGTCGATCAATTAATGTCTTCTGAACTGATACATTTGTGTAAAAAAATAAATGAATAATTAAAACTTTTTTAACTTTATTAAATCGTTTCCAGTAGTTGACACAACACATACCGTTGCGTGACGTAACGTTCACGTTAAAAGCCGGAACCGTTGCGTGACGTAACGTTCACGTGAAAAGCCGGAAGCGCGTGCTTTATACAACAGAGGAACATACGTCACGAAAAAGTTAGGTCATTTCAAACAGCAATCCAGCACTGGTCAGAAGCAATGAAGTTAAAAATATTTTAATTATCGATTTGCTTCAGAAGACATTAACTGATTGACTGTAGTCATGTGGATTACTTGTATGCTGCCCAAATATGTCTTTTGGACCGTCAAATAGCCAGCAGCCAAATGGCACCCGTTTAATTGCATTTTATGGACAAACAAAGCTGAAATGGGCTTATAAAATTCTTAATTTCAGTTCTGCTGAAGAAGGAAAGTCATACACATCTGGGATGGCTTAAAGGTAAGTAAATCATGTGAGAATTTTCATTTTTGGGTTTACTAATCCTTTAAGGGTGTTTTAGGACACACCTTATAGCCGTGATGAAATCAGCATAACACATAGCTGGATCTGCCATGGAAGGTAATCCCCTGCAGCATTTAAAATAAAAATATTTCTTGACTTCTCTCCATTTTTTTCATTCTTTCTTTTTTCTGTCTGCATTGCCAGTATTTACAAGAGATTAGTCACACTGTAATGTCACTACTACAAAAATAAATAAATAAAAATCACACAGAATGATGCATATCTTAGCAAATAAACACCCACAAATAACTGAATACAGAAACGTTCATAGTTATTCTTCTCACAGACTAAGGTTACACTGAGGGAAAGATAATTATAATTACTTTCCCTTCTGACAGTTTCTGTCAATGTTTTGCCAAAATGTAGCTTCTATTGATTTCTCTAAGGTTATTTAGGTTTTTCTGCCTGCGTTAGTGAGTGTGTTTCTTTTTGCCATGACTATGCCAGTATGAGTCCATAACACATTAATAATCACTGTATTTGTGCCATTAGAAACAGAGAAGAGCAAAAGTACTTTTACTGCCCTCAAAACAACATTCTAACAAGGCCAACCACCCTCTTCAGATACAATTATATTGGGGTCTTAAAAATACCTGCAAGAAACATTAGAGGCCTGTTAAGAAAGTATATATTGCTTTCAAGCAACAGACCCCAACATTTAGCCCTAAATGAAAGCAAAGAAAAAATATGGTAACTCAAAATCTTTGCATCGAAGATGAAACTTCTGAAGCAGTGCTGAAACTTTGCAAAAATTACATTCCTGATTCATTTTATCCATTTGTTCTCAACTGAGAGCATGGATAAAACCAGCCTGGTATCATGAACATTATGTGACCGTGGCAACATGTTTGTTTAAATTAATGGCATTTGAAAAAATGAGTTAATGCGAGTGTGTCATTCAAGCGTTATAATAGTTTTTCCAATTATGCATTTTAGTGAGTGTTTCATTTACATTACATACCAGTGTTTTATATAAAACAGTGAAAAAGTCATAATCAGCCATTAAACATTAACAGTGCATCTGGTGTTCATTTATTACAAAATGTAAAATTTGGCAGGTAAGACACAGTTGGCAAAAATATACTTATATTAATGTTCATTGAATGAGACTAGGTTGTATAAAACAGAGCTAAATTAAATAATACATATCAATGAACCCTATACTCGAGCATTGAGAGGACAACAAATAAATAGGCATATTAACTTTTAAAAGTGAGGTGAAAACACTGCTTATATATTTTGGTAAATCTTTTATTCATATCACATTGTAGAAGCACATCAAATTAGGCAGAGTTCATTGAGAAACAAATGAACAAATGTACTGTATGTATATATAATTTTATATATATATATATATATATATATATATATATATATATATATATATATATATATATATATTTATTTGTATTTTTGTAAATTTTTTTTTTAGGACATTTTTGTTTTAGGTCTTTAGAAGCAAATCTGGTCCTGAACTAGGTCACCACAAAGTCTAGGTCAAAAATGTGGGAAGTCCTGAAGCAAAATCATTCGAGAACCACTGAATTAATCTGCCCAGAATTTTTAATTATAATTAGAAGAGGGTCGTCTCTGGCTGCTTTACATCTCTGTCAGCATGAAAAGCTGCTGGGGCGTCAAGCTATCCTCCCTCTTAATCTTTAGAGTTCCATTTGTAACATTTGTTGCTCCAATTAATCAGCAAGGTCCTGATAATGCACACCTAAGGTAATACATATGTTTGGGAGACTGAGTGTCCACAGGAGAAAAATTGGAACTGTCTGATGATTAGTCATGTTTGGATGGAAAGAGAGGGAGAAAGAGAGAGAGATATGTCACATCTCTGGGAGGAAAGACTCTAGGCATGAGTGACTCAGTGGGTCGAACCTGATTAATTGGCAACCTGTTGAATAGAGGGGGAAAAGGGACTGCCCAAGAAACACATCATAAAGCACAAAGCAAAGACCTTAATGAACTGGCCAAAGTAGACATCAGCATAGATATTCCCTTTAATATCTCTCCATCTCTCATTTTCCCTTGGGTAAAATGATCCCATGGGACTGATTACCATTTGTCTATCCCACCTTGAGGTGGTTGCACAACAATCATTCAATAATCACCCTCAAGCTAAAAATGTAATGAGATACAGGTCAGGTTAGGGGGTAAAGGTCAGAGATGGAAAATGTGCATACTTTGTGATCAAATTTTATGTCAGCCCCAAAGTGAAAAATAGTAATTATTTCACTGACACATTTTACCTAAAAACAAGTGAATATGAAACTCTTTGCATGTATCTAGTTTACTTGTTCTGTGCTTGTGGGAGACAGGAGACAGCGAACAGATGAGGTGGGTATTTATTTTCTCCTTCACACACACACAAGGGTAAATAAAACAGGCTCTCAGTAGCCGACTCAAATCAAAGGCTTCCAGTATTCCAAAGAACTAAACAAATACAGTCCCTTGAATATGACGTGGCCAGACACTCAGACACCACTTCCTTCTGCCACTCTCTCTCCCACTCTGTCGCTCTGGCGTGCCTTATCAGGTCTCCCTCCACTATAATGAGAGACAGGTGTTAGAATAGGTACAACCCAGGTGACTTACTGCTTTCCCTCTCCCGCAGACAGACACATGACCATGCCCCCCATGCCATAAATGTGCCTCACAGAAGACTCTGAATATCTTTCAATGATTTGATGCAACCTTGCCAACTTTAGGTACTAGTTTTTCTTCTGAAGTGCTTATTGTGTCAACCTGGTAATTTTTGTGTCCGCCAGATGGTCAGTGAATGGAGATGTGAGTGATCCATGGGTGTGCAATATGAGGTTGAGACTAAGGATATGTGATGATTGCTTTGGATCTTTGTCACTCTGGTAAGATATTGTGTGGTATTTTATGCATGTTATTTGCATGTATTTAAATGGATGCTTTTAGTCATGATTGTTTACCTGAACTGAGGATCATTACCTTCTATTATGGACAAGTTCTTTGTGGATTCAGAGACATCATAATAGATGATGATGATGTTTACAGTGATGATGATGGCATTGCTTCATCAAACCACCACTTCGAGGAGAGTGTGTTGTGTAGTCAGTGAACGTGCTCCAAATATCAAGACACTTAACTCGCCAAAGCGAGAACCACTTGAGTGGATACAATTAAAGCAAAGCAACACTCATTTTTCATTTTGCTCATGCCTTTCAAATTGATCACTTTTTTTTCTCCCAAGTGCAGAAAGCCATTTGCCAAAGAAAACAGATTGTCACTGTATGTATGAGTTTAACTTATGGCTTCCTACTGAGATGGTTTGGATTATTCTGCTGGAAAGTGATGTGAGGAGATACCAGCCTGAAGGCACCTGGACATTACTACTACTTCTGGGCAAGGGTAATTAGTTAGTTCATCCAAAAATGAAAATGTTGTCATATTTTTAAGAATTTTCTGTCTTCCATGGAACACAGAAGGGCAGGCTAGGAAGAATGTATAGGGACTGACAGCCTCAGTCACCATTCACTTTCATCTTATTTTTCCACAATTAAAGTAAATGGTGACTGAGGCTATCATTCTACCTAGGGATGTCCTGATACCATTTCTTTGAGAATGAGTATGAGTACCAATACTTAATTTTTAGTACTCGCCGATTCAGAGTCTGATACCTGCTTTTTTTCCCCCTGTATAAACAGTTTATTTCAATTTTATCATCAAAATGGTGTATAAATTAATAAATTAATTAAATCTTTAATCAAACGAAAATATAACAATTCATTTTCAACATAAAATGTTATTATTTTTTACCAAATGAAGTGCTTATATTACAGAACCTCACAGCACAATCCAAAATACTACATTGGAGTTATATTTTGTCAAATAAATTACTGTATAACAGATCATCACAGATGTTGGATAATGCTTAAGTGTAATACAATTACTACTGATTTATTATTATTATTATTATTATTAGTAGTAGTAGTAGTAGTAGTAGTAGTAGTAGTATTACAGTGAATTTACATATCTTTGCCATTTAATAAATAAGTATGTACTCTGTATGTGCCTCGTGCTCCAACTTGGATTTGCGCTTTGTTTACTGTCATCTGCTACAAACAGAGCACATGATGGTGTTTTCCTTGTATGAGCCACGGCGGAGCAGCTTTAAAAGTTATGGTCAGCACAACACCGTCTCCACACATTCACAAGCGCTCACATTTGAATTACATGCAAACTATATATTTATCTAATTAAATCACAGCTTTTGTGGTTAAATAATCTCACTAGGTCCTAACGTTATTTTCATTTGGTTGAATTTTTACGTAATGACATTCGTACATCAGATGGTATCGGTTTTTGGTATTGGAGGATTTTTACGAGTACCAGTACATGAGTGTGTTATCGGACCAGATACCGATACCAGTATTGGTATCTGGACATCCCGAATTCTACCCAATATCTCATTATGTGTTCCAAGAATTAAAGAAAGTCATACAGGTTTGACACATCATAAGGGCAAGGAAATGATGACAGAATTACATTTTGGGTGAACTATCACTTTAAGGAGTTCTATTGCTGCATGAACGTCCCTCAAATACACAAGCTTACTGCATAAGACATAACAAAAGATCTATAGAGGATGCTATAATGTTTGAGGCATTCCTTCTGGAGTTCCATCTGCTCCAGTCATTATAAATAGCACATCCAGAACAGTAGATGGCAGAGATGGACTAGATTTTAACTTAACGCAAGTCCTAAAATGGCCATGATTTTCCTCTCCTCTCCTCTCCTCTCCTCTCCTCTCCTCTCCTCTCCAACACATTTTTTAATGGATTCTCTCTATTATATAAGAATGCAGTGTCTCTTCTGCTAATCTTATCTGCAAGAAATGATGTTGTACTTCCCCATTATTTCTCTTCCCCGCCCTGTGGCGTAGATTACGGTGGGATGTAACCCCCCAATAATCAAAACAAACAAGTACACCCCCCCCCCCCCCCCCGCACACACACACACACACACACACACACACACACATTTATTTATACCATGATCAATGGAAACATGTAAATGCTTCATGCTGCAAACCCCTAATGCTCAAGCCAAATCTATGCCCTTGTCCCTGCCCCCATTTTTTATTTCTCGAAAATTGCCAAGCTCAGTCAGAAAAACGCACAAGTTGCACTTATTTCTCTGCAGTGATAAAGCGATCTGGCTTTGATCATTGACCTAATTAATGAAGCAATTGATAAATGTAAATATCAGAATAGTTATGCAAATTATTGCACAGAAAAGCATGCCCTCATTTGGACTTAAGTAATTTATGCATTTAAATCCAATATGAAATGCTGTTACAACCCGTTTTACTTCCATACAATAATTCAGAGTGAAATAGAATATTCATTGAGAAAAGAAATAATGTAGGACAGGACTTCAGGATTTAATGGGATTGTGAAAAGTTGGCGTTACATGCCAGAATGGAGCAAAATGGTTGGAGTTGAAAAGGTAAGAAGCATTTGTGATGTTGGCCAAAAATGTAAGTGGTTTATTTTGTTTTAATTAAATATAACAAAGACGTTTCTATTTAAATAAAAATAAAATATTTTGCACAGTAAGTCCAGGAAAGTTATGAAATATATTTTCTTCTAAAAAAAAAAAAAAAAAAAAAAAAAGCAAATGTAGTCCATTCTTATTTCCTAAAAAAACAAAACTATAAAGCTTATCTCAGAAGGCAAGCAGTGTGATATTTTGAGAAGAGTATATCAAAACATGCAGGGTCTGATGGAGGAGGATGGGGTGGACGGTGGACTCGAGCCCCCAATGTGGTCAGAAAATAATGGAAAAGCAGAGAAGCTTAAAAAAGTAATCTTTCTAAAATGACTTGATTTTTTACAGCAAGCCTGTGCCCTGCACTAATAGCGATTGGTGGCAGGCCATGCCCTGTTGCTGCCCCTTTCTGCACTGGAGAGTACAGGGATTAGGCAGAGAGAGGAAGCCCAACTGGATATCGAGTCACTGGGCCATATACAGAGAAAAAGTGGGGTGGGGTGAAATGTCAAAAGTGAAACGCATCAAATATTTTCTTAGATTTCACATTCGTAGTCAATTTTAATAGAAGAAAGTTTTAGGGGGACAATCTGTCCCGAACTGACATTTATGAATTTTTTTTTGTGTTTTATTGTGTTTGTGATTGCCCAAGATCTATTACAACAATATCATTATTTTAGTTTATAGGATATAACTTGCAAGGATTATTCTAATTTAATAAAATTAGTGTTTTGAAACCAATATGCAAAAACCACCTTTGGAAAAACAAGCATTTGGTCTTTTGACTCAAAACCCTATACTAACTGAGATATAGCCCTTGTGACAACTTCCACATGTGACAACTAGAATATACCAGATTATATAAACTCCTCTCACTTTCAACTGCATTTATTTTCAGCAAACTTAACGTGTATACTGTATATATATATATATTTGTATGAACATAAAAAGATTCAACAACTAAGACATAAATTGAACAAGTTTCACAGATATGTGACTAACAGAAATGGAATAATGTGTCCCTGAACAAAGGGGTAACAGTCAGTATCTGGTGTGGCCACCAGCTGCATTAAGTACTTCAGTGCATCTCCTCCTCATGAACTGCACCAGATTTGCCAGTTCTTGCTGTGAGATGTTACCCCACTCTTCCACCAAGGCACTTCCCAGACATTTCTGGGGGGAATGGGCCTAGCCCTCACCCTCCGATCCAACAGGTCCCAGACATGCTCAATGGGATTGAGATCCGGGCTCTTTGCTGGCCATGACAGAACATTGAAATTTCTGTCTTGCAGGGAATCACGCAGAGAACAAGCAGAATGGCTGATGGCATTGTCATGCAGGAAGGGTACCACATGAGGGAGGAGGATGTTTTCCCTATAATGCACAGAGTTGAGATTGCCTGCAATAACAACAAGTTCAGTCCGATGATGCTGTGACACACCGCCCAAGACCATGACGGACCCTCCACCTCCAAATCGATCCCGCTCCAGAGTACAGGCCTTGGTTTATGCTCATTCCTTTGACGATAACAAAAGTCCGACCATCACCCCTGGTGAGAGAAAACCGTGACTCGTCCGTGAAGAGCACTTTTGCGAGTCCTGTCTGGTCCAGCGAAGGTGGGTTTGTGCCCATAGGCGACGTTGTTGCCTACAAGCCCTCAAGCCAGCCTCTCTCAGCTTATTGTGAACAGTTTGAGCACTGATGGAGGAATTGTGTGTTCCTGGTTTAACTCAGGCAGTTGTTGTTCCCATCCTGTATCAGTTCCGCAGATGTGAAATTCGGATGTACCGATCCTGTACAGGTGTTGTTACTGTCACAGTTTGTCTCCACCGTGTTCAAGGACTATTATTTAGTGATTAGATTTAATGTTTGTTCCAGCGTTTGGCCACTCCATCGAATACTATTGTTGAGCCTTTTGTTTGTTCCACTCCAGTTTATGTAATTAAAGGATTTAAAGATTCTACTCCTGCATCTCCTCTCTTCCTCTTCCACTCCAAGCCACCAAACGTTACAGTTACACATGGTCTGCCACTGCAAGGACAATCAGCTACTCTTCCTGTCTCCCTGTAGAGCTGTCTTAGGCATCTCACAGTATGGATATTGCAATTTATTGCCCTGGCCACATCTGCAGTCCTCATGCCTCCATGCAGCATACCTAAGGCACACTCACGCAGATGAGCAGAGATCCTGGGCATCATTCTTTTGGTGTTTTTCAGAGTCAGTAGAAAGGTCCCTTTAGTGTCTTAAGTTTTTATAACTGGGATCTTATTTGCCTACCATCTGTAAGCTGTTAGTGTCTTAACAACCGTTCCACAGGTGCATGTTCACTAATTGTTTATGGTTCTTTGAACAAGCATGGAAAACATTGTTTAAACCAATAAAGATTTGTAAAGTTATACACAAAATTATTCAAAATTATATTTAAAATACAGTGTCTTGAAAAAGGGACGTTTCTTTTTTTGCTGAGTATACATGTACGAACTTTCAACCAATTAAAACATCCATTATGCTTTTTTTTTTTAATAAGTACACCCAAAAATGAAAATTCACTCATTATTTACTCACCCTCATGATATCCCAGGTGTGTATGACTTTCTTTCTTCACCAGAACACATTTGAAGAAAAACTTAAAAATCTTAGTTCTGTAGATTTTTAAATGCAAATGAATGAAGATTTCTCTTTTGAAGTTCCAAAAATCACAGACAGTCAGCATAAACGTCATCGATACGACTCCATCTGTTAAATAAATGTCTTCTAAAGCAACACGATCGCTTTTTTGTGTGAAAAAAGATCAATATTTAAGTACTTTTAACTCACTCTCATAGTGAAATTGTCAGGATTTGTACGACTTTTAAAAATTTTGATAATTCCTATGATATCGTGCGACTGCACTCGTTTGAATTCCCACGACTTTCACTACTGGACATCATTTCCATCTAATTCTCACAATTACTTTCTTGTGTCACACACAACAGCTTCCTATCATATTTACTCACTCTTCTGATTGGTTAAGTTTACATAAGGGGTAAGGGCATAATATTAATAAATATGTGGTTAACGCCTCATGCGCGGAAATCTTGTTTACTCCCGCATTGTGTAATGGCATAATATTAATAAGTATGTCCTTAACGCCTCATGCGCGGAACTCGCACTTACTTCTGCATTAGACATTTGCAAATTTGCACGTGATAAGTCATGGGAGTTTATGCGAACAACAAGACCATTCGAAACAGCAACTTGTAAATTATGTATGACTTCTCATGAGATCGGGTTGTTTTAACTGTAATCCAATGCTTCAGGAGAAGTCCAAGCGGCCTCTCGTGTGACCTATTCCCATTGCTATGGATACCGAAATCTTGAGATCTCCACTCGGTTGAGATATCCAGGATATCAAGCGCACAAACACACCATTGTGAGGAAAGAAAGAGATAATATCAGATTTAAACCAAAACAACCAAGCTACTGTACAGCCTTTGTCCTTCTCCCTTGTAAACAGCACTGCTCTTCCAACTGTGATACACGTGCATCAGTTCTCACATGTTTAAAATGACAATGCGATTACATCACATGAGTACCGCTGCCAACTGGAAGCATGATTTAGAGTTAAAAAAGCACTAATATTTATATTTTTCACACAGAAAGTGACTGTGTCACTATTGAAGACATTCATTTAACAACTCGTATTGTATAGATGAATAGATATTGTATTATGCTGACTGTCTGTGATTTTTGGACCTTCAAAAGAAAAATCGCCATTCACTTTAATTTTGAGGACCTACTGAGCTAAGAAATGTTTCTGTTTTTCTTCAAATGTGTTCTGGTGAAGAAAGAAAGTCATACACATGGGATAACATGAGGGTGAGTAAATAATGAGGGAATTTTCATTTTTGGGTGAACCATCCCTTTTAGTCACTGTTGAATTTTCACAGAATATTACATCTGTACCTGGACTGTATTACTGTACAAGAATAACCACTATGACTCTTAAAGTGGATAGAGGTCACAAGAAATTGCTGGTAGTAGTACTAGGCATAAACACAGAGACATACTGTATGTGCACACACCTTTTACATACACAAACTATGAATGTGCTAGAAAGAAATTTAAAATGACCTTTACTGACTCTAGAGCATGTGGGTGGCATAATTCTTCACATCTCAAGCGACGAACCACATTAAGCGATTTCTCTGTTCATTCTTTTTAAATCACATGGTTCCATTTGCCTTTTAAATAATTTATAAAAAGCTTGTAAACAACATAAATCACTACAGTTACATCCATTACAGCCACAGGTTACTTTACAGCTGACATGTAAGAAAATCAGGGCTCCTTATCAAACCGGCATAGATTCCTGACGTCACTTAGACTAAATTTAAATTTATATGTGGTATATTGTGAAATATATTGCCTGAATTGTTGTGTAGTTGCATCATATAATCATATACTGTACCTAAAATGTAAACTGTAATCTCCAAGTAAAATGAACCCTAGAGGTGCTAACGATGACTTTTATTTCCTTTCACACATATCACACGTTAAACTGCAGATTACATCTTTATAAACACTTACTTTTACCCTGCTCCTCACAATGACATCTTGTGACAGCTGAACACTTTTACTATAGTGCAGGGGTCGGCAACCTTTTAGACATGGAGTGCCATTTTATATTTTCCTGGTGGTCAATGGCTGTGCTGACAACGCCCCTCCCCAATTGTATGTATGTGCATTTGAGTGATTTTCCACTTGAGAAATTTCTTTTATTTTGCATTTTTCTAGTTTAATCATTTATTTATCATTACAACTTATATGATCAGCATATAGTTTGTGTGAGAAATGTGTGCAAAACCCAGTGATTATGATATAATCATGATCCTGCATGTGATCTTATGAAAGTGCTTTTAATATTTTGTCATACATTTTTCAAAATCAGTAGAGGGGTAATCACTAGCATGCAAGCAACAGCGAGAGAGGAGTAGGCTATTTTATTGAATACGTTTTTCGTACCTGCATTCCAATCTACATCTTGATGTAATCATTCATGATCATGCACCGTGTTTTCATCATCTGAATGGGAGATTAAATAATATTAAAGTGGGATGAGTTTAAATGTTTGCATTACATAACCAACTACGATCAAATTACGCAGTAGCTCGACTGATAGGGCACTGCACTTGCAAAGCAATGGAACTGGGATACAAGTCCTGAAGAGCTTGAGGTTCGTCACTTTAGCTTTTTATATCACTATTAGGTTAAGGTTAGGGTAGGGAGGTTGGTTTTGTTGATTTAAACCTCAATAGAGCATTACCTTTACCTCATCTTTTTGAAGAAAAATTAAAACTCTCTTTTAGCGCCACTCAGTGGACATTTCACCTATGAACTGCTTTAATATGTGTAAGGAACATAAACCACATAATAGCCACAGTTGGGCAACTTTCATGAGATCAGGCTGCACAGTTTAGTTTCCATGCATGGCAGTATATATATATATATATATATATATATATATATATATATATATATATATATATATATATATAGGTGATATATATTATCTAAAAAAATTAATTCTGGTTTGTTTAAAAGCTACAACAGCATTGTGTAAGACAATTACATAAAGATCTGAGACAGTAATGGGTCATTATCCATCTTAAATGTGGCCACATTTGACTGGGTTGAAAACAGTAATCTCTTTCTGTGGCAGTTCTGGAGATGAAGGACCTTGCACATGATCGCACCACAAGACAATGGAACCTACTCGTCCCTTAATTAAAACAAGCCACCAGCTGTTCTCCCAACAAATAAATATAAGAGGTATGAAGGTGTGGTGTTAAAAGAGAGTTTGGGCGGCATCGGTGTATTTACAGATGATTTAGCAAGCAGCTGTTGCCTTTTTGAGGCTTGATGTAAGTTAGTTCCAGTCGGCCAGATCAGTCTGCAATTTTTTCCTATGATTTGGAAGCTTCAGCTTCTCCCTACTACCCTTCACCGCCTGTGTGCAGATCCACTGGCTGTGTTGGGAACTTGTTTTCTCCGATGCTCCAGCCCATTGCTCATCTCCTCTGCCTTTTTCCCAAACATCAATTTTAAAGACATTCTACCAGGTTGAAGATGTAGCTAAATGATCGCAACTTGGCACATGGACAACTTTTATAGGGGATTCCTTTCACTGTAGATTTATGGGCTTGAATTAGGGAACGGTATAAAGGAATGGTGGCAGATGGTAGAGGAAATAAGCTTTTGCGAGGTGCCACTCCCTCCACAGAGAGACATTTTGAGTTTATAGTCATAAAGCCCTGTAGATCATGTATGCATGCATAAAGTATTGCACTGACTAGTCAATTAGTTCTACCACTTGTTCTACTGTATTGAATCCAGGCCTGCATGCCATTTCGAGTGTGGTCGAAATGGCTTTATTAGTATTTTATTATTATTAATGTTTTAAAGAGCCCATATTATGCTAATTTACGGTTCATAATTTTATTTTGGGGGTCTATTAGAATAGATTTACATGCTTTAATGTTAAAAAAAACACATTATTTTCCTGATACTGGACATTGCTGCTCCCCTCTCTTCATACTCTGGCTGAAACACTCTGTTGTAGCTCCTGTCTCTTTAAAGCCCCCATTTCCGAAAAGCCCAGTCTGCACTGATTGGTCAGCTGGCCTAGTTTGTTGTGGCTTAGTGTTGTGGCTTAGTTTGTGCTTGTGTCAGAAATGTAACGCCCCTAACCATAACCGAGGTTCAGCTCCAGAGTCTTCCTGAGCAGCTCTGTAAACAGTATTGTAACTATGGTAACAGTGGCATCGGTTTTTGCTGTACCAGCTCTAGTCTGATAATGTAAGTTTGGAAGAACAAGCTGATCGACCCGAACCACCTTCGCAAGCACGACTTGAACAGGACTTTTCACAGTGGTAAGTTTTAATTTTGTAGCTTTCTTACAAGTACACTGTTGATTTTTGTGAACCTGACAAAGCTTCAAGTAAAAGAAACATAGTGCATCTAAGTTAGTCATCTTTTGCTGGAATGGGTGTAGCTGAACTTTTTTTACTCGATATATGAACGGAGAACAGAGGCTTACTCTCGGTTGACATTAACGGCGGTATTAGAGAGCTAGTGAGCAAGTTAGCCGTGGACTACCATGAATGGTGGCCATAACATTACAGCTTGTAATTATATAATTATATAAGACTCTTGAGATCGACCATTTTATTACAAAGTTTTAGGTAAAAGCCGGATGGCTTTGTAACTTTGCAGACCATTTACATGCACAAAGAGCTATGTTACACACTACACACTAAAAGAAAGGTAAAATCCCAAAAAGTATAAAAGGGCCTCTGTAAAACAGTTCATTCTCACGGGCAAGGAAGAGGCGAGAAACCGGCTTGACATATAACTTAAAGGTTTAATGGAAAACTCAAAAGACAAACACATAGGACGACGGACATGTCCGTGAACGATCTCTCTCTCTACCATCGCCGTCCGTGAGTGGCCTTTATCCCTCTTGACGGCTTAATTGGCCTAATACGGGACCAGGTGTGCGTAATCACGCCCCGGTCCCGCCCTCCACCGTGCCACAGCCTCTTTAATAATTTTTGCAATTTACTACTATTACTGTATTTAAGTTCTAGCACTCATTTCCCCTCTTATTTACAACTGTAGATGTTAGGTAGATGACAGCCTCTGTCACCATTCACTTTCATGTTTTTTAATCATAAGATGCAATGCAAGTGAATGGTGGCTGAGGCTAAAATATATAGCTAGGTCAGTGAAAAGGCATGTATACTGTCTGGAGGTCTCTGAATGGGTGGGTTGGGGGTGTAAAGAAAGAAAGAAGGAAAGAAAGAAAAGAGCTCCAGCGAGGCGGAGAGTAAGATGAAGCAGTGGGATTGACTGAAGTGAGACACCATGATTTGCCTCAGTGTGTTTCACAGCTCGGCTGACTGACATTAATGAAAACACACACAGGAAACGTAGGGAATAAACAAGGTCACTCAGAGGAGTGTGTCATCTATAGTCCCATCATTTCCTCACAGAATGTTCCCACTTCAATCTATTTCTATGACTGTTTGTGTGTGCGTGTGTGTGGGCGGGCAGGAATGGGTAGTTTACAAGGGATTTTTTTTTAGGTTACAAACTGGTAATTTATTACATTTATTATGCTGTAAATGTGGTTTATAAGGACAGTATATAATTTTTTTAATAATATATTTTATTTTATTTATGTAAAAATGCTTTTTTGAATTTTTATGTGAGGGTTAGGTTTAGGGGTAGGGTTAGGGGATAGAATCTATAGTTCATACAGTATAAAAATCAGTGTCTATGGAGAGTCCTCATAAGGATAGCCGCACCAACAGGGTGTGTGTGTGTGTGTGTGTGTGTGTGTGTGTGTGTGCAGGATGCTTGTGGATCATATATTCCTACACCTGAAATAACTTGTATTATCAGATACAAGATTTAATGCTCAGTCACATTGTGTACAAGTTTTTATCCAAGCAGGTATGGACTAAAGTCACCAAATATCAAAAGGAACATGACACTTCTTAAGACTTCCAAAAGAAACATTTTTAGAGTTGCTCAAAACATAATGAAATGAAATAAACAAGTCAAAAGTTTGGACACACTTGACTGAAATGTTTCTAATCTCTATTTCTCTTTTGTGGAACTCAAGCTACATATGATAGCTATGGGACACTGTCTGAGTTTCACGTGGTCTGAAGCCCTTATACAATCATGCCAGTTTATTAGTTTATGGTGCTCCCCTAGGGAGTTAGGTCACAGGCTCCATAAAGGGGCTCACTTTTGTGCCATCGAGTCAGATTTTCTGTTCTTTAGCAGACAAATTGTCTAAGCCCTTATGTAACAAGGGTTAAAATGGGCAAGGAGGAGGCAGGAACCAGTTGAACAGTCACAGTAATATTTTAATGGAAACTTTCACAAACATTCACAAACAGCAGCTATGTGTGGCTCTCTCTCTCACATACTGATGCATCCGGCTCCATTTATTGTTCTCCTCATCTGATTAGCCCGATTGGGGGTAGTCACAGCCAGGCTCCGCCCTCCTCCTCGTCACACCGTGTTTGTTTCTAGCCAGTCGCCCTCCCCCTGAGCAAAAGTGTGAGTCTCTTGTCAAACATGCTCAGAGGCTTAGATTGCCGGACATTTTTTGCATGTCATGAGCTGTCACCATTACAAAATACAGTATTAGAAAAATTGTTGGACAGTAAGGAAACAAAACGTGCCCCTTTGTCTCTATTGTCTTTTTCTGCGTCATTCTGGGAGAATGCACATGAATAAGGCAATGGAGGAGTGGCCTTGGCCTCTCTCTCCCCTCCCCGTTCGAAGTGCTGCTAGCGGAGGAGGGGATCATGCATGAACCGGTTAGCAGAAAGAGGGGGCTGGAATAAGAGAATATTCCCCCAATTAGTGATGGTGAACCAATGCACAAAGTGCTTTGTCTGTGCCATTTTTCTCTATAGATTCTATCAGGAGATGCAAGGTATTTTAGTTATTTTTTCCCGCCCTTTTGTGGATAATGCTGGCATTCTGGAGAGAACTGATATCTCACTGCTATCTCTGCTCGATTTTATTATGGTGCCATGGATGCTGCTCTTTTTTGACAGCTGTTAGATCTACCCATGATGGTTTTGCAGTCCAACTAAGCGCATCGCGTTAAGGAATGCCTTTGAGTTCACTGGCTCCATTTGGACTTCCCTTGTGTTCACTATCGAGTCAAGATCACCGTTCTTCACACCTCGAATGCTCAAAGTTGTGTCTGCCCCCCCATATGAATAATCTAGGGCTGATTATAAACCTTGACAAGAGTGTCCTTCCAAGAGTTGCCAGGTGTGTGTTCCTAGGTGTGGAGCTGAACTTACAAGCGATGCAGGTGCGCCTGTCTCCAGCTGAAAAATACAAAAATACTCTGTCATTATGCCAGTGTCTAGCGATGTTCAGTGTGCGACATGTTCTCCCATGCTCTTATCAATGGAGTCTCTATTGGTAAACATTCTCTTGTCTTTCGCTTTATGCACTGGGTATGCAGGCTTAGACCTTTTTGTGCGTCCTTGTTCATTATGGGATTTATCTGTTGTTTTAGAGGGATTTTTCTGTTGTTTTTATCTGTTGTCCACTGGTGCTCCGTTCGAGCCTTTAACAACAGTTTCTAATATGTTTTTAACTTTTAAAATGGCACAGCTAGTGGCATTGGCATCGTTTAAGAGAGTCTGATTTGCATGCCTTGTTGTCAGTCCCTTGTGTACCAGGATTTTGCACCAGGGTGTTCAAAGGTTGTGTTATAACCTTGTTTGGGCCATTTGCCCAAGATTATTTCTACGTCATTTCACTCACAGACCATTATTTTTCAGGCTTTCTCTCCTCCCCCATTTGAGTCAGAGAAGCATGAAAGGTTACATCTGCTTTGCTCAGATCGGGCGCTGACAGATTATGTTGACCGTACTAGCCAGTGGCGAAAGTCAGAGCAGTTTTGTGCTTTGGTGGATACAACAGAGGTGTTTTGGTGTCCAAGCAAAGACGGTCTAATTGTCTTATTGATGCAATGTTAAGTGGTTACGAAGCGCAAATTTTACCTTTGCCTTCGGGTATTCGATCCCATTCTACAAGGAGCATGGCATCCTCATGGGCTTTTTCTAGAGGTGTGTACTTGGAGGACATTTGTATGGTGGCAGGGTGGTCCTCTCCACATACCAGGGCTCCAGACTAATACAATTACTTAAAGGCCCATTGGCTCCTAAAATGAAACATTAAGGAGCCAAATGGCTGTTTCTAGTCACCAAATTACAGAATTGCTTGATTTAGATTGCTGTTCAGAAACAAGATAGAAAGCCAGAGGAAAAATGCTGATAATAACCCATTAATCTGAGGTTTATTATACAGTATGTATAGTTGAGAAGATAAGTTTGGATTCCCCTTTTTCTCATAAATGTTCACACCCCTTTCACAATTTATACAAATATAAGAGATAAAAATATATATTTTTTTATTTAGTACTGCCCTTCAGAATCTACATTACAGATATTTACATAAAGTATAGAATTCATATAGTAGTGCGTTTCCTTCTTGAGCATCATGCGGGACTTTTAATTATAAAGAAGCCCGATTTACACATGGGACTCTTATTTTGAAATGTGTGCGCTCCTAGTTGTGTACTCACTGACACTACGGTTGATTTGCTGAGAAAGTGATTCTGATTCAAACTGCTAACCTGAGCTCACACCTAAAGGTGTGAAAGGTGTTCACACCTTTAGTTCTTTTTGGGTGATTCATGAAAAAGACCTGGTTCAAAAGAGTCATTTGTTCATGACTCTCTCGTGCTGGGTTTGTTGTTGTGTTCGGTGAAGCGAGCTCATCATCACAACAGAACACATCACACTGGTGGTGCGCACTCTAAAGAAGTATTCAGTAACTCACAATATAATATCTGAGTAAACCGTATATGAATGCATACAATCTGACTGTCACCAATGACGACTACATTTTAAATTACTGTCACAATAAATTATTTTTGGTCACATTTGCAACCATTTTAATCACAGTCTGGAGCCCTGCATTCATTTGTTAGGTTTTATAATCTGTACAAAGCTTTGACTCCTGCTTCTCTCTGTTAGAACAGGAGTAAATTTATAATTATTTTTATTCAGGCCCTTTAGCTCGCTTGTGCACCGCAATATGCTTGCCGCACGGGCTTAGACAGTTCGAAGCTACTGTTCGCATGCCATGAATGTATTTTGTACCCATAGCGATCATAAGTAGCTCGAGTTCCATGAAAGGGAACATCTTGGTTAAGTACGTAATCTTGGTTCCCTGAGGGGAACGAGACGCTGCGTAACTGGCCATACTATCTAGCAGCTGCATAGGCTTGTGCCTTTTGTAGAAATCTGACCCGATGGCACAAAAGCGAGCGCCTTTATGGTGCTCGTGACATAGCTCCCTATGAGGTGTCGCTTAAACGCAATCAGCCAATAAATTAGCGTGGTTGTAAAAGGGCTTCAGACCATGTGACGTTCGGACATTGTCCCTTAGCGATCATATATAGTGTCTCATTCCCCTCAGGGAACCAAAGTTACATACGTAACCAAGATGATCTTATGTTCATTCCATATGCATGTTGAAAAAAAAAACAATAACAAAATAAATTTAAATAATATAATGGATAACGAAAAAGCAACTAGTCATTTTACTTAGCAATTATTTGCTTTGGTAAATTACTCACTTTTGTTTGTTTTAGAACAATGACCTGAATACTAGTACATAATTATCTACAACTCATCTATATTGTGACCAGAAAGTTCACGTAATACAGCAACTATAGGCTAAGGAAGAACACTTTATTTTCAACTGGTTTTATATTTAATATATTAAAATTTATAATACAGATATTATAGAGAATGAATAGTCCTTACAAAAAATCTAGAGTTCTAGCTAACTAGCCACAAAAAATTGCGGCAAATTTGCCACTCATAATTCTCACATACAAATGAGATTGAGATTTGCTGCAAATATTTGAAGAGGTTTGCAGCTCTTCGTGCTGTGAAATAGTGAACCTGCAACAAACATTTGGCAACAATGGACAATTTGCTGCAAGGGAGCCTACGTGTGTATATACATTTGACTGGTATTGTACATTTTCACTTGGGCAAAATAATCACAGACGCCTAACCATTCTGCTAAGAAACATTCCCCTCCATTTCCTTACTTCTGAATTACTGTAAGCATCATCTCTGGAAAAAATATAAATTCCCTTTCAGGAGGTGTGATTATAATGGGATGGTAGTTTGAGGTTGACTTCAGAGACAGCATGGTCCTTTGAGCTCTTTGGGAGGAGATGGGCCATACATAATTGAAGTCCACAGAGGAACATTGAAGGAGAACTGCTGCGCAAGAGGGCTTCACACTAATCCTCAATCTTTTTTTTTTTTTTTTTTTTTGAGACAAAGATGTTGCTGAGATGGAGTTCCACTAATGGACAATTGAGTTAAACCAGAGGAGACACATTGGATACTCATGTATTCAGTGGCTCACTTCACTATATATGATTCATTATAATGGTGTTCAAACAGAGTTCATTAGGAACTGTGTGGTTATTATAAATGGCTCATTAACAAGTTTCAAGATAGTGTCTAAATCTACGCCTGAGTTTATTTGATACACCTGCAGTGGCAAGATCAGTGGAGAGATGATTTAAAGGAATATTCCAGGATCAATACAAGTTTAGCTTAATCGACAGAACTTGTTGCATCATGCTGATAACCAAAAATTTTTATTTTGACTAGTTCCTCCTTCTCTTTAAATAAGAAGAAAAAAAAAATCGTGATTACAGTGAGACACTTACAATGGAAGTGAATGGGGCCAATTTTTGAAGGGTGTAAACATTTTATAAAAGCACATATCATTTATTCTGTCAAAACTCATGTATTATTTGAGCTATAAAGTTGTTTAAATTGTCACTTTTACACTCGTTTAAGGGTTTGTTGATTTAAGGGTTTTGTCATGGTAACCAAATTGTATAATTGGCTATAACTTTACACAGAAAAAGTTAGTAAGTGATTTTATCACTAAAATCATGTTAACACATATTGTTTATGTCGTTTGGCTATACTCTTGAAACAGAGAATATTTTAACGTTTATGTATTGGCCTCATTCACCTCCATTGTAAGTGCCTCGCTGGAACCCAGATCTTTGCTTTTATTAAGAAAAGGAGGGGCAAGCCTTTTTTTTTTTTTTTTGTGGTAATCAATTTTATGGCACAAATACTGCCGATTGATCTTAATTTGTATTCAACCTGGAATATTTCTTTAATATGCTAATCTCAATTGTTTCTCCAAGGCAGCACTGAGATTCAATTGAGCGCAAATGGAGACTTTTGGCCATGCTTCTCAGAGTTTGTCTTTCTCCTGAGGAAAAAGACCCCATTACATCGTCATTTCCATCTTTATTTTTTAATATGAGTCTGGAGCCTGGGGATATTGGGGTAAAGACCCAAACCACGAGACATTATGGAAGTTGACAAAAAAAGGTTATTTTTTCTCTGCAGTGTCTGGGCTTCAATGGCACACAGCAGAATGTGCTAAACTACAATTTGTTGCCTCTGCAAACAAAACTGCATTTGACATTCACATAGACAAAGTGACCCATGGTTGCCGTCTTATCCAAGTGACTCAGCACATTTGCACTTCATCTGTTGCTTTGCAAGTTCGTTCTCTCCACAGCAATGAGACGTCCTGCTTCCATTATCATAGTGGCTACGTAAGGAAATATTCAAGGCCAGTGTGCAAGTGGATCCCCTGAAAAGCACAATCAGAGGGACAAAAAGACAAATTGACTGGCTGAGGTCAACATGATGATGGAGGTAGGATCATTTAACAGCATCAGAATCACACTATAACAGAGTATTCATATGCTAAGAGCTAGCCATTGGTTCAAAAATCTGCCTATGTTTTTCACCTTAGAGAGGAATCAATCGGTCACGGGCATCTTGTTATATGGTGGTCTTGACGTCTTCAGAAGATGTGTCACTAAGATGTGACAAGATGTGATATTGACCTAATCATTTCCAGAGACCTGATGTCTATTTCTGGAGTTATTTCTGAGAGTTCAATATCTAAATATATTTAGAACATGTTATTAATGTTATTATTATTAATGTTAAAGGGATATTTCACATAATGAAAATTATGTCATCATTTACTCAAGCTCGTGTCATTTTAAACTCTATATGACTTACTTTTCCCTGTGAAACATAAAAGATTTTAAGAGATTTTAGGCAGAATGTTAGCGACCAGATGTGCATTGTGTCAGCAGCGTGGATACCATGAAGTAATAGCATTTGTATAATTACTGACAAGCATGATTCAGAGGTTGCATTTTTCCCTCTAACATTACATTTTTACTCCACTGATGGTTAGGTTTTGGTTTGGGGTGTACAGTTTATAGACCATTTTCAAAGACTAATCGTCAGTTGAAGCAAGTGACATCTATGTTCCTTGAACATTTCATACTAGTCGTCCTACTCATGCAAAACAACAGTGGTAGGCACTTCATTCATATTGACTTTAATACAACTAACTTTACTAATGAGAGCATGATTGTTAAGATGTATAATCACACGTAAGGACATGTACGCGTGAAAACTGATGTGCAGTATCAAAAACACATAATGTATGATAGTATTAACTGTAGAGAGCACATCAATATGAAGACAAAGCCAAATCCCGGAAATTTAGAGGCAATTTTGAAATCCCAGCCAGATGACGAGTCAGTGACAAGTCTAAGTCCTTTAAAATTGGACTTGTGACTCGGAATCAAGTCTGAACTCGAGTACTCCAACTCTACCAATTAGTTCTAAAACTGACTATAGATCACTCCCATTATACTGAAAGAAGCTGCACAAGTAATTTTTTATTCCATTTATAATTTAGCAGATGCTAAATACACAAAAAAAGAAATCCTCACCTTCTCCACAGGTCAAACAGCCAGCTTCAATGAACGGCTTCATTATGATTATTATAGGAGTGATCCAACATTTCTGATCTCTAATCGAATAACTATGAGCATATTAACTATAATACAATTTTATCGCCTCTCATCTCAATTTCGTCAGTATCAACAACACGTCTGGATAAGTCACTTCAGGTGAACGTTTTATGTTCTTTGAAAAAAATATGTTAACTCATTTATTTAAATGATTCAGTAATGATAACAGAAGTGCTACCATTCCAGTGGCATTCTGATTCCTTAGTTATAGTTTACATCCTTGAAATGGTCTATAAAATATGCATTCCTATTCACTTTATTACAGCATGTTCAGATGAAAACAACTTACGTCACAACTCACTTTTGGTGCCCACTTGACCTTGGCCACTGGCAGCAGTGTTTCACTATTGTGTCTTAAATCATCCTCAATATTAAAGAGTACAACTAATAGATCTGGACAAAAACAAAAAATGAGCATCACAGTATGAACTCAGTTATCACAAAATAGTCATGAGCATGGAGTACTGCTGTCACTGAAGCACTTTTCAAACCAGACAAGCAAAGATTCATGTCAAACCACACAAATTCATGGATCATTCTATTTAACGATTAGGCTGCTTTTTGTCCAGATGTCATGAAAATCAAGGCTTTTGTCAGTTTGTAATTTTGGGTAACATTGCCCATTTTGGTGACCTTTGACTTTCCTGTAGCGAATGAACTGCAGATACTTCATTTAGTATTGTAGTAGAACATATTGGACATTGTTGTAATTTCCTTCATCAGCTCATGGTACCCAAACAAGAACATCTATCAGTATTGTTTAATCATAGAGACAAACAGAAGGATTATGGTTGCCAGGGAGCCAGTTGCTGACAGCAGCTTCAGCAGTAAAATGTGTGAAGGTGGTGCCCATCAATCAATAACAAGGAAAACAACCTGCTGGTGCCATTCAGTCTGATAGTTACCGCAACGGAAACTGGCACTTGAAATTATAACAATGCTAAAGCCTGGATCGAGATAACAGTCAAGGCAAAATCAGGCAGTAATTTAGGTTACTTCAGTGAAACTGCTGCTAAAAGAACCATAGCTAACTAACACTTCATCAAACCAAAGGGGCTTGACCCAATGTTGTGCTTTGCTAAAATAGATAGAACGACGGTAGCTCTAGTTGTGTCTCAAAAGATGTACTTTACACTGTTCTTACACGATACACTATGTACTCATATTATCAGAATGGTGTTTAGATGGCATAAAGCATTCAGCTCTCTTTTGTAAGGTGCTTTGTACCATGTTTGCGTGGCAAACCCTATACAGTACCTACATCCTTGCAGTTGAAAATAAAGCAAAAACACAGAAAAAACTGAAGGATCGTTGACTAAATTTGATTGTTTGAAGGAAGAAATGAGGGTAAGATGGCGAAAACAACAATAACAAAAAATTGTCAAAACTGGACTTGAATGGATTGCATGTGTGGTGGGGCAATTTAGGAGAATACTCGACTACGGGAATTTCACCCAGGGAATAAATTGCTAAAAGCTAGGGACTAGCACTAGGACACGCAGCTTCACTTCCAAATGAGGGCAAGAGACGTGGGTGCAAAATAGAAATAGAAAATGCTTTATTTTTCACAATACCAAAAATACATTAAAATACAAAGTTTAAAATCCCACAATTCATGTGAGGATACTTCCACACCTCAGACTAAAATCTCACAATAGTGTCTAGAATGAGGAATACATATACATACCTATATATAAAGCAGTCACTCCATTCAGATCAAACAAAAGATTTATTTAAACAAAATAACCAAAAAAAGGAGCTGAGGCTTATCGGCAGAAAGGACAGATACAGGAGGACTTATCCGTGAAAAAATCACACTCTCACACACACAACCGTGCACTCAACAACCACAATCTGCACACTTGAATTAAGGTGATAAACACTACACGCAATGAGAAACCATGCCGCCGCCACTAAGGGGAAGTAAAAGCTTTCTGCCCGGGGTCCTCAGCACCTATAAAAATAAATAAGGAACACAGTAAATAAATTATTGAAACACAAGATCTTAACACCAAACAAAAGTAAAAGACAAAGGCTCAAAAATTTAAAAAATACAAAAACAAGAAAGAAAGACAATTGTACTGGAACGCACACAGTGGTTCTCCCTTGGTCGTGCACAGAATAACCCCAGCTGCGTGGCAGCTATCGATCAGAGAGCCACTTGTTAAGGCAAGTGTTAAGCACCCCAAAATGGAAAATGAACAAATATATATATACATATATATGACATACAACAAGCCCCTCAACAACTCAAGGGTCAAATCAATAATGAAGAAAGACAGCAATGATCTGTGTATCCGCGTAGCTACATGGCCATCATTGAAAGGTCTCGCAAATAAGCCTACAAGAGTTATAACAAATTAGCGATGCATGCAATCACCCACTAATGCCATGACTGCTGAAGACAAAGAGAAATAAACTTACTCAAAGGATGAAACCCAGATGATGCAATCCATCAAGGGTAAGTACTTCACAGCATATATCCAAATCGCAGATTAACTGGGATACATGAGGCTACACATTACTAAAAACACAAACAAATCACTCAGCCCCATAAACATCACTATACCACCGGTGATTACAGGAAACAATCTTATAAACCATACCTGGGGGTTGATCAGTCAATGTAACTGCAGGTGAAAACACAAGGAACTGCAAAATCTAACACAGCAAACAAACTATTGTTAATACTATTAACAAGGCTTATAAAAAGGCTTTTAGCCAAACCACTAATGCTATTACACAGCACATACAGTACCTTCAGACACTGTCGAAAAACACAGAAATAGTGGGTAAGTCAGACGTGACACATCCCAGATACTATCAACCCCGCTTTAAATACAAAGCGGAGTTGGTAGTATGGACGCCAATGATTAGCGGTCACAGCTGTCACTCAACAACACGAACAAGATTTAACCCATTCTGCCACATGTGTATGGATAATCACTTTTTATATACAGAATATAAAAATGTTTTTGGTTTGTTCCTCATCTGCATTTTCCATTTAGTATTTCTATAGCTTTGAGGAAAAAGGGCTGAAAGGCATACAAAGGAAAAGTGTTGAGAATATATCAGTGTGTAAGACAGCAGAACTGTCGAGGACTAAGTTTACCAGGGTGAGAATGGAACCTCTGCTCTGACAGATTCACATCACACCAATAGCAAGAGATGTAATTCCCAAGCAAATATTTGTGAGAAAAATGGAATACCAATTAATTTCCACATTCAGGAACTCTTTCCTTTCTTATTTTTTAAACAATTTTCTTTGATTTTGCATGCTCAGTGAACAACCATTCAAAGCTGGTGTCGGATGTTACTTTCTGAAGGCTTTTTTTTTGCGGAGAGAACAGTTTTCTTTCTCTGATTTTGTGTGACTGCTTGTCCTTTCATTTCATCCACTTGACTGCTTTGCAGGGATACAGATGGCTGCGATAGCGGTCACATTTGGGTTGCTCAAGCCCTGATCGTATGCCAAGCAGTGGGACAACCCCATTAATCTCCCTTATCAGTATGGCAGTTAGAGCTAAGTCCCCTGTACTGTGCACTTTGCATGGGGCCAGCGCTAACCAGAGGAGGTTGAATAAAGCTCCACGTTCAGCCACTGATTTAGCACCATCACTGAATTAAAGATAGTGTCACCTCTGCAAAATGGACATTCCCCTCGTTTCTGCTCTCAACCTCTTTGTTATTGTATTTCATGCTAAACACATTCTGCGCCCCCTTAAACCAATGGCTTGACAGTTTCTTAATTGTGTTGCGCAATAAAAAGCTAATTAACTTATACAAGATGGCTTATCGTCTTCACTCCTCCACGCAAGCCAGTGAATGACCTTGATAAAATCTGGCCAAGTGCATGTTTACTTTCTCAAGTTTCTCAAGATATCCCACTGTTACTCAGCATGAGAAGAGAATGATTAATGACATTGAGTGCTACAGTATGTGAGAAGATTGGGTTTGATAAGAAAGCCTCAAGCGGTTATTTTTCAATGAGTGTTTATTTTTTGAGGGGGCGGTGGGCTTGATATCTGAATGCACATGCCACTGATTAGCTCTGTGGAAAATATATTAGTGATGATGAGCATGATGTATCAACAAGAATCTGTGAAGGCATGCGGAATCTCTTTTGTCTAAACTATGGCTAAAAATTGTGAACTTGTTCTTGGCCTTATTATGAGAACTTGACTCGGACATATCTTAGTGTCACAACAAATGTTTACAAAAGTGTTTTCCATATTCTCAAGTGCCTTATTCCACAAATTGAGGAGTGTTCTATTTGATTTTAAATGAATAATTCACCCATAAATAAACATTCCAAAATTATTTATTCTAGTACTGCAATTAACAAGTATATTGTTAATCAATTAATCTTCAATTATTCTTCTGATTAATCAAAATGAAAAAATGGTATTTCCTGTATTTTCTTAAAATATGATAAAAACAGGAATGATAAAGACCATAATGGTTTGGTTCGATTTACTGTAATGAACTGATTGACAGATTCTATCATCTCTCAAAACTTTGTCTTCAATTAATTCTGAATTTTGTACATCTCCTCAGAATCTTCTTTTAAAAGACATTTTATTTTGAGTATGTCCTTGTCAGGCGTGTGCTCAAAAATGAGCCACCAGTTAAAGTAGTTTACCTAAACATTTACTTTTACTCACTCTTATTTTGTTCAAAACTCATATGCTGTTTTTTGTTTCTTGGGACATAAAAATAGATATTTTAAGCAGCTCTATTCCATAGAATAACTGTTTACAGTGAGCAGGAGCTATCATGCTTCAAAATGGAACAAATACTATAAAGCACTATTAAAAGTTCAGTATAAAGACATCATAACAGCAGTCCATATGACAAGTGCATTATTTTCCAAGCTTTCAGAGGCCATAAAACAGCTTTGTTTTGAATAGACTATTTTTATGGTATTTTTATAATTTTTCTCTTTGGACCTTGACAGCAGTGGTCAATAAATGTTTTTGTATGGAAAAGAGCAGTGTTTGGATTCTTGAACAAAATATTGTGAATAAAGTTTGTACAAGGAGAATAAAACAATGAGGACAGTAAATTATTTTGTGTATTTTCTTTTTGATAGCCAGCTGACACAGTCATGTAATTTTACAGATACATCAATTGTTGGATTAATCTTTTCTTTGAGACAGCACAAAAAAGAAAGAAAAGATGACTGAAACAGGCAAATTGCTAACAATGCAGACACAGTGTTTGTCTTGTACGGTGTAAACTTAAAAAAAAAAAATGTCTTTTAAAACAAAAAATTGTACAATTTTGGTCATTTATCGCATTTCAAGCCTTTATTCAGAAAACTGTTGCATTCAGCACCTTTACTATATTAAAGTAGTTCAAGACATGGTTATGGCCTTGGCTTCATCACAGCCATACTGATATTCAAAACAACATCACTTCTCATTTTATATCGCTTTAATGTAATGGCTATGCAGTGGAATTTTTTTCTCCCCAATTTAGAACGCCCAATTCCCAATGCGACCTCAGTCCTCGTGGTGGCGTAGTGACTCGCCTCAATCCGTGTGGCGGAGGACGAATCTCAGTTGCCGCAACGTCTGAGACCATCACTTGGCTTGTTGAGCGTGTTACCACTGAGACATAGTTTGTGTGGAGGCTTCACGCTATTCTCAACGGCATCCAAGCACAACTCGCCACACACCCCACCAATTATAGCGACCGCGATGAGGTTACCCCATGTGACTCTACCCTCCCTAGCAACTGGGCAAATTTGGCTGCTTAGGAGACCTGGCTGGTGTCACTCAGCATGCCCTGGATTCGAACTCATGACTCCAGGGGTGGGAGTCAGCGTCTTTTCTCGCTGAGCTACCAGGCCCCCTGGCTATGCACTGGACTGAGATAACATACTCACTACAGCAGGCTCAGTATTAATTAGTGGGCTTTCTGTGTTATGTAAGAATCATTAGAACTAAACGATTTTTAGTTCCTAGCAGAGTGCTACAAAGATCAAACCTACAGAGACCAAACCGTGCCAATGGTGCTTCACATAACAGATTTCCTCTGATACTTTTTTTTGCTGAATATATTGGGATTCTGCAGTCTATGCAGGAAATACATATTCGTCTGCTATTTTCTACTGTCTCGTTTACCACCCTACAGCTTGGCTAGCTGAGCTAGCACTGGAAGGCTGGAAATAAAGGCCCATTTGTTTTAGTTAGGACTACCACACAGGACAGCCATGGCACAGAGCTGGACCTTAAATATCTTTTCAGCTGTGTAGACAGGCTTCAGGTATTTTTCACCAGCCACTGGGAGTTTGGTTTACAGTGACCTGGCTGGTGAATGATACTCTCTTTCACCTGGATACCAGAAAGCAGATGTTTGCTAAATGAGAAAAATTATTTCTGGTCCATTTTGGTGTTGTCTCCACAAAGGCCATACTGTTGCCACTTTTTTGTTTTATAGATTGATATAGATGGATCTAATTCACTAATAAATGTGTTCTTATGTGAAAAGAAAAGGTTCTCACACAAAATGTGTGACGATTCAGAATAAGTGCATACTCACAAAGTTCCTCTTACCCTTCTAATGTTGATGAATCTAAATTATTCTAGGTGAGGGAGTGCATGCCGAGAGTAATTAGCATAATACAAGCCTAAACATCTCCATATAAGGGCTTTTGCAACAATGTCACTTGAAATGAAGAAGACTTACTGTTTGGTCATTTAGCTAAAATTACTACTACTGCTGCTACTACTACTACTTCTAATTATAATATAATATTATAAGTGCAACAGACTGAAATGTGTCTTCTCTCTTGTAATCTTGCAGTCTGCTAATGTTAAAATGACAGCAGAGAAAATGACTGGGGGCAATCGAGTCCCGAAGCACTCACGGGATCAGCGCCTATGCACACTGCTTCACACACCTAGTGATAAGTGCGCACCCAGTCTATTCTCTGCTATCTGCGTCGCCTTGAACGTTCCTGTATAAAAATCATTCCGTTATCACAAGCCTTGCAATATGCATATTGAAGTATGTACATTAGCGATATTTTGATAAATTAGATGTATCATGCAGACCTAGTTTTTACACAGGTTTTACATACAGTTCTGTAAACATTGGCAGATATTGCTGTAGTCAAGTTCTCATTACAAGACAGCTTTTAAAAAGACATATTGCTAATTTTGCAGCTTCATTTCTAACATGATAATTGCACAAGAGCTGTTTCTACTTCAAGGATAGCCTTTGTCCAATGATGGATGAGACTGGTTGAGAGAAAGAAAAAAGCAAAATCATCCAATGACCTAACTTTTTCAGACCATTCATCTCATTGCCACACACACACACACACACACACACACACACACACACACACACACACACACACACACACACACACACACACACACACACAAATACAACCTAACCCTTACACACACACACACAACCTAACCCTTACCTAAACAGAGAAAGAATAAGCTTGCTGCCCTTAATTATTGTCCTTGATGTCAGATTTTGCTAAAAATCAACATATTAATATCAAATTAGGTGCTTTTGTTGCACTACACAAAAAGATATTGGGTCTGGGCATTCAATTAAATATTCACAATATAACATTGAGCAACATAAAGTGGATATGACAATGTTTTTACTTAAAAGAAAAGGCCATTAAAAAAGAAAAGGCCATTAAAGACATAGTTCACCCAAAAAATACAATTTGATCATAATATTCTCATGTCATTCCAAACCTGTATGAATTCCTTTCTTATGTGGAACACAAAAGGAAAATATGTTTCTGAACATCCATGTCTTTGCAATACAATGGAAGTTGTTTGGCTTAAATGGACCCTATGTATCATAAAAGTAATAAATGCATCATATTATGCAACAATCCCAAAATGTACATCACTTGCATTGTTCTTGGTGGACATCTGACATGCCATTATTATTTTTACTAGATTTTTACTGGATAATTTACCTATGGGATTAAATATTTTGAATGTACAGATTTTGCTCTTAAGGAAAGAAATTGGTACTTTTATTCACCAAAGTGGCATTCAACTGATCGCAATGTATTATCAGGGCATTAATAAAAATTGTATCTTTACGTTGTATGAAATCTTCAGTCTTTTGGCTTACAATTTGATTGATTTTTTCCAGAACTTCTTAAACTACTTCAGAGAGTTCAAATAAAAAAATCCTCCATGTGCAGCAATGACAGCTTTGCAGATCCTTAGCATTCTAGCTGTCAGTTTGTCCTGATACTCAGGTTACATTTCACCCCACACTTCCTGTAGCACTTGCACTTTTCACGCAGCTTATGGTCTAGCTGATCCCACAAATGCTCAATGGGGTTAAGAGCCATAACACACTTTTCCAATTATCTGTTGTTCAATGTCTGTTTCTCTTTACCCACTCTAACCTTTACTTTTTGTTTCAAAAGTGTCTTTTTCTTCCCATAAGGCCTGCACCCCTGAATCTTCTCTTTACTGTTGTACATGAATTCAGTGAAGCTGTCAGCTGAGGACATGAAAGGCGTCTATTTCTCAAACTAGAGACTCTGATGTACTTATCCTCCAGTTTAATTGTTCATCTGGCCTTCCACATCTCTTTCTGTCCTTGTTAGAGCCAGTTATCTTTTGTCTTTGAAGACTGTACTGTACACCTTTGTATGAAATCTTCAGTTTTTTGGCAATTGCAAGCATTGTATAGCCTTCATTCCTCAAAACAATGATTGACTGACAAGTTTCTAGAGAAAGCTGTTTCTTTTTTGCCATTTTTTTTTTTTTTTAACCTAATTGTGGCAGGGTGAAGGGTGGGGCCAGGTCGTGATCCTACACACCCGGTCCCGTATTAGGTAAGGGAAAGGAGGTGGCGAGAACAGGCTTGACAATATAAATAATATTTTAATTATAAACTTAAACCAAAGGACACAAACACACACATGACAGACATGTCCGTAAATGATCTCTCTCTCCTGCACCATCCTCTGCAGTCGGCCTTTATCCCTCTCAGATGCTTGATTAGCCTGATACGGGACCGGGTGTGTAGGATCACGACGAGGATAAGGCATTGGAGTGATGGCTGCTGGAAATGGGGCCTGTCTAGATTTGATAAAAAAAAAAAAAAAAAAAAAGAATTTCAAATAGCGATGTTGCTGTTTTTTTTTACATCAGTAATGTCCTGAGTGAACTTAGTGATCAGTTGAATGCCACTTTGGTGAAATAAAGTACCAATTTTTTTTTCAGAAAAAGCTAAATATGTATATTATTCCAAACTTTTGGCCACCAGTGTAACTGGCTATTATGGTTGTTTGGTCAGATTGAGAGTTCAAATATAGTGAATACCACCATAAGGTTTTAAAGTATTTAGTTAACTTATAACTCAATATCAAGAAGGTCATGGGTTCAAACCCCGGTTGCCCCGGCCTTTCTGTGTGGAGTTTGCATGTTCTCCCTGTGTCTGTGTGGGTCCTCTCCGGGTGCTCCGGCTTCCTCCCACCATCCAAAGACATGCAGGCTAGGTTAATTGGTGTCTCCAAAAAATTGCCCTAGGTGTGGATGTGAGTGTGAGTGTGTGTCTGTCTATGTGTGGCCCTGCGATGAACTGGCGACCTGTCCAGGGTGTACCCCGCCTTTCGCCCAATGTTAGCTGGGATAGGCTCCAGCCCCCCGCGACCCTGTACACAGGATAAGCGGTTGACGATGGATGGATGGATGGATGGATAACTCAATATACAGTAAGTGTAATAATAATAATAATTGCCCAATACTTAAAGGCAATGAAAAGCCTTCAAAGTATTTGTGATTTAATCAAAATAGTGTGACATTAACAGTGAACTTTCTATCTGAAAAATCCATTTTGTTATACAGCTTTTAACTTCCCTGTATTATTTCATTAGCAAGCATACAAGCCCAGTGCTGAGACTGAAAATACTGCTAATTTATTCTGCAGGCTCATCTTTCGCCCATTTACTAGAGGAGTCAATCACTGCCAATCAATTATCTAATACTGTTAGTTTAACACGAGCGATGCGCAGACACCAAAAGGGCACCTTTTAAACGTGCTGCTTTCTCTCGGCTGAGGCTAAGGGGATTTCACTAAATTGCACCCACTGATAGAATGGTTTATTTGCTCATGCTGTCTGTGTAGTTCTAGTGTTGATTCACAAAAGAAATTTAGCAAATTAGGGAACAATGCAAACTCACTAAACAATTTAATGCAGTGCAATTTCTGATACACTCGTTACTTGCTGCTAGTTTCTCATAACACTCAAGTATAAAGCATAGCAATGTCAATTTAATAAAATTTTTAAGCTAAGACTGATTATCTTGACAAAAGACTTCCCGACTGTAACTCCATCTGGACGTGGGACATGACTCGTAAAATCACAGTTTTATCAGGATACCTTGACAGCCTAATAAATTCTGACAAAATGTTCCTTTTTGTGTGAACTATCCCTTTAAATTATGAGGTAAGCTTGGCCCAGTAAAATACGCTTTGCAGAGTGACTAAAATAAGGCCACTTCTCCTTTTTTAGTAACATCGTCCAGTGAGTCAGGATTTGATGTGATTGGAAGAAACTGACAGGTGAATAAAACAACACAAGCTGTGCCGAAGAACAACAGAAATGATAAGTAGATGAGTAGGGGTCTATTGATTGTCTCGGTGTCTTGATCAATTGGAAGACGCTAGAAACCTTTGAGAAAACGTCATGGCTATGTTCTTCCCCAACGAGCCGACACATGTGCACGATGACGCACACACATAAACACATTATTGGTCTTTCTTTCTCTCTCTTGCTTGCTCACTCTCACATCTATGCACACCCTTACATTCACACACCAACACACAACAAATCCCCCAGGTTGAATGGAACACACACACACACACACACACACACACACACACACACACACACACACACACACGCGTTGGTGTGGCTATCCTTATGACTCTCCATAGATGTAATTATTTTTATACTGTGCAAACTATAGATTCTATCCCTGAACCCTACCCCATTAACCTTCAGAAAAAAAAATTCTGCATTTATAATTGTCCTCACAAACCACATTTATAGCATAATACCCTTGTAATTACCAGTTTGTAACCTAAAACAATTCCTCATAAACCACCCAAACCCACACACACACCCACCCAACACACTCACACACTCACAAACACACACACACAAACACACACACACACACACACACACACACACACACACACACACACACACACACACACACACACACACACACATTAATCATGCTATGCATAACAACTCCATAGAGAAAAAAGAGACACAAATATGCTTTACCTCTCTCCCACTCTCTCTCACTCTCCAAATAATATTGATACGGACTTGATAAAGTGCTTCTGTCAAAACGTATTACCCACCTTGCGGTTTAGATGCTATAAATCACTTAAACACTTTGTACAGTTTGCATTGTTAATGGTACAGTCTCATCAGTGCATGCAAATGCAACAGTAATTCTGGAGAAAGAGATGGTCTGAAGTTCTGAACAAGAAGAAATCCTGAACTAAGGCCTTCTGAGGTTCTGTACGGAGGTGCTTTTATTGTTCAACACTAGAAGGTAATACTGTTAATATACCAAATATTTTTCAATATATTTGCAATGCCTTTGCTGGCAAGCAACACTGTGAATATCACAATTTGAATGTGCTTTTTAAGTGTTCATTTCCTAAAGATTATGAAGAGTTATGAGGAGGAATTAGACTAATTTGTATAATTCCATATTGTCTAATTTTAATTTTATTAGTTAAAAAGTAAGTTCAATGTGTTTCCAACTCTCAGTTCAATCAAGACTTGTGGTCTTGTAAACATCTTAAACGGCTTTCCTTTGTAAAGTTAAGATTATAAACAATTTTATCAAAAACTGATCGACACATTGAAAAACACCATTTCTGACAGTCTTACAAGCTTATCCAATGTGCTGTGTACATGTATTGTGCAAGTGTTGTACGCAAGACTGTTTACGTGTTGCCTTTCAAATGCACAGAATAACCTGATGATTTCAAGTCTCATGTAAACACTGTTTTCTTTGCTGTGTGTCAACTTCCAATCCTCCGGGTATTAGGAGTGTGCAGCGAAGCCATTATCTGTATTTGTTTCATATGGCAAATGTAATTGTATCTGTCTATGTATTAGTATAGAAACGCGTGTGGGCAGGGCTTAAACCGGAAGTGCATCAACACTAAAGTTTTACTCTTACATGTATAGTTTGTATTAATAAAATATTCATTGTGTATGCCTTATCATAATAATACAAATTATTATTATTATTATTTTACAATTATTATTTAAAAAATATAGATATAATTTGTTTTCTTACTAGATGAAGCTGAATTTGTTGCTACATTAACTGTGGTTTCTCCTGGTATTTCAGATATTAATATCTGAATGAAATTTGTCTGTGCATGTATAACAACATTATTCTGGAGGCAGGTATCAAGCAAAATGTGTAATGTCAAGCACACATTTTGCAGTTAATAATAAATGCAAATTCAAATATTAATATAACTTAACAGGTGAAAATCCCATAAGTCTATCTGGATTTTTTACAATTGGACATTATTTACTTATCTAATAATAATAATAATGTTACATTTATATAGCGATTTCAATTTCTTCATTTTACACAAGGAGGAATATTCCTAATAGACAATTTCAATTTCTTCGTTTTACACGAGAAGGAATATTCCTAATAGATAACTACTCTGTGGAGCAATTAAACTTTTATGTCGCATTTTAACTTTTATTCGGAATAAAGTCAACCAGTTCATTATCTTAATCGCTGACGTGAATATACATATGGTCTACTTTAAGAGACAGCTAGACAAGCTCCAATGTGAAATCATCACTTCAGGTCAGGAATTTAACATCGCGCTCAGGTGTAGGCTATAAATGCATAAGAATCACGTGTGAATCATGTGATACATTAACATGGACATTTCAGTGGAACAAGTATATGATGTTGTATCTTAATTAATGCTACACTTGACAATCTCCAGACACAAACAATTAACAGAGACCGCAAACAGACTCGAGAGCGCGTCCATCCAATCTGGAATCACACCAAGCGCATTTTCATTCATAAGGTTAACACTTTAGAAAAATTGGCTGCACAAATTAATAAATTCTTTGGAATTTTGGATGTTTATTTAAAATGTCACATTATCCTTTTTTTATATTATTCAGATGTATCCGTTTTTTGATTTGAAGTAAATATTTGTGCCTTTCCGAATAAGGTATTCGGCTTTGGGCACATCCCTACCAAGTATGTTTTGTTTTCATGGATGAATCACTAATCGTTTAGAAGCTATGTGGTGCCCAGCTACTCGCGCTGTTTTTTTTTGCTTTTTTTTTTTTAATTCCAGTTTATCACTTGCATGCCAGAAACAGGTGGCTGTTATTTATACACTGAGCAACCATCTATGATAAAATAGATGGAATAGATAGAATAGACATATTAAGGTGATCCGGGGTCCTGGAGCAAAACATTTCACTGGGCCTCTATCAGCCGTCAGAGCGGAGTGTGGGAACGTTCGCACTCAATCACCATACACTACACGGACATACTGTATTTAACCGTTGCATACCTTCACTGTATTTACATCAGCATCTCCCGCTGAACGTGTTTTCATGCGTGCCTTCCCGAGAATATCGACGGGCGAGAATATGGTGGTGGATGCCACAACTGGATGTCCACCACAGGCAAATAAATTTTCATATTGCTGCGATGGACTGGCGACCTGTCCAGGGTGTACCCCGCCTTTTGCCCAGTGTTAGCTGGAATAGGCTCCAGCCCCCCCCCGCGACCCTGTCCACAGGATAAGCGGTTGACGATGGATGGATGGATGGATAACTCATATTGGGAATGGCCGAGGGTTATGGAAATTAATATACACAAGCAGGGTGTCAAATCTAAACGCATATCAAATTCTGTGACAATCGACCTTACGGTATCTGTAACTCATTTGTGTTTTTGCTCATAACTCTGGAACCGTATAGGCTACAATAAAAATATGTAGCTTCTCTGAATTCACCAGTGACCCACAATGATGTGGTCACTTTATTTTTCATTTCCGCAATACATTTTTTGTACTATTTTTTTCACAAAACTTATATATATCATCCACAGACCCTCCTGACAAAAACGTATCAAAATAATTTTTATGCTTTGAATCGTTCCAAAGATATAAGCAAATATGTTTTGGCCATGGCCTATAATGAGTAATTAGCCTGTATCTTGTGAGCGCAATTTTCAAACTTACAATTTTTTTACATATATACAAGAGAACTTGTCCATAGAGAGAGAGAGAGAGAGAGAGAGAGAGAGTTTCATTCATTTTTTTATGCTTGGGGGTGCTATTACTTAAAAATCCTATTTTTGCAACTGTGCTCAAAACAGTTGAAATGTCACACCAAAATAGCTGTCCACAGTATCCACAGGATCTTTTCTGTCAAATTTGATGATTTTGGTCATCTCGACATATGTGCTTGGCCCCCAACAATAGTCGCTTGCGGATATATTTATTATTGTTTTTATTTTGCAAGTTGAGTTCGCCACTTGTTTTTCTTGGTTTAATGCATTGATTTGTGTTTATTTGGCCTAACTGTCAACAGTATTTGCCAGGTTTCTTGATTTCATTTGTGGTATATTGTATTTAATTTTTTTTTTGTGTGCTCTTTTTCGTTTACCTAGTACAGTTCACATCAATGTGCATACCAGCTTCCATTTTTACTTTGATAAAATTTTCATTTTTTTATTTATTATTTCTTTTTCTTTGTCTTCGTAATGTTAATGATTTTTTGTTTTGTCTTCTGGTTTAATCCCATGACAGTTTAAAGTCTTCACATAATCTCACCCAGTTTGGTTGACTGTATCAAGCTGGCTAACCTATTTTGCGCATTGGTGTATTTATTTTAAAACTGTGTTAACTTTCAGGCTGTTAAGTTGTCCTTGCACTGGACTTTTTTTTTTTTTTTTAAATAAGCAGAGGCCCAGGAAAAACAAAAACAAATTATTAATTTTTTTTTTTTTTTTTTTTAGATGGCCAAGCTAAAATCAAGTTATATTTGTTTGTGTACACAGCAAATGCCATCAAAGAGGCAGGTAAATAAAGATTTTCTAAACTCTGTGAGCTGAAACCAATAAGACTAAGAGCTTGATGTGTGTTCTCAGCACGTCCTCTCAAATTTCTCCTTGGGAATCAGCCCTCTGCATCACGTACTTCATGAAAAAGTTGCCCTAAAGTGCTGAGGACTAAAATTTCTGCTTCAAGGCTCTGTTAATCTAAGGCCTGATAAAAATTAATCATAAAATAATATAAAATGAAATTAAAAAGCTGCCTAATTTATTGATTATATACATAGCTATCACAGATAAATTAACTTTGGCATTTGGTCCTAATCTAATTTTACACATGGCCAAATATGTTTGACGAGGGTTCGTTGGTGGTGTAGAACCATCGGAAGCCACCTAAGAAGGAGTTTAGGGGTATTGAAGAACCCAACTCAGTTTTAAAAATTGTTCTACGGCACACTGATCACTAATCTAAAGTAACATTCACAGAAGTGGATAGTAACATACTACATTTACTCAGTTACATTTACTTGAGTAACTTTTTGGAAAAAAATAATTTTAGAGTAGGTTTAAAAGTGGGAACTTAAATTTTGAATACATTTATTTTTTTACTTCATTACAATGGGCCGATCCTTATACTATTACAGTGGTGCAGAAGCCCGGGAGGGAGGAGGGATGCACTGTCACAGAGTCCATGCCACTGCTATCCGCCAGGGGAGAAATCGCAGCCATCTGCCTGGGGACAGAGGGGTCGCTACTGGCAACCAAGAGTAGGAAGAACCATGGCTGTCTGCTGAGAAGGGGAGGAGTAGTTCCATCCACCAGGGGCTGGAGGACTCACTCGCCAGGGTAGGAGCAGGTTGGCAGAGGAGATTGATGACCGGGCGGCAGCACGTCCGGGAGCCGGCGAGAAAGATCTCCTCTCTCTCTCTCTCTCTCTCTCTCTCTCTCTCTCTCTCTCTGTGTGTGTCTCCGCTCACCCCACGTCTACCCTTATCTCTCCCACAGGTTTGCAGGAGGCGGGATGGACCACTGGCTGACAGAACGGCCGGAAGGGTAGCGTCTCCCCTCCAGAAATGGGGGGAGAGTTAGTCAGACTGGTGGTGCCCTTGCCTGAATTGGGCAGGGGAGGAGAGCGAATTTAATTTTATTATTTAAAAATTTTATATTTAAAATGTAATTTACATTTTATGGTGAACTATCCCTTTAAAGTGATAGCTCATCCATAATTTTAGATGGTGTCATCATTTCCCAACCCTCTTGTTGTTCCAAACCCGTGTGACCTTCTGTATTCTGTGGAATACAAAAGATGTAAGACAGAATGCTAAGGACTGACAGTCTGTCACCATTCAATTTCAAAATACAGAGAAAATAAAAAAAAAAACATTCACTGAAAGTAAATAGTGACTCAGGCAAACATTCGGTCTAAAATCTCCTTATTGTTTTGCATGAAAGAAAAAAGTAATACGGGTTTGGAACAACATGATTGTGAATGATGACAGAATTTACATTAATAATAATAATAATTCTGTAATACTTGTGTAACGACACCAACGTGGGAGCTGTGATGAACCCAGATGCTGGAGTTTATTTCAGGAGAACACAGGTTAAACAGATAAAAAGTGTTTACAGAATATCACAAGTTAGGCATAAAGTCTTAGACAATAATCTTCGGTTAAACACAGGACAATGGCAGTAGGCACAGATCCATTATAGGTAATAGAACGCACGGCACTTAACGAAACAGGTGTAGGGTATTTAGGTTTTGATGAAGGTTAAAAGCAATCAGTTACAGTGCCCACATTATCACACCAATATATGTAGCGAATTTGGTATGATAAATGTATACTGCACGGGTTAAAGTGTTTATTTGTACATTACCATTATTTGTAAGGGAAACAGTATGTGTGAGCTAGGAATTAAAATAAACTGTCCTTATTCTACATTACTATGTAAGGAAATTTATAATGGAATCAGTCGAGTTGGACAACCATTATAAATTATATAAATTACAAATAACTAGATTATTTGTCTGAATAAAATTCTCCACCATTTCAATCGTAATACAACGTCTCGTTGGGATAATTAGATAAATAAAAGAGTCCTAAAGAGACACTCCCGGGGCAAATTACAGCACATGCGAAACCTGCTGGCGACATTTTGTAAACGGAGTACAGCTAAGCTAATAGCATAACACTGCTGAGCTATTAGCATAGCACAACACCGCTAAACTAAAAAGGTAGTGAACTTTCATTGAAAGCCCTAAATTTATTGGAGTAATATTATTCTCATGGCTTATTGACAATAATATTACACATTTAGGTGTAGCTTTGAAGCTAAATCTTTTAAAAACAGGGATGAGATTATTTATCAAAATATACCACAGTCAAAATATCTTTAAAAGGGAAACATGAATAATCAATCATAACTCGTTATAATTAATTATGAACATTTGGTTTGGTTAATAGAATTAACTTGATGTAGCTGAATTAATATTACAATAAATTTATCTGTTCCTTGATCGTCTGTCAATTCTCAGAAAGGATATTTTTCGTTCAAGTTGCAATCAATTTCTTTCATGTTCAATGAAGAAGTTATGATGAACTGTGGTGTTCAATGACTCTCGTTGTAGAAGTTACACGTGGCTTGAGGTGTTGAGGCCCGCCGGCCTGTGATCTCGTGGTCAGCCAAGGCGGTCCCGCTCCAACACGACAAGCAGAAGAGAGTAGTGCAGAAAGGCAGAGAGGAAGAGACAGGGGAAAGAGAGTGAGTAAGAGGCGGGACGTTTCTTTTAAATTCTGATGGAGGTCCCTCCTCTTGAGTCTGGCTTGACCAATGAGAAATGTGTCATTACCAAGCGGGAAATTATCCTCTGTTTGGAAGCTGACTCATTTAAATGATTGGGGGTAAGCTGTTAATTTGTGCCCCTTTATGCTTTGATTAATATAGCAAGTATACAATGCATGCTATAAGGATTTGTAATATCCCACTTTGCAGTGTTTCACACAAGGATTAATTTGATAGGAAACATGGTTACACTAATTGTACATTATCTGGTAGTTCTGTCATAAGGCATGCATAAAACAGTATACAGTACAAAAGACACTATACGAGACAGTAATGATCATATACATGTTCATTTATAGAACATTTTGTCTATAAAGTAATGATAAAAGTCTGTTGTTCTGGGCTTTGTGTCCATTTCCTATGGGGGGAAAGGAGTGAATCACTCTTTCTTCATCCTTTTGATGATAACGATCAGTGGGGGAGCAGACATCTCTGCTTGGTTAGACCTTTGCTTGTTACAGTCTTGAGACATCTGTTGGCTTATTCATTAAATAATGAATAATTGTGTGTCTGATTGGTCCAGATGCTACACAGGGAACTTAAGCTTCAAGCTGGAACAAAAGGACCTTCTTTCAACAGCGGAACTGGTTTACACAGTGTTCAGCAGGGTGAAGTATAACAAGGAAGTAACACTCAGGCAAGGAGTCATTCATAAATGTCTATATGTAGGAGTCACTCAGGCTTCACGTTAAGCATTAATCTTGAAAGAACAGATCAGTTCATCAAAACACAAGTGGGGTAAATACTAGTAAGTCGGCATGCCATACAATCTGTATATTCACTTATCTTAAGTCACTTATCTTGAGAATACTGAACAGAGCATCGGTGAACAGATTGGCGACATTCAGAGATGCAGCTAATCACATTGCCAGAGCAGAGGGATCTTTAAAAGTGCGGTTAAATTGTGTGTCCAAATGAGGTGAGGATGAGCTAAAGGTGTGTGTGATTAGAACACAGGCGAGTGAGAGCTCATGACTGATGGTGAGGGAGAGCCCGGTGCGCTCAATGTGTCATGAACTTTCAATGTGTATTATGTAATGGAATATAGGAGAGTTAATATCCATTATGTCATTTGTGAAAGTAATGAGTTACTCACGTCTTGAGTACTCTTTTAATTGGATACTTTCTTACTCTTACTAGTAATTAGTAATAAGTAATTATTTATGTTAGTTATTTTACTTCTACTTGAGTTAAATTTTTTTTTAAAGTAATTGTACATTTACTTATGTACAGTTTTTGTCTGCTCTACCCACCTCTGAAAGTTCGAAGTTGTAATTATTAATGCAAGTCAAACCATCTACATTATTTTCAACTTTTTATAAATCAGTTTTATACATTTTTACTTTAACACCACACCTATATTTAACTTACAGGGGGGTTGAATCTTATTTTGTTAATAATCTAATTTAAGACTGGTCTCATTCTGTACCATAAATGTTATCTGTCTTGTTTCACCCTAAGTGGACATGGTTTCTGACATGATTTCCCAATGAGCATTACATAAAAAAGAGCAAATGCAGGCTGCTGTTTCTCAGTCACTCACTCAGTCACCAGACAATGTGCCATAATAAATATATTAAGAGATAAAGGCCACAGAGCTGCAGGACTATACAAAAGATCTGTTCTGTTTTCTCAGATATGAGGCCCTGTGTAATTCCCATATGAATGCACTGACCTAAGAAAAAAACAGCTTTTACTACTTTTGCATAATCACCATTCTGTATCATTAAAATCAGCAATTATGCAGTATACCATATATAATCTTCATACAACAGCTATGAAGGTACCTACTGAAAACTAAATTCTCATTAGAGGTAGTCCATTGCTCTGTTCCAAATCCTAATGAGTTGCCTTGCTATCAACTTGTGGCTTACATAGGCACCCAAATTGTTTTCAATTGAGTTTGGCTTAAGCATGTTGCTAAGCTAACAGTGTGATAATCTAATAGGCATAACAATATATAGCACATAAATATTGGGCAAAACAGTACATTTTAATTATAATTACTATGTCAATTTTATTGGTACTTTTTTGGCATTTAAATAAATATAACAGGCCCTATTTTATGAGTGCTATGAAGTTTGTATATTTTCATGCAAACATGCGCTACATCTAAGCGTAAAAATGCATGTGTAAAGCGCTAATGCGCTGGGTTTAATGCAATTTATTTTAGAGGTTCTTCTCTGGCTATTGCTCTGATGTGTCCTATTATATACCTATTATATCCCTTCCTAATATTGTGTAGGTCCCCCTTGTGCCGCCAAAAATGCACCAAACCACCTCTCAGAATAGCATTTTGATATGCTATTCTTCTCACCACAATTATACAGAGGGGTTATCTGAGTTACCGTAGACTTTTTCATTTTGAACCAGTCTGGCCATTCTCTGTTGATCTCTCTCATCAACAAGGTATTTCCGTCCACAGAACTGCCACTCACTGAGTAAATTCTAGAGATTTTGTGTGAATATCCCAGGAAATCAGCAGTTACAGAAATACTCAAACCAGCCCATCTCGCACCAACAATCATGCCTCTGTTGAAATCACTGAGATCACATTTTGTCCCCATTCTGATGGTTTATGTGAACATTAACTGAAGCTCCTGACCATATCTGCATTATTTTTTTATTTTCTACACAATTTGTGCTCTATGTCCTCGTGGTGGCGTAGTGACTCTCCAGGTGGCGGAGGATGAATCTCAGTTGTCTCCGCGTCTGAGACCGTCAATCCACGCATCTTATCACATGGCTTGTTGAGCACTTTACCACGGAGACGTAGCAGGTGTGGAGGCTTCACGCTTTTCTCCGTGGCATCCACAACTTACCACGCGCCCCACCGAAAGCAAGAACCACACATTGTAGAGACCACGAGGAGGTTACCCCATGTGATTCTACCCCAATTTGGATGCTTAGGAGACCTGACTGGAGTCACTCAGCATGCCCTGGATTCGAACTCGGGACTCCAGGGGTGGTAGTCAGCATGATTTTATGCATTGCACTGCTGCCACACAATTGGCTAATTAGATAATCGTATGGATGATTGTTGGTGCCAGACTGACTGGTTTGAGTACTTCTGTAACTGCTGATCTCCTGGGATTTTGAGACACAACACTCTCTAGAAATTACTCTGACAAAAACAAAAAACATCCAGTGAGGGCCTTGTTGGTCAACAGAGAATGGCCAGACTGTTTCAAACTGACAAAGTCTATAGTAACTCAGGTAACTTCTCTGTATAATTGTGGTGAGAAGAATAGCATCTCAGAATGCTATTCCGAGATGCTGGTTGGTGTGTTGGTGAGGGTGAGCTACAGAATATTAGGCAGATGGTTTTAATGTTGTGGCTGATAATAGTTTGGTAGTGAAAATAGCCTATATGTAATGCAATAAAATAACAGAAATATGGACCATTTTTGTCGTATGTTCTTTTGTGCAAAAACTACATCCTTGCTGACAACTCTCTCTTTTTTTGTTCTGCCATTGTTCAAGAGCTATGTTGTTTAGCAGTGAAATGCTACAGAGGATGTTTGTGTTTCCTCCTTTTTCCAGGCCTCAAAATAATGTATGTGTCCTCTATCGGCCTGTCTCACCTGCAGTCTTGGCGGTGTTACGGGACACTTGAAACCGCCTTTACAAAAATTTATATTTAACTGCAAATTTGTCAAATTCACCACAGATAATTTTAACATGCAAATGAGCTTTGCGGCAAACTTGCTGCAAATTGTCCAGGGTTGCCAAAGGTTTGCTGGACGTTCATCACTACCAGTGAAGAGCTGCAAGGTTCTGGCATATACTTGCGGTGAATCACAAGTTCATTTGCTTGTGAAAATAGCGAGTGGCAATTTTTTTGTTGACTTTTTACTAGTTTAGATTTTAGTAGCCCATATCCATGAATGTGGTTATAGACAAATGATATAGAATATTAAAATTGCTCACAGACATTTTTTTATTTCTCCATCTTGCATGCACTTGACTCCAATCTCACATTCACTGCCTGGAGACGAATGACGTAAGCTCTTCTGTCTTCATTCTCATTGGTAGTCGCTTGCAAATGTCGCTCTTCATTTGCATAAAGTTGACATTTTCTCAACTTGTCTTGTCGCTCCCCATGGCAATCTCTGTCACCAATGGTCTCGACAACTGGTGTCACCAGAAGACACTGTGCTCTTATTGAAAATGAATGGGATCACGTCACCATGTAATGCCGCTGGCAGTGTGAATGGGGCTTTAGGCCTCGTTCACACTTATTCCTTTTATTGGACAATCTAATATCATAGTTTACCAAAGCATACGGTTCTAAAGAGCATTTTCAACCATCTCCATTTTAGTGGAGGAAAATAAACATGTTTTCAAACAAATAATGCAAACTATCTTACTTGCATCAGGTTCACAAAACTATGTTGCCATAAAATTCTGCCTACACAGGTAGCTCACTAAGTTTTGGAACATAGCCAATAACTTTTCAGAGCTATGCCCTAGCAGTTAGTAACACTGACCACTCGGTTCTCATTTGGGAGATGCAGGTTCGCTTTTGGTCTATGTTGTGTCTTGATCCCTTTCTTTTAAAAAAATGGCAATGCAAAAAGGCATATCTTTTTAACATCTTCAAGGCCATAATGTACACATAAATCCCTCCTGTTCAGAAATATCCATGATCCTATGCTCTCCCTCCACATACATGTCAGTATTGATCTGTCAAATGCTTTCTTAAAGCAGCATGTATTTGTGCATTCACCTTGATTCGTGGCTGGAAAGCTGCCAGCACACTTTCTGCCAATTTGCATCACACCAACAGTGCACTTTGTTTTCTTAACTGGATTGTCCCAATGGTGGCGAAGGCTATCTAAAGAGAGTGTCTCTAAATTGCAGGCTAACTCCACTAACACACCAAATACTCAAGGGACGCTTTCAAGTCTATGTGACACATTTGTGGGCTGCTTTCAGACAATGGAATTAGACAGTCTGGCTGGAGAATGTGGTCAACTTGAAATGTAATCTGTATTGTTTGCACACAATGTGCCTGTTATTTTATGTGCTACTGCCAAAGCCACAAAAGCACACATTGCAAGTTTGAATACATGCAGAATTCTGACATAACAAAATGTTATTTTCTTCTTTGATCCCTAACTCCACTTATTTCCATCCTTCTCGCTTTCACAACCGCCCCCTCCCCCACCCAGACACTCTGAATGCCCTAAAAATATTCATACTGCAAGAAGCTCAATTAAGCTGCATCTGAGACCAGTTTAAATCAGCTTGTAGTATAGAACGTAGTAACATCAATCTTTGACCTGATTTTGAGTTTCACCTCAGTATACCTTGAATTTAGTCTCTTACAGTAATAGCTCAGAGTACCCAACCTGTTCACCCTTGCTTGAAAGGGCACTTTCAATCACTTGGGTAGAAAATACTGCTAAAAGTAAAATATTTTTGACCTTCAGAAAATGTTGATTATCATCCTCAGGAGGTCATATTAAATATTGTATAACGCTATTAGATTTTACATTGTGTTACCAAAATTTGCTAAACACAGTTAGAGCCAAATTAGTAAGAATTGTTTACACACACACACACACACACACACACACACACACACCAACTAGTATAAAGATGCATCCTGAAAAGGACGTTCAACGGCGCTGTGTAATAGAGGAAAAACACTCTTTTAAAAGAAATATCAATCTTTTAATATGATCTGCGCTGTCGAAGAGCCCAGGGGCAAACTGCACTGCCATTCAAGGAAGGAGAAATCCGCTGTAGTGCGCCATAGATCCAACAGCAGAGAGCGTCAGAGGAACAGGAACGGTGTGTGACTCGCAGCTCGCTGCAGTACAACCATCGGCTCCAAAGAAAATTTCTGAATGAACCCGACGTATTTCCCTGCTTTTATACCCGTATGTCCGGGGGCAGGGTATGCAAATACTGTCTGCCAACTTCTCATTGGCCTTTTTTCATAGATCAGAGGTATATTCGGCACTCAAGAGAGACCCCTAGTGTCGCTTCTTCGACACAACGTCGAAGTGAGCGACAGACGGGGAACATAGCGTTTTGAGGTTTAGTAATTTAGCAATTTCAATCTTAATTCAATCAATCGTGCAGCTTTATTGGAAATTATACAGATTTATCTGAATTAAAAGTCTCCTGATTTCAAAGCATTTTGGATGGCTTCCCTCATCATGTAGCCTAAACTAAGTGCCACTTTCACAACTGTCATGTCCATTTATGGCATTTTTTTTTTCTTCACATAAACATGAGAAAGAGAAAGAATAAAAATGAAATATTACATGTTCTTAGTAGTGCAAACACTCCTTGTGGCTACATATTCTGGCTATTATTGTTTCTGGATTTTGCATTTTTACAATTATATATTTTTACAAAGTGTGTTACTAATTAATTATATATAAATATATATATTTTTTCATATCTGCATGTTCATGCCTATAACTGATATGCTGGTGGGTTTTAATTTTAATTATTATTATTTATTTTTGCATGCAGCAACACCTGCACAACGCTAATTTTAATTCAGCGTGTAGCACGTCACATTCCAAACGCATACTCTCTAGATACTAAAGATTTGAACTCTCATCAAACCCTGCTGGAGGAACAACAGCAGCAGCAGCACATAGATCAGAATAAATCGACATTGCCTTATCTTTCTGATGTGGATGTATTAACAGAAGACAGCTTGTTTTAAGAGCCTGGCCTGCAAGATGTGATGGGCAAGAGAACACAGTGATTTGTAGTTCCTCTCCTTCTCTGTGATGGAGGGGTTTCTATTAGCAGTGCCCCAGATCAAAAACACACAGAGTGCATAGCATCTCACATTATTCATTCAGCACTCTGCATGCATAATAGAACAGCTTAATATATATTCAATCATGCTGGTATTTCTAAAAGCTTGTTAGATTAAAACATATTTATTTGAAAAAATACTGGAATTTGTGCAGTGATAAGAATGTGGGTCAGTGTATCATTAAAACTGAAAAACGAAACAAAACAAAGAGAACAGAAGAATGCAAAAATTAGTTTTAGAAAGAAAAAAAAAAAAAGCCTCTCAAAGAACACATCAAAAAGCCATAATGCTCCACATTGCTTTTAGACCCAAAGGCTTGTAAGAACAGTACTGTGGAAGCACAGTATAATATTATTCACTATTAATTTTAGCTGACAGCTGGTACAGATAATAAACAATCTACTGTGTGACAATGGAGAATACATTCATCACTGGTACCTCCATCACATCAAGTTTTTAATTTCTACTGTCTGCTGTTTAAAAATGTCTTAACAGGTAATGGAAGAGAATGTGGCATTCTCAGTATTTAGACAGCCCATCTTAATCAAAATGTATATTACATAATTTTAGGATACAGTAGACAGCAGCCCTCAAAGCTTCCTGATGCAATGAACTGCCAATTTGCAAACACTGATGGTATTAAAATCACATTCATGATATATTATAAATTAATGCAACCATCAAATTTCTTGTGCATGCCTAGTCCTATGAGATGAGCAAAAATGGTCTCACACAGTCTACACTGGACGCGAGCATCATGTCACATCGCATCAAAAGCACATCTTTCCCATCATTATCATCAACGCTTTCTACACTGGAAGTGTCCACCGCAGCACATCACACCTACGATTAAAATGTACTGTTCCATTTTGCACTGCACATGATAGCCTCAAACTGTTGCGGCACTGCACCCGGTGTAGAAAAGGTGTTATGTTAAGTGTATAAAAAGGTTGACCAGAGTTTGTTGTTACACTTTTTCCTGCAGATAATATTTCTATGAGTACTGTTATTTCTAGGTAAATATTTGCATTTATGGTTAATTTCTGTAATTTTATGTATTTTATTCTTGGATTGAATAACATTTCCACAATTATTGGATTTTTTTTTTTTTATTACATTAAACATTTATAAAAAGATCTGAGAACACAATTCAACCTTTTGGCTAAAATTTACCTTGATTGTTGACTCTTGCTTAAACACATGCATGTGTTTTATTGTGTTCACTTGTTTACCCAAGACACAAATTATGATATAATTGGAATTTGAGATGGGAGCAATATACGAAATTGAAACACATTTTTGTAATTGTACTTTTGCCACAAGACCTTATATTTACTGAGATATAGTTCTTGTGACAACTTCCCCTTGTGATGATGAGTCCTAGTCACCCCTACATATTTTCTACCTAATCAGGCTTTGCCATGGTTCACAGAGAACAAGAAGTAGTGATGTGGAAATGTTTCCTAGCTAGAGCTCACACAACAAAGCTGCAACACTGGCCCAATCTCTCTCGCAGGCCAGGTTTGAAAAGTCAGAGATGTACAGAGCATTGGTTTGTTCATGGAGTTGAAAATGTAATTGTAACATTTCAGTGGTTTTAACAGTCAGAGGTCTGTGTGTCAGAACACAACATGTATACGTTTTTACTTTGTCAGCCAAATTAAAAGGAAGTTTCCAATCAAAAGTAAAGTTGTTTGGAGCAGCTGTTTTTAAACTCTTCAGTAATTCAGAACTCCCGACAACCATAGAGTAAAGGAGGCTGCCTTGCTGACAGATTTTTCAATGGTTGGAGAAGAGCCAAACTCAGGTTTTACAACAGGTCAGCAGATAGTTTGTTCAAATGGCATCAACAAAAGCAAGTATTGACTTAAAATAGTTTTTGAAAATTGCCTCTCCAGTCTATACAAATCACCCCAGTTTTTGAAGTGTCCCACCCCTTAATGAGGTCTAATGGTGATTCCAGTGTGGTTTTAGAGCTAGCCTCTGCAATTCTCCCATCTCCCAAATGAGACTGCATGCCTAAGCTGCTTCTTTCTTTTCATTTTGTTGTTCTCATCACAGTTTTCCCCTGTGGTGACAATGCCTTGTGGACCTCTATCTCTCTCATATACTGTTATCTTTTTGCCCCCATTTGTGTTATTTTTCTTCTCATAGTCTAAGTTGTGACCCAAATTTAGAGTGTGATAGTCAAAGTATGCCCCAATGTTAGTCCAAACAACCCCCAAATGTCTAAGAGGTTGAGATATTCATATATCTCAGATATCACAAGATATTTCTTATCTCATACTGTTTATCTGAAATAAGATATTCTAGTACCTTGAAATGACTTTGGTTTATTGCCCGTTTTATCATCCATCTGACAAAAATGTAAGTTTGAGCTAGAAAAGTAAAAGCACACCTCTTCTCAACAAGCCACAGAATTTAAGGCATCATTTATGTCTGTAGCACAAATTGTGCTGGGGTGAGATAAATGCAGAATTTTAATACTTGGGTTAGGGGTTTGTTTAGATCGCTAACTGAAAGTATGAGTACTTTCAAGAACCACTAATAAGCTTTAATGCAGTTTGATTGTTGACAAATATATACAAACAACTCTATAAATGAAATACCACAGTCATGTACTTGTTTTTCAGATTGTCCCACAAATGAGGTTGTAGAATAATGATGATTGTGTTGTTGTGTGACAAATCTCAGTAGTCATTAATGTTCTGAGTATGTTCTCAAAGCATTTGCCAACAGCAACCGAGACTGTCAGCCATTATATAATGGTAATAACCAGCTTATAAGAGCAACATCCACAGGGTTCTCTATGCAGCTACAGGATGCAGATCTGGCTTTATAAGTACATTAAGGCCCAGACCCTTCACTCAAACCACCAGACATTCTTTGATTTTACATTAGCTCTGATATCAAGATAATAATGCTTGGAAGAAATGCAGCTCTTTCATCCCTAACAAAGAGAGATCTTTCCTCTTAATATTCTTCTGTTTCTCTCATTGAAGACCCATTAATGTCATTATGGCCAGAGTTGACAGTATACCATGTAACAATTTGTTACATTTACGCTGTATCAAAACTCTCATAAAGAGTGATTGTCTTAAATTGAGCTAAAACTACCATGACATGGCATAAATATTAACAGTTTTACAAAGAACATTTTAATATCCAAAAACAACAAACAAACAAAAAAATATTCACACTTCACCTTTAAATGTATTCAATGTAAAATAGATCCTTGATGTTTGAGAATGCATTAGTTGTGTTATGAACATGCACTACATACAAAAAATATTAAATAAAATTCTCTCTCACCTCTCTTTAAAAGTCCAGAAGGCAGGCTATGATAGAGACAAAACAAAAATAACACTAATGTGAATAAGATCTGCTTGTTTTAATTTTATGCAACATCTTAGGGGCAAGTATTCTAATTAACAGCTAATTTACATTGTTGCTGGGTACCAATTCCAAGCAGCTTGATTGGTTTTGCCAGTACATAATTGCGATGTGTGGAAATGCTTCTAAAAGCCATCAACCTGTAGTCTCCTTACCCAAAACTACAGAGAGATGCAATGATAAAAATGATTTGGGCAAATTACTGCATTTGTGCTGTGGAGGGTTTTTGACAATGTTCTTACAGTTGATTTAATGTGTAAATTTTGGACCAGCATGTCACTTCTAGTTTAGGCAAATAAGTAGGTTTGTTAATTAAAACATTTCACTGGAATGTCAGTCACATTAACTGTTATGAGCAAATGTTGAAACATCTCAAAAGGCAATGCCTCAGTAAATGTTGTATCAGGTGTTTCAGAATTTAGTAAAAATTACTGATACTACATAACTAATTGTGGCAGCGGGGGCGTGGTCAAGCGCCCGTCCGGAGAGGGGGAGCGGTAAGGGCGCTTGCACCCGAGCTAAAATATGTCTAACACCTGTCTCTAATTTCAGTGAGCACGGGGAGAGCGGCATATAAGAGCCACAACAACGCCAGTGGAGGAGGGAAAAAAGCCAGTCTAGTGTTGGCAACTGCAGTCCAAGAGAGTTTATGTTCATAGAAGAGAGTTTATGTTTATAGAGAAATCCTGTGTTTATTATAAGTAGTTTATGTTCAGTTCTGTAACATGGGAGGGGGCAACGGAGAATGATTGTCCGGGGTCGCGGCTGTGGCGGGAGCGACCTCCCGGCTGAGGAGGCTCCGGATGGCCAGTCGGTCCTCTGCTTGAGCCCGCATGATCTCAAAGAACCGTCGATCCTGGTCCTCTCGGAGCTCAAGCAGGGAGTGCTGGTGGCTTTGATGGAGTGTAGCGAGGGACTGGAGGACTTCGGTCAGCTGGGAGGACTCTACGGGGCGACCTTCCATGACTATTAGTCCCGGGTTTCGGCACCAGTGTAACACGAGACTGGACTGGACTGGACTGGACAGGACAGGGGAAGAAGGACACGATAACAGGATGGAGAACTCAAAGGTATGGTTTTTAATTTCTCTAAAGTAAAGGTACAGAACTGAACATAAACTACTTATAATAAACACAGGATTTCTCTATAAACATAAACTCTCTTCTATGAACATAAACTCTCTTGGACTGCAGTTGCCAACACTAGACTGGCTTTTTTCCCTCCTCCACTGGCGTTGTTGTGGCCCTTATATGCCGCTCTCCCCGTGCTCACTGAAATTAGAGACAGGTGTTAGACATATTTTAGCTCAGGTGCAAGCGCCCTTACCGCTCCCCCTCTCCGGACGGGCGCTTGACCACGCCCCCGCTGCCACACTAATATATATATATATATATATATATAGAGAGAGAGAGAGAGAGAGAGAGAGAGAGAGAGAGAGTTAACTCAGCAAAAAAAGAAACGTCCCTTTCTCAGGACAATATATTTTAATGATAATTTTGTAAAATTCCAAATAAATTTACAGATCTTTATTGTAGCGAGTTTAAACAATGTTTGCCATGCTTGTTCAATGAACCATAACAATTAATGAACATGCATCTGTGGAATGGTCATTTAGGATCTAACAGCTTAGAGATGGTAGGCAGCTAAGGTCACAGTTATAAAAACTAAGGACACTAAAGAGACCTTTCTACTGACTCTGAAAAACACCAAAAGAAAGATGCCCAGGGTCAGTGCACATCTGTGTGAACGTGCCTTAGGCATGCTGCATGGAGGCATGAAGACATGCAGATGTGGTCAAGGCAATAAATCACAATATCCAATACTGTAAGATGCCTCAGACAGCATTACAGGGAGCCAGGAAGGACAGCTGATCATCCTCACAGTAGCAGACCACGTGTAACAACACCTGTACAGGATCAGTACATCTGAATATCGCACCTGCAGAACAGGTTCAGGATGGCAACAACTGCCCGAGTTACACCAGGAATGCACAATCCCTCCATCAGTGCTCAGGCTGTCCGCGATAGGCTGAGAGAGGCTGGACATAGGGCTTGTAGGCCTGTTTTAAGCAGGTCCTTAACAGACATTACCGGCAACAACAAGCCTATGGGCACAAACCCACCTTCGCTGGTCCAGACAGGACAGGCAAAAAGTGCTCTTCACTGACGAGTCATGGTTTTGTCTCGCCAGTGGTGATGGTTGGACTTGCGTTTATCGTAGAAGGAATGAACGTTACACCGAGGCCTGTTCTCTGGTGCGTGATCGATTTGGAGGTGGTGGGTCCATCATGGTCTGGGGCAATGTGTCACAGCATCATCACAGCAGGCAATCTCAACTCTGTGCATTACAGGAAAGACATCCTCCTCCCTCATGCAGTACCCTTCCTGCAGGCTTATCCTGACATGACCCTCCAGCATGACAATGCCACCAGCCATACTGCTCATTCTATGTGTGATTTCCTGCAAAACAGGAATGTGTGAATATGTGTTGTGTGTTATATAGATGTGCTAATAGTGTTCTGCCATGGCCAGCGAAGAGCCCATGTCTCAATCCTACTGAGCATGTCTGGGACCTGTTGGATCAGAGGGTGAGGGCTAGGACCATTCCCACCAGAAATGTCCTGGAAGTTGCCTGTGCCTTGTTGGAAGAGTGGGGTAACATCTCACAGCAAGAACTGGCAAATCTGGTGCAGTCCATGAGGAGGAGATTCACTGTAGTACTTACTGCAGCGGGTGGCCACACCACATACTGACTGTTACCCCTTTGTTCAGGGACACCTTATTCAATTTCTGTTAGACACATGTCTGTGGAACTTATTCAGTTTATGTCTTATTTGTTGAATCTTTTATGTTCATACAAATATTTACACATGTTAAGTCTGCTGAAAATAAAAGCTGTTGAAAGTGAGAGGATGTTTCTTTTTTTGCTGAGTTTATATTTTAGTTTTTTTTTGCTGAGATATATTTATTCAGAGGAATAATTCACCCACAAAAGACAAGTCTGGCATCATTTGCTCACCCTCATATTGCTTTCTTTCTTACCTGGAATGTAACAGGAGAAATTTTGAAGACTGCTTTCCATGCTCTTTTACATTAACTTTCAAGCCAAATAATAAAAAAAAGTGGTCCATATGACATGTACACATTATTTCAAATTCTCTAATACCATATTATAGCACCATGTGAGAAACAAACGGAAGTTTAAGTCATTATTGACAAATTATTTAATGCATTTTTTGATGGTGATTTTGCATTCTTTTTATCAAAAGCTTCAGTCCCCATTCAATTTAATTGCATGGGGACCCTGAATTACTTACTACACAGACTAAACTTTATAAGACAGACAGAAAGTTTAGTTCATAATGCATCTACAAATATCCAGTATTCGCTTAATCCATAATTTTTTACACACAATCTCAAAACTCACTTAAAACAAAGAAACATTTTACATACAGAGTCACTACTGATCCATAACAGACTGGAATCTGAGCCATGGAATGCTAAGACTCACTTTACCTTAATTTCACCCTCTAGAATGCACAGAACCTATTTGAAGATTCCAAAAATTGACAAATTCATCTTACACAAATGATAACACTTAAAATTACATTATAATGACTCGTAGTTATGTAATACCCAAGTTTTAAATCTAACAAGCTAACTATCATGATTTTTATCTCATATTTCATGTTTTGTAACTAGCATGTTGAATATTCATGAAAGAACATCAGGTTTACTATCAGAGTCTTGTTTTTTATGTCTCGAATGTTAATGAAGATCAATTTCTGATATCTCCTATTCGTTTTCATTATATAAATTCATAATTTAAATGGGCACTTTTTCAAACAGGATGTATCATAAAATAATTACTTTGAGAAAGGAGAGAGTGGATCATGTGACATCACATCTGGAATGTTTGATTGGCTTTTCGCCTCTGGGGTGTGGCCACCCCAACTCCACAAAACGTCACACCTTGAACAAACAAGCAGTTTTGAGTAGTTTGCAGTTGAGTTGCTCTTGTTCAGAGTTTCTCAATTTACGGAATGCATGGAGCACTCCAGAATTAAGAAAAGGTAGAGATCCATGCTCAATTTCCACGAGGACTCCCATGGCAGGAGTCCTCATGTTTTGAGTTCCTCGAAGTTTCTAAAGATGTAGAAGTTACAAGCTTTCTCCTGCAGCCGCTTCTAAGGCTCTACTGGTTATTCCATCATCCGTGCAACCAGTAATGGATTGATTTCAGCTGAAATCGATTACATTTTCAGCTGCACTTCAGACCATCGACCCAGCACAAAGACTCGTAACAAACCAAGCCAAAGGACTACGAAGCAACACACAAGTAGATTTACATCCAGACCGCTAAATCTGGGGTTTTATTATATCATTTAGGAAACCTGATCTCAAACCTAGGTGTACCAAATTAAATTTAATGGTTCATTCAAGGCAGGGTCTATAGACTCCATATAAGTTCATTTTCCTCTTTTACGGATAATTTCCATTCCTTTTCTTTTGAAGCTTATTCACTAACTTTATGTACAGTATCTCACAAATGTGAGTACACCTCACATTTTTTGTAAATATTTGATTATATCTTTTCATGTAAGAATACTGAAGAAATTTCACTTTGCTACATTGTAAAGTAGTAAGTGTACAGCTTGTATAACAGTGTAAATTTGCTGTCCCCTCAAAGTAACTCAACACACAGCCATTAATGTCTAAACCGCTGGCAACAAAAAGTGAGTGCACCCCTAAGTGAAAATGTCCAAATTGGGCCAAAGTGTAAATATTTTCAGAAATATTTCCAGCACTGCATTTAGCATTTTCCATTTAACCCTCTTGGGCATGGAGTTCACCAGAGCTTCACAGGTTGCCACTGGAGTCCTCTTCCACTCCTCCATGACGACATCACTGAGCTGGTGGATGTTAGAGACCTTGTGCTCCTCCACTTTCCGTTTGAGGATGCCACACAGATGCTCAATAGGGTTTAGGTCTGGAGAAAAGCTTGGCCAGTCCATCAAATTCACCCTCAGCTTTTTTAGCAAGGCAGTGGTCGTCTTGGAGGTATGTTTGGGGTTGTTATCATGCTGGAATAGTGCCCTGCGGCCCAGTCTCTGAAGGGAGGGGATCATGCTCTGCTTCAGTATGTCACAGTACATGTTGGCATTCATGGTTCCCTCAATGAACTGTAGCTCCCCAGTACCGGCAGCACTCATGCAGCCCCAGACCATGACAGTCCCACCACCATGCTTGACTGTAGACAAGACACACTTGTCTTTGTACTCCTCACCTGGTTACCGCCACACACGCTTGACACCATCTGAACCAAATAAGTTTATCTTAGTCTCATCAGACCACAGGACATGGTTCCAGTAATCCTAATTTTTTATATGTCTTTAGCAAACTGTTTGCGGGTTTTCTTGTGCATCATCTTTAGAAGAGGCGTATGGTCTGAGCACTGACATGCTGACCCCCCACCCCTTCAACTTCTGCAGCAATGCTGGCAGCACTCATACGTCTACTTCCCAAAGACAACCTCTGGATATGATGCTGAGCATGTGCACTCAACTTCTTTGGTCGACCATGGCGAGGCCTGTTCTGAGTGGAACCTGTCCTGTTAAACTACTGTATGGTCTTGGCCACCGTGCAGCAGCTCAGTGTCAGGGTCTTGGCAATCTTCTTATAGCCTAGGCCATCTTTATGTAGAGCAACGATTCTTTTTTCAGATCCTCAGAGAGTTCTTTACCATGTTGAACTTCCAGTGACCAGTATGAGGGAGTGTGAGAATGATGACACCAAATTTAACACACCTGAGACCTTGTAACACTAACAAGTCACAAGACACAGGGGAGAGAAAATGGCTAATTGGGCCCAATTTGGACATTTTCATTTAGGAGTGTACTCACTTTTGTTGCCAGCGGATTAAACATTAATGGCTGTGTGTTGAGTAATTTTGAGGGGACAGCAAATTTACACTGTTATACAAGCTGTACACTCACTATACATTGTAGCAAAGTGTCATCTCTTCAGTGTTGTCACGTGAAAAGTTATAATCAAATATTTACAAAAATGTGAGGGGTGTACTCACTTTTGTGAGATACTGTATGTCTATATGTGTGAATTTTGTTTAATGTAGTAGATTAGTTAATAAAGTTGTTTATATTCATAGAAAGGATGACTGTAGTACATGATACAACTATATTGGTCACAAATCTGTTGAGCCTAAAGTTAGTTGCTTACAAATATTATTCTCAATATATTTATAATATTATTTTCAATGGCCATGAAAGTAATATTGCTCTAAGAATTAACAAGTACTTAAACATCAACTCATCGTATAGGATTGAGCTGACGTAACCACTGATTATTTTAATATTTCCTGAATTAAATATAATTCCCTTCTTGAGCTAAATTTATTACAACTCAGAAAGACAGGGGTATTGTGCGGTGTGCGTTTAACACATCCTCAGCTGATGTCCCTCCTTCAAAAATTCGATTACTCATCGAGTCGTGTCTACTTGAACAGAAAGATGAAGACTGTACCTCGACAACGCAAAAATATATATGTGTGTGTATATATATATATATATATATATATATATATATATATATATATATATATATATATATATACATACATGTATACACACACACATATATATATATACATATACACAGACACACACAAAAACACACATTTGAAATGAGATTGCCTTAAATATATTCCCAGCATATAGATTAGCATTGTACTGGCAGCAGGATCATGCCTCTTCTCTTACATTTCCTGGAGTCATCGGTCTTCTGCCACATTAAAGATGCATGGCTTACATAGATGTGCTGTCAGGGGACAGAAACAAACATTATTCACAGAGTGAAAAAAAAAAAAAAAAAGGAATATTGTGAGCACAGGAAATCAAGTGCCGCAAGCGAGGTTCATTCAAAGCAAACAGGAAGTGCATCACAGTTGTGTCTGATTTCCTCTTAATCAGGGGCTTTGAGGCTGTCCCAGGCTCTCTGCCATCTTCCTGTGTCTCTGTCTACAGCTCTGCTGGAGACACCCTGATCTTTGGGAATTTGCAGATTAGCATTTGTTAGAGGTTTAACACACACGCACACAAACCCACACACACCAGGCTGATGCAGAATCCAGCAATCTCACTTATCTCACATACCAGCGCTAAACCTAGCATGATGACTTGCCTGTATCCTCACATCTCTTGTTGACATCTGCAAACAGTTCAGAGTGTGACACATCTAGATCAAATGATCATTATCTACCATGGGGTGCAAAAGACCACATTTACAACCTTGGATTCAAAAATCTATTTAAACCAGTTTAAATATTACAAACAGAGAAAAATTATGATTTAAACTGAATACAAATTATTGTAAATTCTGCACATTTTATAAGTCACTAATTAAATAAGCAAATCTAGGATGTTGACCATGTTAACTTCTTTGTACCATAGATGTTGGTCAGATTTAACCTGGTCATGTGGCATCACTGTGAAATCGTTTGATTGACATGAGTTGGATATTTTGCCCATGGTGGGTAAGAGACCATCTGAAAAAGCCACAGATTGTGCTAAAATGGGCTAATAATGTGAAGGGTGTGGTAAGGGACCATCTGAAATGTCAACACATTGTTCTAAAACTGTGGATTATTTCTATATATCTGTTCAATAAGATGTACAAAAATACACAAATAGAACAGTCTATGAATACACACAGAGTCATGAAGACAAGTACAGGTGAAAGACAAAAAATAAAAATGCTTAAAAAAAAAAAAAAAATTAAAAAAATTTAACCAAAATGTATACATACATACGGAAGCGTATTGCATTCACTTGAGAAAAAAAAAATCTACTCTGTTTTTCTGAATTAACGACTTAATTATCTCAGAATTACGAGATAATTTTTCATGGAAAAAAGTTTTTGCTCTGTTTTTCTGAATTAACGACTTAATTATCTCAGAATTACGAGATAATTTTTCATGAAAAAAAAAGTTTTTGTTCTGTTTTTCTGAATTAACGACTTAATTATCTCAGAATTACGAGATAATTTTTCATTAAAAAAAATATTTTGTTCTGTTTTTCTGAATTAACGAGATCCCTCAAAATCCTGCCATGGAGCTCTATTTTAGCTGAATTGCATGGAAGTAAACATGTCCCGCCTTTCAAGTTTAATCCGGTTTTATTTTACTTTGGGTCTGAGACATTGGGAGATACTGCTGTCTTTAAGTAATATAAATGGTATTTTTATTAGTGCGTCAACTTTGCGCAAACACCTCAAGACTTTGCGCCTGTTCAGACGAAAAGAACATTCTGATCTGCTTGACATTGCTGTGTTTCTCCAGGTTCAGTTGAACCGATATGGTATGCTTCACGGATATAAGTAATACCATATCGTAATATAAAAATAGAGCTCCTGGCAGGATTTTGAGGGATCTCATTAATTCAGAAAAACAGAACAAAATATTTTTTTTTCATGAAAAATTATCTCGTAATTCTGAGATAATTAAGTCGTTAATTCAGAAAAACAGAGCAAAAACTTTTTTTTTCATGAAAAATTATCTCGTAATTCTGAGATAATTAAGTCGTTAATTCAGAAAAACAGAGCAAAAACTTTTTTTTTCATGAAAAATTATCTCGTAATTCTGAGATAATTAAGTCGTTAATTCAGAAAAACAGAGTAGATTTTTTTTTTCTCAAGTGAATGCAATACGCTTCCGTACATACATAAGATAGTTAAATAATAATAATAAAAAAAAAAATAAAATATATATATATATATATATATATATATATATATATTTTTTTTTCAGCAATGGGTCAGGAAAGTTTTCATTTTATAAGAAAGGATATACAATTTTTATTGTTAATTACTCTTAATGCATTTATTGATAAATTGTGGAGGATGTTGTAAGGGGGAGAGATACAACCCACCCCCCACCCAAGTTTGAGTGTCCCTTATTTTACAACTTCAAAAGTGGCAACCCTACAAAGACCAGATTTTGCTTTCTTCCATTGAAGCACACAAGATGCTATTTAGAATATTTTAAAATCATGCTGGATATCATGAATCATCAGGTTTTGCACACACTTGTGGACTAGCTGGAGTGCATGCTGTCATTAAATCAGTTATGGTAATTTTCTGTGAAATTATGCTGAAAATATAATTTGTGATTATTGTTTGTGATTAAACAAAAAACAAGCAAAAGCATCTTCACTAATGATGTCAGACGTTTGGACGCCACTGTATTCCAGAGTGAGATTTCAAAACACTGCGGCATTGTGAATTTCGGTGTTAAAGTGATTAGGCAAACTCAGCAGTAGGTCTTTGGTAGAACAAATTCATTACATGCAACAAATTACTCGCAAAGCGCAGCGTTTTTAAGTGAAATAGCAGCAGATGTAACATGTTAGTGGATTGCAATAAATCAAGGGATTTGCACATCATGAACATATAAATCAAACATGTCTGTGTAATAGCGTTCCTAGCCATTGAGCTATTCACAATGCATGTCATTTATTCTCTGTAGATGACATATGCAAGCTGATGACTTTGATATACATCACCCCCTGGTGTGTATAATATTTCTCACCCTCTCTTTATCTAACAGCTCTGTTGTGCCTAAAAATTTTGTTGCTGATTTGCTTTCTCCTTGTTCAAGGAAAAGACATTCAGGGTTTGCAAATGTGGGCAGCTTACCGATTCATCAATGCTGACTTGCGTGATTGTGCTTACGAGCGCTGTTTTGTTGTGGAATGAAATAAGGTACCTCATATTTTGGCAGTGTGTTTGTCTTTAACGTGCAAGCTATATGCCTGCCAGGACCTTGCCCTAATTAGCAGTATCACAGAGATCAAACGTAGAGGAGAGTAGAGAAGAGAACAGGAGAGCAACAAAGGACAGAGAGAGAGCAGATGAAAAAAGTGGGATAAAAGGGTTTGCAGCCAGTTACATTGTGTAATGGGTGCCGAGTTTTGAGAGAGCACATCGATTCATCCTCTATTATGGATGAAAAAAAACAGCTCTTTGGTCGAGGCTCAAGTAGGCCCTGTTGACAGATACATACAGGGGTGTCTGTGCCATTCAGTTGTCTCGTAAAATTATGCCATTATAAATAGGGAAAAAAGTGGGGCAGGCTTTGTGAAGACAAAATCGTCAGGTAGTTAATAATGCCAGTGTTGATGGCTGTTGCACAAAGACACAACAATTACAACATTAACATCAACAAAACAATGATGTACAAATAACCTCAGCCATTTATAAAGAAAATTAATGGTGAAGTGTATAATTTCTGTGCCACTAGCTTCACCAAACAGAATCACAATAATAATAATAATCACTATATTTAAACCAGTTTCCTCAAACATTTCCCCCAAACAATAAGGATGTATCCTACCATTGAAGCAATTCAATCTTGATGTACTGCTTTGATGTTTTCCCGCAGTCCGCTGTGTTTATTGTGCTGAAAAACAGTTAGATTCAATCCAACCAAAGTGAGACACTCCAAAAAGCCTGTACATGGACGGACAATTCAAAAGACAGGCAAGTATTGTGAGAGATTGAAGATGTTCAGTGAAATGGAAATAAAATAACATTGACTTCAAAAGCCAATTTTTGTATTGTCTAATCAATGGCTTTACTCATCTACCACAATAATGGAAAGTATGTGTGTGTTTGTTTAATTATTATAAATTCTATCTATAGATATCTAAATTATCTTTATTTGAGCAGCAATTCTCAGCAAAATGTGATATGTGATTAACTGAAATTCAATTGGCTGATTAATTGGTATATTATGTAATTAAATTGTTAAAGAAATTGTAATTGATTAACAGCCCTAATTTTAAATTTAATGAAATGACTTGCATCCCTTTAAGATATATTAAAGAAAAAAAAACTCAAATGTTTGCCAAAGTAACTAGCCATATTACATTGGTAGATAAATTATCACTTTTTGGATATGTAAGCTATATGGACTTCTCTTTTTTTTTACCATTCCATCTATTAATACCAGCATTCCTGCCACTCTCCTGGTATCAAACCACAGCTCACATATTTCCAATGAGTTTGGCTAATGGCGTGAAACGTTTGTGCTCCATTTGTTTGTTTAACTGTTTATTTAATCATGAACCATTAGCACATTATCATGAGTTAATGGTTAAAATGGCCCTCTGTAATTGCATACAAATCTCCACACTTCTTTTATTGATGTTTCAGCCTTTACATATTAATCAGTCCTATCTGGTTGAAGAATCAAAACGTATTAAAGGCCAACTGCCTAAATTTGCAACTCAGAGGCATTTTTTCCCCATCAGAGGTCAGATTGGGGTCACATCTCGCCTCCGGAAACAATTAAAGGCAGCATTATTATCGAGAACGTACTGGCTGGCTCAAAAAGCCTCGCCTGGCAATAGAAAATGTGCAAGATAAGGGCTCAGCAACGCTCCTGTGAATTATAAGTTTGTGCTCACTGCTCAAAGACCTTTTATTGAGATGCATGTTTGCACTCCTGTGTGCTTTGTTGACAGAGCAGTCAGGGATTTTTAAATATCAGCAACCTAAATTATATTGAACATCCATATTGTTTCTGGGTAAAAGGTACATGAAAGTAATCAAACTGAGCCCTGGGAGCTGATACGTGCATCAAAAAGAGCTTAATGCAACTGAGTGAAATGCAAAAGCAGGAGACCATGTAACTTCAGTGACAGAAGACTCAAGGACTTTTATTCCTGAATGCAAACATAAACATGCCACTGAGCAGTTTTGTCATGAATACATAATTCACATTTGTTCATTTCTGAGGGTAACTACTTTTATGATACTTTGGGGTCTTTTTGTGTTCCAGGAATAAAAAGTCATAGGTGTTGGAACGGTGTTCCAGATCATTCCTGCCCATTTTGACCTAGATGCATTGGAATTTCAGTGTGTTGCCACATTAAAGGTTGAGACTTACTCTTGAGTGTGTTCTCTTATTCTGTCCTGCAATTCCATCATGGGGCTTGTTTAAGTCTGAGACACTCAAGGCTAATTTTCATGCCCTAAAGAGCTTAAGGCTGTTGCCCTGTAATTAATTATTTTCCTGCTTTCAATCATTTAAGGACCAGATGCTTTAGGAGCTGTTTTATTCAGCACTGATTGATCTGCCCTTGGTCTCTCCATTCATTTCATGCTTTCTAGTTTTTAATATAACGGTGGGAGTATCGTCCCGACTTTGAGGCAACTAATCATTCTGTTAATCTGGAGGATATGAAGTCTGTTGAGGTAAATTGTGATGCATGACATGTATTGTAAGAAACAAACAGTCCCTGGCATTAAAGACAGCCATTTCACACAAGAATGCAAAAAATTAGTGATTGAATGAGTATTAGAAGGTCTAACACACTGTGTGAGTGTGTATGGTCTTGTTTGAGTAGGAACCAAATGTCCAAAGTGATCAAAATCTGAAAAAGCTTCTCTGTTGGGACCTCAGATTCATAAGAGGACACAATATGTTTTTTCATATGTAAAAATGCAAAAAAGGTGTCTATTGGATGGGGTTAACAGGTGGCATTATGGTTAGGGCATTATAGCAGCAAGTTATTTGTGGCAGGGCGGAGGGCGGGGCCGGGGCGTATCAGGCTAATCAAGCCTCCGAGAGGGATAAAGGCCAATACAGACAGTGGTGCGACGAGAGAGAGATCATTTACGGACATGTCCGTCATGTGTGTGTTTGTCCTTTGTTTTAAGTTTATCATTAAAATATTATTTATATTGACAAGCCAGTTCTCGCCTCCTTGCCCTTGAACTACGTTATACTGATACGGGACCGGGTGTGTATCGTCACGACCCAGCCCCGCCCTCTGCCCTGCCACATTATTATAATAAGATTAATTTTAGAACAATTAAATTAAATGGCAGATCGCCACCATGATATAAAATGTATGTGTCATGTGTATTATATTTGTATGCAGACTAAGCAGTTTGCAAGTGATCATAATCAGAGATCGGCTTAACACATTACAAGTAACATATGTTACATAATCAGATTACTTTGTGGATGTAACAAGTACAGCAGTATTACTTTTTTTTAATTTACAGATATTTTTTTATATATATTAATTAGCCATCTAATTCTCTTAAAACTACTTATTAAAAATAATTTCACTTCCCCACAACATGCTCTTGTTGCTCTTGGTCTACACTGTGTAATGCCCATTTAACAGTGCACAGCAGTGTTTCACCTATATGCATTTTGCAGCGGCGCTACGCCGCTGCTGAATTAATAGCGATGCTGTTGGGATTTCACATGGTTCATTTAATATTCTTGACACAACATAACACTTGCCAGCCTTAAAGAGACCCCACCACACACACACCGTCACGTCACCACAGAACACACGTGGACCATAAGCTCAAATCTGGTCTCAAATACGCAGACTATTTTAAATGTGCGGGTGAACCAGTGAGATTCGCAGCGGGGATTATGAAACCTGTTTGAATGTGGTACAGAATTGTCTGTTGCAAAACTCTTATAGTTCAGTGATGAAAATAGTTTCAAATAAACAACCCCACATTCTAAACGGCACTGACAAAGAAAACATGAGAAAACAAATTAGAAGGCTTTTCAATTCTCAGATCACAACACTTAGAAAAATGTACCATGGATGTGTAGTAACACTAACTGTACTGTATTAGCGATGGTAGTTGTGGCATTAAAAGTTTCTAAATGTATTTAGATTGCTGTTATTTCATTACAAAAATGCCATAGTTGTTTATATAGAAACCATAGTTACTAATTATGGTAGTGAAGACTCATGTGTGGTTTTACCTATGCCATGAGTGATTGCAAATATCATTGTAAAACTATGGATACTATGTGCATTTACATAATTACGGACCAAGCTATCAGTTTTCATCTGTGTAAAATCTGTTCTCGTGAAGGTTAACGTTTAGCAAACAAACAAAATCACCTAACTTGTAGTGGTACATGCTTGTGTACTTGTTAAATTAACATTTCTGTGCACTGTGACTTAGACCTATAAACAGGGACCTACATAACGTTAGATATTGTTTGGATGTATGGCTATAGATAGCTAAATTGATGCTAAAATGCTTTAAGGTTGACAGTAACTGATCAAGTTTAACTCACATTAAACTAGTTATCTTGTTCAAATGTACTTATCTTTAGGGTTGGCTGAATTAACAGTTTAGCTTTGTTTTTTGTTTTTCCCTCTTCACATTAATGTTATAGACTCTGCCGACCCTCGCATGAGGAGACCAGAAGTCTCAGGTAATGAGTCTTTGAGTCTGTAAAAAAAAGTCAACAAACTGAAAAAATAAAACCAAAGCTTTTTTGAGGTAATGTGTAATGTTTGTTATCTTGTTAAAATGGATTTCATAAAATTGGTTTAGAAAAAAGTACTGTTTAGGAACCGGTATCGAAGTCAAGGAAACCACATTTTTTGAACGATACCCAGCCCTACTTACCACACATTCCAAACTTGAAAAAGCAGTACCTATTTGATTATGAAGATAAGTGTTTTTGTCTTTTCTAGCCCTTAGGTAAGCTAGGATAATGGTAATTGGTATTATCAATCTGTTAGCTTTCTGTTATGCAAATAGAAAGTCTTAAGGCCCTATTCTTGTTTAGGTTACTGTAGTACAGCTAAATCTTGTTGCAACCACATTTCCATATTACTGTTGTTAGCTACAGATACTGGATTGTAAGATAAAAGTCAGTAATGTATTCATGGTTAATGATGAGCCCTTTCTCCAAAACATTGTATTTGGAACACAGTTTCCAATGTAGTTGTCAATGAGATGACAGTGAGAGGGCGATGTCACAGGTCCATGAGGAAAAATTAAGAGACTCATCACCTTCAGGTTTCTCAGATGAATAGTTCTTAAACATTATGATTAGAGTGTCATTTTATTTTTGTTGCGTTTTGCTGTGGTTGCAGAGACTTTGCAGTATCCTTCAAAGGTCCACTGTTTTACAGAGTTTCTCAGTCTGATGTCAATAATTTTGTGTTGCTAAACTCTAAAAGACAACTTTGTACATATCTTTAAGAACAGAAGTGGGTTGTTTGAGGACAATGAAGACTGAGAAAGATTGTGTGATAAGTCAAAATAAAAATTATGTTCAAAGCTTATACACCTACTGTAATCTTTAAGTTGAAATTCCATTATTCATTGTAGATGTAATGAAATTTAAAAAATGTTGTGCAGCAACAACACTCTTTGTTATGTCTCTATTATCAGGTTACACTTGATTGTGAAGAGGTTCCTATGGTACTGAAGTGCATGTCATGTTCCTGCTCTGCTGGGAAAGCACTATGCAATCACAGTGGCATTTTGGTTTCAAACTGCTCACTACAGTACCATGGGCGTCAAGATGGTGTCATTGTCTGTGTCATGCACAAGCTCTCAAACTGCTTGGACTAGCAGTTTGTAATGACTTTTGTCAATTAATTGTTCATCATTATTATATTACAGGGAATTGCACCAGAGGCTACAAATGACATGGCATTGTGTAAACCAGTGGCAAAAACAAAAAATAGGGTCAGGAATGGGGTGAAGTACAGGAGCTATGAAAAGAGGGTTGGATCTGGAACCTGAGACATTGATGCAATATTCAGATTTTTGTGATGTCTCTTTAACACAGGGTGGGGATCATCATCCACCTTGATGCACCTCAACTTGCAGCCAGTCTTCAACCCAAGTGAAACACCCCCATTTGGGCTGGATGAGGTAAAGAGTTGCAATGTAAAAAATGTTGCACAAGTTAAACACCTGATCACAGTTAAAGGCCAGGCATGCCTTAAGAAGAGCCACAAGTATTATTATCAGGTTCAAGGCCAACTGGCCTTAAGCGGACTTCAGAGATACCCACACTGACTTCACAGTTGAGAGAATATTTAGGGATGTGGAGATAATCAACTCAATGCAACACAAGCTGGATCATTTCTATCATAACATCTACATTGATGTCTTGAGTTGTAAAACTTGAGGCAGAATTGTATAACATGTAAATAGTTTTAGGTACATGTGGAAGGTGAACAAGAGACAACCTATGAAATAGATATAATCAATTCCTGTTGTAAATATTTTTTGTTCTTACAACAAGAGTGTTTCACATTTTTTTACCAAAATCAAAAAACAAGATTGGAAGCAGTTGCTTGCAAACGTACATTTAATAAAGCTTCATTTGTGTCGTAGTACAAGCACATACTGTATACAGGCAGTGATGAGTAAATTGAGTGCAAGTGTGGTGAATTAGAAATTGGGTGATGAGGAGCGGCGCGCTCTTTTAAACAATGATGTGCTTCCTGCCTGCCGCCCTACTCCATGAGTGACCTTACCAACAAGCTTACATCATCCCTCTCATGAATGCGCGACACAGAGATGTACGGAAGTGAACATTTGTAGTCAAAAAGCATACTTTTATTATTTCTAAAAATAATCAATTGTTTGGGTTCTGAAGAACTTTGTCATGTGGATTATTTTGGTGCACCCTAAATATGCATTTTGGACCATCAAATAATGGAGTACATTCACTTGCATTGTTTAAAGGTGGGAATCCTAAAAATCTTAAATTCTGTTTTGATGAAGAAAGAAACTCATACATTTTAGATGGCCTGAGGGTGAGTAAATTATGAGCAAATTTTAATTTTTGGGTGAACTATTCCTTTAATGTTCACCATGTAAAACAATACTTTTAGAGGTACTATTCCCCAATAACTTAATGATTATGTGAATGCCCTGCCCATACAGAAATTAGTTCTGCTGGCAAAAGTGTTGCAGTAAAATCTTGATTGTGCTGACTTCCTGTGGGTCCCTGGTGAGTTTCTTCCAGTCCATGAACTAATTACTCTAAACCTCCCCAGCATCCACCACAGCCATCTTATTCCACACATTACTGAGTCTGAGGACTCCAGAGACCTGGCCAGCAGAGAAAGAGGAAGAGTAAAATTACAAGCACAGAGCCCATGTTTGAATGACGGCATTTTAGAGATTTGCGTGGTTTTAATAAAGGGATTGATAGACACAGATATAGATAGACAAGAAAGAGGGAGAGAGACAGAGAATTAAATGTCCCCAGGACTGGAGAGACAAAATCCCTGGTGTGGATCATTACTTAAATGTCTGACAGCACACACATACCACACACACGCACACACACACACACACACACACGTTCAGACTTAACTGATGATAATTGCGAAATAGTCAGGTTGCTCCATCTAATTACTTCTGGGGGGAGTTCTTGGTCGAGGGGGATTAAACTGGTTGAAGACAGTAGTTATTTGTGCAAAGCATGATATCAATTGACAGATAAAAATAACACTGCCTTGTTGTGGTCTCGAGAGTGGTTAGACATTAAAGTCTGAATTTTGCCTGCAGACATCACACATGAGTTAGCTGAATAGCTAAATGTTCTGTCACTCGATTTGCCAGACAGGTACATTCGTGCATCCCTGTCCCCCCTGTTCTTTAACAATCACATCACCCTCCACAGCACATGACTCATTCTAATGAAACTGAGTAAAATAAAGTTTGCGCAGAAGTTTATTAGTGGTGCTTGCTAAAAAGCTAGTGCACACTACATGACTCCTTTGATGTTTTGAGTCTGTGACTGGTCTAGGGCTGAAACGATTAATCAATGTGATTTGACAATGTCGACAATAAAAACTGACAATTTTTTTGTTGTCGAATAGACGTTTGATCTCATTTAACATTAAATGGGATCACATTAAACTAATGATGGCATGCGCGAGAGCATCACAGCAGTTTGCGCCTGACTGAGGAGAGGAAGAATTACACAAATCAGAGCCCAGATGCACTCTAAATTTCACAGCTTCAGGTGATGTATAATGCAAAGTATGAGAGAATAAGAAGGTAAAAATACAAAATAAGAAAATACAGAAGCACTCTCATTGTGAAATAAGTGGAGCTGGATCTGCCGTTCCACTGAAACAAAACTTGCAAGTCAGAGCGTCTTTAAAGGAAACACCCATCCGTTATATCTTTAATGCAGTTATATTTAATGCATTGTAACTTTATTAAAGTTCAAATAATACAGAAGCAGGTATTTCTCTGTGCAGTCTGCGGCTCTTCTATGAGTTGCGCAAAGTGTCCAGATGTAAGGGGGAGAGACTGAAACTGCACCTGGCTGATGTACACTTTGTCCGGGAAAACTCATCCCTCGAGCACGCGTACTTACTGCAGCTAAATTATAACGTAATGGCTCACGACTTATTGAATCATAATACAAGTGTCACTGCATATTTCTTATTTTGAAGAAAATTGGCACTATGCCTCTTTATTAATAAGAGAGAAAAATAAATATCTAAAACTCCTTTAAAACAACATACAGCTATACTGCAGAATAATTTGTTTTATTTGAGAATGTTGAATATTAAAAATCCTTTTAAAAAAAAAGATGCATTCACCTCAGCAGCAGCATATACAATATTTTAATTTGCTTTTAGAGAATAGATCTTGAATAAAAGTATATTTTGCATTTACTGCACTCGCAGAAGTACAGTTGAAGTCAGAAGTTTACACAAACTTGGGTTGAAGTCAATAAATAAATTTTTTTTACTTATTCCCTAGAGTTACTATGCGCCCACAGGGACCAGGTGCTCAGGCATCTCAGCCGCTTAGGGCTTCAGGTCAACTGGGAAAAGAGCAAGCTCACCCTGGTTCAGAGCATCTCTTTTCTCGGCATGGAGTTCATCGCCGCCTTCAGGCCAGGCACCCCTTTCAAACTTTTTCAGAGGCCCCTGGGGCATATGGCATCCTCCGCGGCGGTCGCGCCACTGGGGTTGATGCATATAAGACCACTTCAGCACTGGCTCCAGACTCGAGTCAAGCATGGCGCTGAGGCATGACGCACTGTGTGATGGTCACCCCTGCCTGCCGCCAAACATTCAAACCCTGGACAGATCTCAGCTTTCTATGGGCAGGAGTCCCCTTGCAGTAGGTGTCCCGACGTGTCTGGTCACAACCGATGCCTCCAAATTGGGATGGGGTGCCGTGTGCAACGGGCACGCAGCCGCGGGCCATTGGAAAGGGGCCCCGCTGCGCTGGCACATCAACTGCCTAAGAGTTGTTGACTGTATTCTTTGCCCTGCAGAGGTTTCTCCCGCTGGTTCAGGGCAAACACGTCTTGATCACATCAGACAGCACCACCACGGTAGCACACATAAATCGCCATGGTGGCGTACGCTCCCGCCACGTTACAACTCACCCGTCGTCTCCTCCTTTGGAGCCAGCAGGGACTCACATCCCCAGCAACCTCAATGTGGTGGCGGACGCACTATCACGACAACACTTGCCAAGTGGAGAGTTGGTCCAGCAGATTTGGGAACAGTTCGGCAAGGCTCAGGTAGACCTGTTCGCCTCCCGAGAGACCTCCCACTGTCCGTTCTGGTATGCCCGAATAGAGGCTTCCCTCGGGGCAGATGCACTGGCACACAGCTGGTCCACAGGGCTGCGCAAGTACGCATTTCCCCCAGTGAGCCTTCTTGCACAGATGCTGTGCAAGGTCAGAGAGGACAAGGAACAATTCACTCTAGTGGCTCCCTCGCGACAGCCCCTCCCTGGCAAATTCCCTTGAGGAAAGTCCTTCTTTCTCAGGGATGGGGCAACCTCTGGCATCTGCACCAAGACCTCTGGAATCTCCACGTCTGGCCCCTGGACGGGACGTGGAAGATCTAGCTGATCTACCACCTGCTGTCGTAGACACGGTCAACCAAGCCAGAGCCCCTTCTACCAGGCAACTTTAGGCCCTAAAGTGGCGCTTGTTCGCGAATTGGTGACCCACAAATACCCAAAAAGGTGCGCAGTCAGGTCGGTGCTCTCATTTCTGCAGGAGAGGTTGGAGGGGAGGCTGTCCCCATCCACCTTGAAGGTGTATGTAGCTGCTATTACAGCCCACCACAACGCAGTAGATGGCAAGTCTTTGGGTAAGCACGACTTGATTATCAGGTTCCTAAAAGGCACCCAGAGGTTGAATCCCTCCCGGCCAAGCCTGTTCCCCTCCTGGGATCTCTCAGTGGTCCTCTCGGGGCTTCAGAGACCCCCCTTTGAGCCACTAGAATCAGATGGACTCAGGACCCTCTCTCTAAAGACGGCCCTGCTGATCGCACTCACTTCCATCAAGAGGGTCGGGGACCTGCAAGTGTTCTCTGTCAGCAACACTTACCTGGAGTTCGGTCCAGCAGACACATGTCATCCTAAGACTGCGACCGGGCTACGTGCCCAAGGTTCCTACCACACCCTTTAGAGACCAGGTAGTGAACCTGAAAGCACTGCCCCAGGAGGAGGCAGACCCAGCCCGTTCGTTGCTGTGTCCGGTACGTGCTTTGCATACCTACTTGGACAGCACGCAGAACTTCAGACATTCTGAGCAGCTCTTTGTCTGCTTCGGTGAACAGCAGAAAGGGAACGCTGTCTCCAAACAGAGGCTCTCCCACTGGGTGGTGGATGCCATTTCATTGGCCTATCGCACCCTGGCCGTGCCCCTGCCTTTACGGGTCCGAGCACACTCACCAAGGAGTGTTGCATCCTCATGGGCACTGGCCAGAGGCACCTCCCTGGCAGAAATATGCAGAGCAGCGGGTTGGGCAACACCTTATACCTTTGCGAGATTCTACAATCTCAGGGTAGAGTCAGTCTCGTCCCGTCTTTTCTCGTGTCCGACCTAGAACTCGGTAACACGCTGACGGACTGACCGGGTGAATCGCTTGCAGCGCCTTTTCCCTTGGTTGAGGTAATACCGTGCGCTTTTTTCCCAGGAGATCCCACTTACTCGGCTCCCTGGTTGATTCCTCCCTAGCCCTCTGGGTCCGCAATTCAGCTGAGGAATTCGCCAACCCAATCCACTGCAGGTACTCAGATCTACCCTGTAGGTGCTGGAATAGGTGCTCCACAGGCCAGGGCTCCTACGTGGACTTCCCCCCGTGTGTATTTTCCATGGTACGGCCGCCTTACGAGTGGGTCCGCGTCTCCCTTGGGCAGTTCCCGCTGCCCCCTGTACACCGTGTCTGTAGCAACTCCTCTCTCCGAAGAGGTGGGATCTACCACCGCGTCCATTTCCCACATGTGACCTAAAAGCCTTTTAGACAGAGAAGAGAGGCGTGGCTAGGCTCGGCTCATTCCCAGGTTGGCAAGCGTCGCCTTGTTCCCCTGCTTAGGGTAACTATAAGGATTTCGCCGACTTTATGGGGCATTGGGGAAGGGTACAAATGCAGTCTGATACAGCTGGTCGTTTTGGCACGTCAAGTACTACCAAGTGCATGGCGTGATTTAAATTGGACCACTAGTGTCGCTCCTTCGACAACGTCGAAGTGAGCGACAGACAGGGAACGTCTAGGTTACGCATGTAACCTCCATTCCTTGATGGAGGGAACGAGATTTTGTGTCCTCTCGGCCACATCGCTGAGCTGAGCCACTGTTGTGGCCGGACCATTTCTGGCTCCTCAGAAAAATCCTGAATGAAACAGACGCATTTCCCCGCCTTTATACCAGTATGTCCGGGGCGGGTCATGCAAATTCTGTCCGCCAACTTCTCATTTGCAATTTTTCATAGATCAGAGGTATATTCGGCGCTCAAGAGAGGCTTCTAGTGTCGCTTCTTCGACACAACATCTCGTTCCCTCCATCAGGGAAAAGACGATGTTATGAAGTGTTGTCTTGTTTCCCCATTTAAAATTGTCTAAAAATCCTTAACAAGATACATTTACTTGAGAAGCAACATATAAGATATTTAGACTTGCTTTTAAGAGGATATATCTTAAAAATAGGTGTATTTTGTATATACACGTGTATTTTTTTTTTAACTTGGTTATACTTCTGCAAGTGCAGTAAAGACAAATTATACATATATTCAAGATCTATTCTCTAAAAGCAAATATAAAAATCTTATGCTGTTTCTCAGGTGAATGCATCTTTTTTTAAAAGATTTTAAGATATTTTAAAATTTGTATTTTTAATATTGTATTCAACATTCTCAGATAACAATTTTTTCTTCTGCAGTATAGCTGCTAAAGAAAATGTACATGGTTTGAAATGAGTTTTAGATCTTTTTATTGGAAAACAAGCCGAAACAAATCATAAATGTATTTTGTTGCAGTGTATAATGGGGCATATACTACCCTCTCATTTTCCTTTGTTCATTTCAATCCAACTAAAAAAAAAAAAACGTATTAATAAAGCTGCGTATTGCCAATTTTCTTCACAATTAGAAACGCACAGTGACACATATTATGAAATCAATAAATCGCGAGCGATCATGTTATAATCTAGCTTTAGCAAGGCTAAAGCTCGAGGGATGAGCAACCCTAGTTACTAGTTACATAGCTAGCTAGTTACATGACCTGCTTCTGTATTTTTTTTTACTTTAATAAAGCTATAACACATTATGTATAACTGCATTTAAGATGTAACACTGGGATGTTTCTTTAAAGAGCTCCGACTCCACTTATTCCACAACGATAGTGCTTCTGTATTTACTTATTTGGTATTTTTGTATAATTCCCTTGTACTTTTTAATGTATATCACCTGAAGCTGTTTGGAAAGTTTAGAGTGCATCTGGACTGTGAGCTGTGTAATTCTTCCTCTCAGTCAGGCGTGAACTGCAGTGCTGCTCTCGTGCATCATCATTAGAGTTTAATGTGATCCCATGTTACGTTAAACGAGATAAAATGACTATTCAACAATGAAAATTTTGTCGACAATTTTTTTATAGTTGATGTTGTCAATGACGTTGACTAATCGTTTCAGCCCTAATCATTACACTCAGTATTTCACTCCCAATCTAACCCACAACAGAGCAAATACACACATACACATGTAAAAACAAACACCCACATCCCAACAAACTGATGAGCTAAGCTGAATGAGCACACACCTAGTTAAATATAAACACGCCTTCTCAGCTGTACATATATGCATGCCTGCTCTTTGTACTCACACAAACAAGTACTCTGTATGAACTAGTTCCGTTTTGTGGGTGAGGAGCCCATTAGCATTCAGCGCTGTTTGTCCATTCACCCGTCCCCAGTACAGCGTAAACACCAGCTGTGAGAATTCAGGTGAAAAGAGAGAGAGTTAGAAGTATAAAGAGAAAGTCCAAGTTTTTTACCACTATCGCAGAGGGGAGTGGGAATGCAATCAATTTGATCACAGGAAGTCAGGACATGTACATAACTAAAGGCAGAACCAAAGGCCACAGAGGAAATGGACATACCAAAAGGAAGCCATGAATCATGTTTCAACACCTTGAAAGGAACCAGATTGTTTAGGCATGGATCTCTGTCAGCATTACAGAGGCACATGGCTTTTTTCTTACCCATGAACCCCTTGGCCCTAACATATGTGTTGTGAGTGTTGGAAATGGATCATCATCATCTTCTTCTTTTCCCCCTCACTGTACTTGGAAACTATTTTCTGTCTCAAATGAGGCCACAACATTAATAATGCAGCATCCGAATGGCCAGCAACCAGAAACTTGTTACAGTAAAACTTTGACACATCATCAACAGGAAGAGTCTGCTCACCCTCTAGAGGAACCTGATGGATAATTACACTGGCAAGAGTTTAGAGTTTTATGAGTTGTGGGGTGACAGAAAAAATGCTGCAGTCTGTTCCGTATAAGCCTTGCAGACATACCAGTATACAGCACATACTTTTTCCTGAATACACTTGAATATTTAGCAGCCCTGTTAGTTAGTTAGAGTTACTCATTTGGATGTGGAAGATACATGAGGAACAGTTTTTTTTACTAATCCTTGCAGATAAGACCAGCATAGACCAGCTGGTTTACGCTGGCAAGAGCTGGTCTAGTTGGTGGATCATGCAGTAGTCCATGGAAGTCTTTTGAAGGCATACATTCACATTGTATGATGATTGTATTTAGCAAAAATGAAATAACATCATAAGTTTAGATTTTGGGTGAGCAATTCCTTTAAGACGCATGTTACACCCTGTCTAAACTGGACGCGAGCGATGTCGCATTGCAACGTCTTGAGGCTGTCTACAATGGTTACGTCAAAGCGAACATTCTGAACCATTTATTGTCTTGTTGGAAGGAGTAGTGCTTGCACGTGCAGCTCAAAATAGAATGTGGCATCCGTTTACTGTCCGCGCAATGATGCATTCAGTATAGACAGCGTCATTGATTATAATGGCATAGAGACGTAAATATAGATTTCGCATTAGCAACTGTTGATCGTGATACTTCTGCATGTCCATCATATTGAAAAGTTCAAGATTCGCTTGTAAATATAGGAGTATTAAAAGATCAAGAACAGTCTTTTCAAAACAGTTTTCACAAAATTTGATTTTTTTTTATAAATGTTAGGTAATTCTGCATATTAAAGATGACAGATTTTTTTCTTTTACATGAAATTAAACAGGGTTTGTAAAACTCTTATTATTTATACATTTATAAAATAATTTATCATCAATGCACAGATTGTTTGACGCTTCTAAAAAAAACGGGGGGTAGTTCTATACCATAAATTAATCAAGCTTCAAAAACAGCTATAATATATTTAGCATATATTTGTTATCAATTTATATTGTTTATAGCAGTATTATTCACATAGTTAAATACTTTCTATCCTATATATTAAAAACCATAAAATGGGTTTGTACTAATCTGAGATAATACATATTTGCAATGCAATATATTATGTACATCTATATTCTTACCATAAATTGGCTTGTTTTAAACATATACATTTAATAAATACATTGCAATATACATAATTTACTTTAGATTAGCTAGTTAAGTTATCTCTGATGAGTAGGCTACAACCACATAAACGAAAACATCTTTGTTACAATAGCGCTGTAAATAAATCATAATTGTTGCAAATTTCCTGTGACAGCTCTTGTAAGAACATTTTTATAACTAACTCGGGAAAAAAAAAGCTTTCTATAAATAAATACTGTATATCACAAACCAGACAAATGAGGTATCTACGTATGGTTATCTATAGGGTGCATATTAGCATCCAAAACGCAACATAATTGTGACCAGCTATTCTGGTCTTTTTAGCAGGGGAACAGACCATCAATCTGAAGCCTTCTACCTGAACCACCGTGGAGAGAACTTCCTGAAAAAGACACATACAAATATATTGTTGTGCCAAAGGAAGCCAGTGCTTAGTGATGTGGAAAAGAGCTACAGTGTTTACTTTCTGGTACTTTAGTTCCATCACAGCCAGTTTGTGTAAAGTGAGTTCAACTCTGCCACCCAGGAGTTTAGAGTCTCCCTCTTTCGATCTTTCACTTTCCATCAGGTCAAAATATAACCACACTGTCTGCTGATCCTCCTTTCCATACCCCCCTTTACCTATAAATCCTCCTCTCCATCCGATGTCACCTCTCTCCTCACCTTGCCTGTGTTTGTATTTACACAGATGGTGTGTGTGGATTGATGTGCTGTTGACTGCTTTGCAAGGTTCATTGCGGACAAGTTAATCCGGCAGCGACAGGGCCAGGGAGAATCACCATTAATAACGCATGGAAGGAACAAATAATATATAATTCCACAGATCTGAGGGCTTACTGTTGTCCTCTCAAAGTCAACAGAGACCTGTATCTCTCAAAAAAAGGGGATGGAAACAGGATGTTTCGGGGTACAGGTTTAGAAACGATATGCTGAACACGTGCTGTCAAGAGAGTTTAGTAGACCCTGTAGAAGTCTGTAGGCCCTGCTGAAAAAAAAAAACTTAAAGCAGCCTAAGGTGGTTTGCTGGTCTCAGGGGTTTAGCTGGTTTTATAGGGGTTTTGAGCAATTTTCAACTTGTCACCAAAGATTTAACATACATTTGCTATATAAGTAAGCTGTCTTGGCCCAATCTTAAAGGCTTAAGGACAACAAAGGTATTGGAGTGGCCATCACAAAGCCCTGACCTCAATCTGATAGAACATTTGTGGGCAGAACTGAAAAAGTATGTGCGAGCAAGGAGACCTACAATCCTGACTCAGTTACACCAGTTCTGTCTGGAGGAATGGGCCAAAATTCAAGCAACTTACTGCAAGAAGCGTGTGGAAGCCTACCCAAAACATTGACCCAATTTAAACAATTTAAAGACAATGCTACCAAATACTAACAAAGTGAATGTAAACTTCTGACCCACTGGGAATGTGATGAAAGAAATAAAAGCTGAAATCATTCTCTCTACTATTATTATGGCATTTCACTCTCTTAAAATAGTGATCCTAACTGACCTAAAACAGGGAATGTTTCCTACAATTAAAGTTTAATATGTTTGGCTAAGGTGTATGTAAACTTCTGGCTTCAACTATAGCTCCTATTACAGGGCTCCAGACTGTGACTAAAATGGTCGCAAATGCGACCAAAAATCATTTATTGCAACTAATTTTAAAATTGCCGCCAATGTCGGGATGTGTGCATTATATGCGGTTTCATCAGATATTTGTTTATTTGAAAGGAGTGATGCCAGAATTAAGCTGCTATAAGAGAGACTGAGGATAGTCGTCACAAAGTGAAGTTGACACAAAGGCTGTATCTCAGTAACAAGAGATTTATGTAACCATCTGTTGACAGGCATGTATACTATTGTTCAAGTACTGTATTATAGGAAACCTGGATGCCCAGCTTTTGATGAGGAACTGGCTGTATTTTTCTCTGCAATCTTACTACGGGGACAATTTTGATATAAATTAAATTAGCACAATGCCAACAATTAAGAAAAACTATATGAAAATATTTTTGTCTAACAATATATACAATAAATTTTGTCTTGTGTGTTCTTCAGGGGTGTAAATTAACGAATTACAAATTCTCAAGTTACTGTAATTAACTACTTTTTCCCCAAAAATTGTACTTTAAGTAGTTTAAAAATGTTATACTTTTACTTGAGTACATTTTAAGTGCTGTAACTGTACTTTTACGGTTCTATTTTGCCACCGTCTGTTTGCAACTTCCCTGTCCTGAATTTATTTTTATCTATCAACATGATTGGCAAGGGAGTGATCAAGCACAGTTTACAGCTTAACATAGCCAGCGGCACCTGAAAGGCCTTTTCGTAGTGAAAAAGGCCAATTGCTTGATCGTGTCATGTGAGTTTAACATGCTTAAGCCATATATCAGCATTAATCCCCCCTCTAATTTGAAGAGACAGAGGTAAATTACATATTTCTGCTTACTAGATTCTGATTGTCTATCATGTAGCCTGTAATTGAACTATCACTGAGATTATTGGGCTGCTGTGAGTTATTAATGAAATGTTATCAATAGGGATGGGTAATAAAACAATCTTGTTGTTTTTCCTGAAAAAAGAGAGATGTCCTCGTAGTTTTCTATATTTAGCCCATGTTTTACATCTAGAACAGGGGTGTTCATTATATCAATCATGATAGCAAGAGCACCACTGGTTGGTTGATCTAGGTGAAATATAAAAGATTTACTTTATTTTCTGTCGTCTGTAGCTGCAAGCCATTTTATTGACAGGCAGCTAATGTTTGAGCACTAATATGGGTTCACGCCTAAATGATCAAATACACTTTGTCATTCCACCAATGCCCATCTTGGTGAGGATTTAATGTAAACGCAGTCGTTTGTCTTAAGTGAACTTAAAAACTGACAAAAAGCATATTTGCATCAACATGTTGGTTTGAAGTGTACATACAACCAAATTGAGCACTGTCTAGTAGGCTATATATCATATAAAGGCTATTACTCAAACAATAACAAGGAAACGAGAAAACACACTACTTTTGGCCAAAAACTTCAGTAACTTTAGAAGTATTAATGTAATAGAATAAAACAGTGACATTTTTAATATAATATTTTTTATAAATATTGTTCGTTTTTTTAATAATACTGACCCCTGATGTAGAGTGTGTTAATTGGTATAAAAATTACCAGGAAATAATTATAAAGGCTACGCATAATTATTAAAGATATAAAAGTAGCAACATTTGCAGAACAATACTTCAGCAGAACATTCCACCAGACACAAACTTCATAAAATTGTGCATCATGCATTAGAATGAGAACACAACTATATCTTGGCTTAAAAGATACAAGAACTAAATTAATGTTGAACATTGTATCTCAAAAGGAGGACAATGTGGCCCCCCATGTGCTGCTAAAAGAAATAATTCACACAAAAATGAAAATTCTCTTATTTACTCACCCTCTTACCATCCCAGATGTGTATGACTTTCTTCAGAACACAAATTAAGATCTTTAGAAGAATATGTCAGCTCTGTAGGTCCATTCAATGTAAGTGAAGCGGTGCCAAAATGTTGACACGCCAAAAAGCAGCATAAAAGTAATACATACAACTCCAGTGGTTTAATCCATGACATTAGAATTGATATGATAGGTGTGGGTGAGAAACAGATCAATATTTAAGTCTTTTTTGCTAGAACAACTTCTCTCTGACCAGTAGGTGACGATATGCATGAAGAATGTGAAACCCCAAAAATACAAGAAAGTGAAAGTTAAAGTGGAGATTAACTGAGCAGGGAGGAGAATTAATAGTAAAAAAAGAATTAAATATTGATCGGTTTCTCACCGCTTCTATCAGATCGCTGATTTATGGAGCTTCAATATTTAAGCACCGATTCACTTTCATTGTATGTACCAAAAGAGCAGAGATATTCTTCTAAAAATCTTAATTTGTGTTCTGTAGAAGAAAGAAAGTCATACACATCCAGAATGGCATGAGGGTGAGTAAATGAGAGAATTTTAATTTTGGGGTGAATTATTCATTTTTTAAGCATGATGTAGCCCCTGTACCAAACAACTTTTCCCATGCCTGCTTTAACACGACGTGCTAAGTGATCCTGCTTCTTTAACTTATTTTTGCATTCCTTGCATTGTTTGAACATGTTTTATGCACAACAATAATGCTCTGTCGACATTAAGGGAAATTTAGACCCAACACACAACTTTTTATGTAATTGTTTCATATATTACTTTTAAAATGGTGATCAGTGTATTGAAAATAACTTTTTAATTTAATATTTTAATTCCATTTATTTGGAATCAGATTCATAGTGTTTATCATAGAAAAGTGATGTATTTTAAAAGTTGGCATATGGTGTTCATTATAACGGGGCATAGGTTTTGCAACTCAGTAATCAATACTCCCTACTCACGAGTACTATAAAATGTTGGGGTTAGTAACAGTACTTCTATTTGAGTCAAGTATGATTTTTCAGTACTCTTTCCACCCCTAGTGTTCTTTGTATTTAATCTATTTCAAATGTAAACCTCTAATTAAAACAAAGAGAGATTTGCAACAACTAACAAATTGTAGATTTATTAACATAAATATTCAAGATCAAATGTTCTTTCAATGTTCAAACTCAAAACACCAAGCTTTGGATCAATTCCAACCGAAGCAATGACCCAAAAGTGACAGTATTCACATTCAAATAAAACGAATCAATTACAACGAACCAATTCACACACTTATTCCATAGACAACTCTCAAAAGATTCAGTGTTCAAACAACTCAGTGAATCACTTGTTCAAAAGCTCAAACAATACAATTCAATCGTTCAATGAAGCGAAAATAAGCAATTGTTAAGAGTTTGTGACTGAAACAAGCGTGTGTTTACTCTTACATTGGAGACCATACGAAATACTTCTTGATAATACAGTTTAAGCAACGTGTGATCACTTAGTGGTGTTTGTCTTCGTTTCAAGGCAAGTGGTGTGTAATGCAGGAAGATGACACACACTGAAGAGCAGATTCACTCGCTCAATCCAGTTTAGAGAACGATGAAAATGATTATAGACGATTATACACAATGTTGAGAGAAAGGGACAGAAAACTCCACTAGCGTTCCGTCAAGCAATCCATCGGCCTACCGGAAACTTTTCCCGGGTGTAGCGATTCTTTGTCCGTGATCTGAGTCTTTGATGAGAGTGAGCTCTTCGATACAGGGCCACACGCTGTTCGAGAACAATATTCCTCTGAAAGACAGATTGTGGGTGCTCACAATAAACTCACAGTTCCTTCAAAATCAAACAAAAAGCGGCAGTTTAGCGTCCAGCTGTTTGTTAGGCAAATAAACTCGAAACACGCAAAATAAAATTACTAGATGGAGATAGCATGTTTTAGCACTGTTCTTGAGAAATATTTAGGTGAACTGTATTTGAAATTCCCACTTTTTTTCAGATGCTGTTCTTGGACATCTTTCATACTCAAATGCGTTCTCTTTATTTCTCTCCCTCCCCCCACATGGTTTTCTTAGGGAATACATTCACATTTCTGATTGGCCCATTACATGCAATCAATCATCCAAATATGGACATTTTACTGGTTAGGAGTTTCTAGAACAGATAAATACTTATTCATATGCAAGATATGTACATTTAAACACATCACATTTAAAAGGTAACTCATGTAAACACAAAATACATTTAAAACAATAACATTAAAGCAAAAATATAGATTAAAAAATGAGTGGGCTACATTTAGCTAAAAGTCCAACTGCATTTTTTTTTTCTCTAGCAGAGTTCAAAACCTTAAATTATAATTACAAGTACATTTTCATTATCAATAATATTTTTGTTTGTTTGTTATAGCTCTTGGATTAATAAGCAAACATAATCAAACCGCATTGCATTTGAATTAAGAATTTTTTTTTTAAATAAGTTCTTTGGTCAAATGTAGTTTTCTTGAAAAGTTATTTTGGGGAATGTGATCACATTTGTGTCATTGCAGGTTGTCATGTTTTTTTTATGTCATAAATTTAAAAAATGTATTAATCACAATATGTATTAGGCAAAAAAAATAATGTTTTTGTATGTCATTTTTTCTATAATTTTTTTTTAGAAAGTCAATCATTTAGAAATGATAAAATATTTATAAAATACAATCATTTAAATAATTTAGAAATATGTATTTTTGCAGCTATTTTATTTTGTTTTTGGTATTTTAGAGAAGATTATGTTTAAATTAAAGAGAGATTGGAGATTGAGTTGTTCCTCCCCACACTGTCTTTATATCTGCCCCTTAAAAGTAGGGTTTTATTTGTATTTATTTTTAATTTTTTTCATCTTGAGTCCATCACCATTCAAAGTTTACAGACCTTCACCCTCAATCATAAACAAATCCACATCTTACAAATACTTGTATCTTTTCAATTGTTGGAATTAGATCAAAGTGGTCCTCCTGATTAACTGTTATGAGCATCATTGTATATTTTTGTGTTTAAGCAGAATGCAAGGACAGCCACCATTGTACAATGTTGTTGTGCCCTTGAGTCAGTCATATCAGTACAAGGTTTCTCTGGGACTTACAGTTCTCAAACGTTTGCTTCGTTACATCTCTGTGATGCGCGCTCATGAGAGGGATGACGTAAGCTCGTTGGAAAGGTCACGCGTCACGTGGAGGAGGAGGCAGGTGAAAGCGCAACAAAGCGCGTCATTGTTTGTCCAAAACAATTTTAAACATGATGCCGGTGGATTTTGATTTTAGAAGAGAAGAGTAGATGGAGTTATTTCCCTAACCCTATCTATTTGAGCCCAAATACACCAATGAGGAACTGAGGGAGATGGAGGAGGCTGCAGCAGCAGTGCAATCACAAGTCTCGGGGAGGCAGAGCTCTATGGAGAAATGGTGGTGCACATGTAGTAAATGCCAACCAATGTCAACAGAGGTAGAGAACCTGTGCTGCCATGATTGGACCATAACAATCCCACCATTGGAAACAATTAACGAGGCAGCCAGTAAGAACACTCCTAGCCCTAGATGCATTACTGAACATAATGATTTTCCACAAATTCTGAGGCCCAGCATTTTAAAGGTGTTTTTCAGTTTGCCACAAATAAACTGGAAGCGTCATCCAAGGACACAATGGCACCCTATCAGTAGAGTAAGTATCATGTTTTGTTTGTTACTATAGCTACTACAGCTGTGGCCAAAAGTATTGGCAGTGACATAAACTTTGTGTTTTGCAATGTTTTTTGCTTCAGTTGATGTGTTGTTGATTCACATTTCTAGATCAGATGCATTTTAAATAATTGCAAAAAGCTTCATTGGCCAAAAAAATTTACTTTCTCACAAAAACCCAAATTTCACAGTTTTTTGGCCCTGGCACAAAATGGCCAGCCAGCATAATTTCACTAATCATATCAGCAGCACCTGGGAAAGTGTGAACGAGTACTAGTCAGGTGAAATCACTCTATCATACTGATTGAATTGTAAGAGCAGACTGATTTCTATAAAAGGAGGGAAGAAGTGCTTACAATCATTGTGTTCTTGTTAGCAATGGCTACCTCTAAAGAAAGACATGCAGCCATCATTGCTTTGCATCAAAATGGCCTCACATGCAAGGAATTTGCTGCAAAGAATATTGCATCTGAAAGAATCATTTATTGGATCATCAAGAACTTCAAGGTGAGAGGTTCAACTGCAGTAAAGAAGGCTTCAGGACATCCCAGAGTGTCCAGCAGGTGCTAGGACCGTCTCCTCCTGAGGAGTCAGCTACTGAATCGTGTCACCACCAGTGCAGAGCTTGCTCAATATTGGCAGCAGGTTGGTGTGAGTGCATCTGCACGCACAGTGAAGCGAAGAATTTTGGACAATGGCCTGGTGTCAAGAAGGGCAGCAAAGAAGCCACTTCTCTCCAAGAAAAACATCAAGGACAGACTGAAATTCTACAGTAAGTACAAGGATTGGACAGCAGAAGACTGGTGCAAAGATATTTACTCTGATGAAGCCCACTTCCGACTGTTTGGGACATCTGGAATATCGATAGTCCAGAGAAGAAAAGATGAACACTACCATGTGTCCTGTGTCGTGCCAACAGTGATGCATCCTGAGACCATCCATGTGTGGGGTTGCTTTTCATCCAAGGGAGTGGGCTCTCTCACAATTCTGCCCAAAAACACTGCCATGAATAAAGAATGGTATAAAAACGTCCTGGAAGAGCAACTTCTCCCAACGATTCAGGAGCAATTTTGGTGATTATCCATGCATTTTCCAGCATGATGGAGCACCATGTCACAAGGCAAGAGTGATAATGAGAGTGATAATGAAGTGGCTCGGAGATCATATAAATTTTGGATCCGTGGCCAGGCAACTCCCCGGATCTTAATTCCATAGAGAACCTGTGGTCAATCCTCAAAAGGCGAGTGGACAAGCAGAAGCGCACAAATTGTGATCAACTCCGAGCACAAATAAGGCAAGAATTGATCGCCATCAGTCAGGATTTGGCCCAGAAGCTGATTTCCAGCATGCCAGAGCAAATTGCAGGTTATGAAGAACAAGGCTCAACACTGTAAATATTGACTCTTTGCTATATTGAATGTTTTTGCCAATAAAAGCCTTTAAAACTTATGAAATGCAAAACACTAAATTTATGTCACTGGCAATACTTTTTGCCACTGCTGTATATAGAAATATATAGGCTATATGACAAAGTTTTCACACATACCTGAGTTCACTGGAAAAACAGTATGGGCACAGCCGATGAATTCAGATATCGACCCTTTGTTTCTTTCGATGGTCTGCAATCCTCAGGGGCAAAATGTTCACTGCACACCCTCCAATATTTGAGAGAATGTAGGGGTGTACTGATATCCAGGTTCAGCACGATAAGCCAGGCTTCAATCGCCCATGATCATGTGAAGGCAATCGACGAAAAGTTAATATTTTTAATTTGGGGTTTCTGAAGGTTGAAGCATCCAGAATACACACACTAAACAACCATTTTAAACAATACAAATACAAATCTACAGCAAAGACAATTAAACTTTTGTACAGCGCTCCTCTTGTAAATAATGTCGCGCTTCCTGCCTACTCCTCCGCATGACACGTGAACTTATGTGAACTTTATTTGTCATGTGGATTATTTTGATTCACCCTAAATATGCATTTTGTACTGTCAAAAAAATGTAGTACATTCACTTGCATTGTTTAAAGGAGGAGGTCTGAAATGAAATACTAAAAATCTTAAATTCTGTTTTGATGAAGAAAGAAGAAAGATACATCTTGGATGGCCTGATAGTGATGGAATTATCAGCAAATTTTCATTTTAGGGTGAACTATTCCTTTAAGGGGCATATATTTAATCAGCTCTACAGGCACTATTTGAGGTGCTTCTAAGCACACAATTATTTATTTATTTATTTGCCAAGCCCAGTAGCATTTTTTTCCATTGAAGTTTTATCCCAATAGTGAAAATTTGTCATGGGTCCCATGTTTTACATCCATATAGTGGTATTGGTTTTATTATATAATTATATAAATATATTACTATATTTCTATATAATATAATGGTATAGAAGTCTGTATAACAAATTTAAATATTTTCCAGCAGTTCTCATCATTGTGAACAAAGATGTGAGGAAGATTCATACAGAACAGAGAAACAGCCAAGAAAAGGAATTTAAATGAAAATAAAAATTCTACAGTTTTATCTAGTTGAAAAAAGACAACTGTCATGTTTGAATTAACAATGAATCACAAGTGACTTATTTATGGAGGAGAAGAAGATACAGCAAGGAGAAAGAGACTAAATGAAGGGCGTTATAATGAATGACAGGAGAGATGAAACAAATATTAGGCAGATTATGCTTTTGATTGACATTATGCTTTTATCTCATCCCTTTTACACAATGCCATTGAGAACAATTAGATTTTCAAACCTCACCTTGCATACCACCTCTTTCTCAACCTAATAATCATAAGGATAGAGGGAATTTGACATAGAGTACATGTCTATTCCCAGGGGAGATAATGGCATTCAGGTTTTCCTCTCTGAGAGGTTGAATTAATCTCCAAGGTGACACTGGGTATAAAAGCTGTCGATAGGTGGCCAGAGATACCCTGTATGAAGCATACTGAGTGGATGCTATAAGCCCAGTGAATTCACTCGCCGAGAGATGGATAAATTTTTTACAAGGTGCCTGTAAACAAATCAGAGATTCACCTTAAGAAAAGAGTTGAATATGAGCACAGAGCCTCCTCACAGTGAGGAGCCAAAGGACAATAAAAATCACTTGACTTGACAAAGGATATTCTGAAGTGTTCAAAAGTCATTCACTTAGTTAGCACTGCATGAGCGGAGAATATTTAGGCTTTATACTATATGAAAATGTTGGTATGTGGTTATACAGTTGCATCTCAAAAAATTAGAATATTGTGGAAATGTTTTTCCATTATTTAATTCAAAAAGATGAACTTTCATATATTCTAGATTCATTACACATAAAGTGAAATATTTCAAGCCTTTTTTTTTTTTTTTTTTTTTGTAATCTTGATGATTACGGTTTACAGCTCATGGAAATCAAAAATCCAGTATCTCAAAATATTAGAATAAAGAATGTATAATACAAAAATGCACTCAATACTTGGTTAGAGCTCCTTTTGCATGAATTGCTGCAAATAATTGTTGCTCAGTGGTCCAAAGTCCTCTTTCAGATGAAAAGTAAATTTTGCATTTCATTTGGAAATCAAGGTCCCAGAGTCTGGAGGAAGAGTGGAGAGGCACAGAATCCAAGTTGCTTGAAGTCCAGTGTGAAGTTTCCACAGTCAGTGATGATTTGGGGTGCCATGTCATCTGCTGGTGTTGGTCCACTGTGTTTTCTCAAGTCGAGAGTCAATACAGCCATCTACCAGGAGATTTTAGAGCACTTCATGCTTCCATCTGCTGACAAGCTTTATGGAGATGCTGATTTCCTTTTCAAGCAGGACTTGGCACCTGCCCACAGTGCCAAAACTACTAGTAACTGGTTTGCTGACCATGGTATTATTGTGCTTGATTTGCCAGCCAACTTGCCTAACCTGAACCCCATAGAGAATATTTGGGGTATTGTCAAGAGGAAAATGAGAGACAGCAGACCCAACAATACAGATGAGCTGAAGGCCACATTCAAAGCATCCTGGGCTTCCATAACACCTCTGCAGTGCCACAGGCTGATTGCCTCCATGCCACACCGCATTGATGCAGTAATTAGTGCAAAAGGTGCCCCGACCAAGTATTGAGTGCATAAATTAACATACTTTCAGAAGGTCGACATTTCTGTATTTTACAACAAAAAAAGTCTTGAAATATTTCACTTTATTTATAATGAATCTAAAATATATGAAAGGTCCACTTTTTGAATTAAATAACGAGAAAAAAAAACTTTTTCACAATATATATATATTTTTTTTAGATGCACCTGTATTCTCAAAGAATGTGTTTTTGGACTCTAGTCTGACATTTTCCTGGACTCAACCCATGTTTTTTGATTAAAAAAGCAATTGGACAGTGAAAGACAAAAGAAGATATGAGAGGATTATTTAGCTTTTCATTTTTTTTTAATGCTTTGTGCAGCATTTTGAGCGTATGGGAATGAAAATACACGCACATCTCAGCACTGCTATCTTTTTACGAGGACGTTCCATTGAATTATTTGGTTTTTATACTGAGGTAAGGATATTTTCTATTCCCTGACCCTAAACTTAAAGCTAAACCTAAACCTTTTTGCATTTTCATTACAACTTCGTTTAGTGTGTTTGATAAGCCTTTTGAATTAGGACACAATTGGGGACAGTTTTCATAATGCAGTTTATGTCAGGTTTTCCTAAATTGTGATGACATTTTTGTCTCCATATTTAGGTTAGCCTGAAATGCAAGCACTTACACACACACAGACACACAATAGTTCCCTATAACAGACAACTAGTGTATCAGTAAATAATGGAGAAATACTCTCATTACGGGTAATTTATTTATAAATGAAATGCAGATGAGTCATTTAAAAAAAGTAAAAGCCTTGTTATGGTGTAATTTAATGATCATTAAAAATAGACAAGTATGAAAGAGCACTTATGTGTGATGATGCATGTCTTTGAGAAATATAAAATCAAATTATGGAGCAATTTGAGAACTATTAAATCTGTATTTACGATTTATTTGCATTAAATTTGAAATCTGATAACACAAGAATGATAATATACATAGACAAAGTGTCAATGACACACCTTATGCACAACATTTGCTCATCATTTTGTTACACTAGCTCTAAATAAGATGCCTTTGTTGGCAAATGAAAATTGCACAACACACCCTTTTTATTCCAAACAAAATCACTTGAATTTACACCACAACTTAATTACGATTACTGAATTCATAAGGATCTTCCCTAGAGGACTTGAAGGTAGCAATATATTCCCCTATGAGTGTCATCCACACAATTGACAAACCCAACAATTACGTATATTATTTTGTTTTCTTTCCTCAAAAAGAAACTGAATGTTTTAAAGGTGTTGTTCACCCAAATAATTTAAATTCTCTCATCATTTACTCACCCTCATACCATCCCAGATGTGAGTGACATTCTTTCTTCAGCAGAACACAAACAACGATATTTAGAAGAATATCTCAGCTCTGTTGGTCCTTAATGCAAGTAAATGGTGATCGGACCTTTGTAGCTCCAAAAATCACATAGTAAACATATGTTGTAGTAAACATAGAAGTAATCCATAAGACTCCAGTGGTTAAATCCATATCTTCATAAGCGATATACTGTAATAGGTGTGAGTGAGAAACAGATACAAATGTAAGTCCTTTTTTTACTCTGAATCTCTACTTTCACTTTAACATCTGAAAGTCACATGTGGTGATTGTTTAGTTTCACTTTCACAGGAGGGTAAATAAATGACAAGATAATTTTGGGGGGCGTGAACTATCCCTTTAATGTGTTACCTAGAAAAGCATGAGATTAACAGCTCTTAGTAGGTTTTACTGAAGTAACGTCTCACACTATATATACAGTGTGTCTTTGTATTAAATCATGGTGCTTTTACTCATCAGGGAGAAATTAATTGTTCATTAATCATCAAGCTATAGTAACAAAATGTTTAATTTCTCAGATACCACGAGGGTCTGTGTTTAAATAATCCTTAAACGCCCTCAAATGCTTAACTAAAGCACATTTGAATGGAGCTTTAATCACGGTCTGTTAGACTCTTCCTTTTAAGGGCATAATCACTTGCAATCCATTAGATGTCACTGAAATCCTGATGTATATTATGTACCCTCATTATGTAATGCACTGTTCGTGAAGGTGATAAACCTGGGCTTGCATTCGCCCTTTTGCTCAAAAACAGTGGCATTATCTCTTACACTTTTTTACCCAGCTCAACCCTTGCGCTCCACTTCACCAGGAGTGTAAGGTCACGAATTACAAATACTCACGTTATTGTAATTAAGTAGTTTTTTCCCAGGAATTTAACTTTTTTAAGTAGTTTTAAAATTGTATACTTTTACTTTTATTTGAGTACATTTTAAGTGCTGTAACTGTACTTTTAATTTGCTATTTTCCCACCATCTGTATTCGCTACTTCCCTGTCCTGATTTAATTTTTATCTATCAACATGATAGTCTAGGGAGAGTGTCGTGACTCCCGTCAAATCAAATCACACATAAAAAACTTGAATGGCAGCTGCAGATTGGCGCCTACTGTTATGGATGTGGAGGATTCCTCAAACACAATTGAACACCTGAACATCACGGCCGCACCTGAAAAGGCTTTTCGCAGTGAAAAAGGCCATTTGCTGACTTAAATGATTTTTGGAGCTTCGAAATTTTGGCAACCATTTACGTGCACTTTATGGACCAAAAAAGAGATATTCTTCTAAAAATCTTAATTTGTGTTCTGCTGAAGAAAGTTATACACATCCAGGATGGCATAAGGGTGACTAAATGATGAGGGAATTATTCCTTTAAAGCCCAATGTGGCACCTGTACCAAACAACTGCTCCAACGCCTCTATTGTGAGGGACATGAAGTGCCAAGTGACCCTGCTTTTTTTTGTGATTTGTTTGCATTCCTCGCATTATTTTGAGCATATTTTATGTGAAACAATAACTCTCTCAGTTGGCATTAAGGAAAATTTAGACACTACACATAAACTGATTTTAATGTAATTGTTTCCTACATTATGATACTGAAAATAACTTCTTCATTTTTTTATTTCTGTAATCATGTCACCCTTTTATTTTATTTTTTATTTTTTTAAATCAGATTCATGTAGTGTTTACAGTATCATAGATAAGTAATGCATTTTAAAAGTTGTCAATCACAAACACCTATAAAATACATACATTTTTTATTCTATCTGGCAAGCAGCCATAGAAGGGAATGTAAATTACAGTATGTGTGTTACATTTTTAAATTGCAGCATAGTGTTTTTATTATAAAGGGGCATAGATTTCGCAACTCAGCACTCAATTCTCTCTACTCATGAGTACTTTTAAATGAGCTACTCTTTTACTCTTACTTGAATAATTTTTAGGACAGGTACTGTTACTCTACTCAAACTACATTTTTTAAGAAGTAACAGTACTTTTACTTGAGTATTATTTTTCAGTACTCTTTCCACCCCTGCACTTCACTCCATCCATGAAATAGAACAAATTCTTATAATGCCCCTGACAGGGCAGAATCATTCTTTCTGGAGATGCTGATTGGTGACGTTATCTTCAATTGGTTTAAACTTTGCCCTTGCTGCCTGGGGATTGGCAAACTTAATTTCACCAAAAGGTCAACATCAATAAATCTAGTTGAACAACAGAATGTGAGAGAGAGGGGTGCAAAGGGAGAAAAGATGAGGATGGGAGAAGAGAGCGATGGTACCATTACCTTAGAAGGCAGAAGTTGGACGTACGTACGAGAGAGAGTGGACTGTGACCCCTGTGACCTGATGGCCACCGTCCAAAGTGCAGATGGAAATTAGAATCTCCAGCTCTGTGGCTCCACCTCCATGTCTCCTGTTTATTGGTACTGACCCTTGTCAAGATTGGGTCCTATTTTCATATAATGGCAAAGCTACTCTATTAGCAACAATCGGTAGCCATATAATAAGATGAAAGTATAATTGAAAGAGGGAGAGAAATAAAGAGAGGCAGAGGGTGTGAGCAAAAGAATGAGATGGACAGGTAGTTGACCAGAGCTAAAAGGACAGCTCAATTTATTTTGTCCTGAGAGGTATGAGAGAGAATTCAACATAACAAAGACATCACTCCCATTAACCAGCATGCCATTCCAAATTGTGTTTGGGTTTACACAGTCAGATATGACTCACCTGTACAAAACACAAGCATTAATACATTATATTACCTTTGACAAATGCTGACAATCAAACTGGCCATTATCTTCTCGTGGATCTTTCTTTCCTTCTTTGGCACTGAGGTGCAACACATACTCTACATGGCCAAAATAATGTGGACATCTGCTCCTAATTAAGGGTTTGGGTATATTAAGGCAATACCCACTCCTAGTTACAAAATGTCAAGCACACAGCCATGCTATCTCCTTAACCCTCTGGGGTCTGAAGGTGTTTTGGGCCCTGGAGAAGTTTTGACATGCCTTGACATTGGTGCTTTTTTCAGTTGCTTAAAAACATATTAATGGCTAATGTCTGATAACACTGTATTCAGCACAAACTGTGCTACAATAATATGTGAGCAGCGTGTATTTTTGAGAAAATAACGTTTATGCGTTGTCTTTGAAAAAAACAAACATTTTAAGCCATTGAAATAAGGCCATATAACACATAATAAACATTTGTCCATAAGCCTTTTGAGAACTGGAGCTTGTAGCCTATAGTTTATGTTACAAAATGATGTGAAAACCATCCTGATCACTCATTCATACAAAAAAATATAGTAATTTTACAATATAACTTTTGTAAGACACTTTTAGTCTTAGAAAGGTCATATGCGAGGCGTGAACTATCATGAATACTGATTGTAATTCACATATGAGGAGTCTCTTCTGCTCAACAAGACTGCATTAATTTGATTCACATACAGTAAAAACAGTGATATTGTGAACTATTTTTACAATTTAAAAGAACAGTTTTCTATTTGAATATATTGTAAAATGCAATTAGTGATCAAAGCTGAATTTTCAGCATCATTACTGCAGTCTTCAGTGGCACATGACCCTTCAGAAATCATTATAATATGCTGATTTTCTAATATGGGCATATTTAAAGTGCATTTTACTCATTTAACCTGAACATATATTTGCAAGCACAAGCTTCGTTGATGATGAGGCAACAAAAGCACTAGTTTAAATATAATCTAAACATTCATATTTTTTTATACCATATTACATATCATATCATTGAAATGCCTGCTTTAACTGAAACAGCATCCTGGCTGGCAAGTCTGGAAACAGTCCCACTTGTAAAATATATACATGTTTATGTATTTAATATGTAAGTAAAACTAAATTACTTACTCATCCGAAATTGTATCCTCGGCTGGATCAAGTCTCTCTTCAAAATACAAACGTTCATTGGAGTCCCGCTCTTCTTCTGAGGAAAATGTTAACTCTTCATCACTATCCAGGAGCTTTCTCGCCTGTGTATCATGCGATCTTCCAAATGCACAGAAAAGTGAATGAACTAGAAGGCACAGTCGGGGGCGTTTGCTATTTGCATTGATCGCCTCAGCACATTACCATATGAATAGTGCCCTCTGCCTGTGGGTGTGATCACATTAGGGATAACCGCTGAGTCAGGAGAAACTGTATGTAGCGCCTCTCTAGCGTGTTAAACTATTGTGAGAGGTGGCTATCCTGAGTTCTTTAAAATCTATTCAATTAATTAAATAAGCTGGATTACTCTAATGAACTTATCAGTATTTAACTGGTGTGTGCGTAACTAAATTTATTATTTGAAATGCTTTTTCCCCTTAAATCAACATTTAAGCATTAATATTCACACTTTAACTTGAAATATCTAGGCATTACTTTTATCTTTAAAACCCTTCCACTTTTAAACCAAAAACACTTTTTCTTAATTAACTTACAATATCAAAATAGTCACAAACCACAACTGTTGTATAAAAAACAATATAAAAGATTTATTTAGAAAAAAATAGATAAGTACTTAAATGTATCTTTAAAAAAATAATCACTTCTCAAATCACAAATGCAGTTCAATTATCATTCAAAACATAAGGGCCCAAAAAATAAAATAGCTGGCAACAACCTAGCTTAAAATGAAATACCCTTAAAATGTTTAAATGATGCAGGCCTGTATGTAGCTCGGGTACGTTGTAGCCTTTAGCAACATGGCAGCTTCACCACGCAGGCCAGAACAAAAAACTACCTGTTCACTCAATGGGAATGTAGCCTCACGCGCACAAGATGAAAGCGACAGCAGCAGGAGATATTTCGAGAAGATCCAGGATGAAGAAAAGACCACTGAAGAGAAGATTCACAGAGTTGACGAGAAAACTCACAATGCCAAAGATCTCGGCAAAGTCCACACTCAGCAACGCTATCCGCTCCGTCAGGGTCTTTGTCCGCTCTTATTCACGCAGTTCCACACAGGCTTAACTAGGCCAGGTCGCTAACCGCTAGCTTGTTAGTCAAGTCCATGTAATAGCACTAGCCACTTAATCAGCAGCTAATGTAAACTTGTTTCTGTCTTCTTGTGCTGAGCAGTCCACTCAAACGACAGAACTATCACCATAAACGTTTTGTTTAAGAGTCCTGGTTTAACACTCTCACTAAACTGGTGCATTAAATTAACCTTAACAATTTTTTTCATTCAGCCGAAAACGCGCTTCTCCCATCTTACTCGTTCGTCCCTCCACTCTCTCTCCTTTTTCGTTTCTCCAATGTGATTGGCTCATTCACAAACCTTTCAGAAATAAAGTAAATTCACAAAACCTTTGTGTAACACTTTCTCCCTATTCTTACAGGCATTTTCAAAGCATTTTCACATACAGTGAGGAAAATAAGTATTTGAACACCCTGCTATTTTGCAAGTTCTCCCACTTAGAAATCATGGAGGGGTCTGAAATTGTCATCGTAGGTGCATGTCCACTGTGAGAGACATAATCTAAAAAAAAAATCCAGATATCACAATATATGATTTTTTAACTATTTATTTGTATGATACAGCTGCAAATAAGTATTTGAACACCTGAGAAAATCAATGTTAATATTTGGTACAGTAGCCTTTGTTTGCAATTACAGAGGTCAAACGTTTCCTGTAGTTTTTCACCAGGTTTGCACACACTGCAGGAGGGATTTTGGCCCACTCCTCCACACAGATCTTCTCTAGATCAGTCAGGTTTCTGGGCTGTCGCTGAGAAACACGGAGTTTGAGCTCCCTCCAAAGATTCTCTATTGGGTTTAGGTCTGGAGACTGGCTAGGCCACGCCAGAACCTTGATATGCTTCTTACAGAGCCACTCCTTGGTTATCCTGGCTGTGTGCTTCGGGTCATTGTCATGTTGGAAGACCCAGCGTCGACCCATCTTCAATGCTCTAACTGAGGGAAGGAGGTTGTTCCCCAAAATATCGCAATACATGGCCCCGGTCATCCTCTCCTTAATACAGTGCTGTATCGCCCTGTCCCATGTGCAGAAAAACACCCCCAAAGCATGATGCTACCACCCCCATGCTTCACAGTAGGGATGGTGTTCTTGGGATGGTACTCATCATTCTTCTTCCTCCAAACACGGTTAGTGGAATTATGACCAAAAAGTTCTATTTTGGTCTCATCTGACCACATGACTTTCTCCCATGACTCCTCTGGATCATCCAAATGGTCATTGGCAAACTTAAGACGGGCCTTGACATGTGCTGGTTTAAGCAGGGGAACCTTCTTTGCCATGCATGATTTCAAACCGTGACATCTTAGTGTGTTACCAACAGTAACCTTGGAAACGGTGGTCCCAGCTCTTTTCAGGTCATTGACCAGCTCCTCCCGTGTAGTTCTGGGCTGATTTCTCACCTTTCTTAGGATCATTGAGACCCCACGAGGTGAGATCTTGCATGGAGCCCCAGTCCGAGGGAGATTTACAGTCATGTTTAGCTTCTTCCATTTTCTAATGATTGCTCCAACAGTGGACCTTTTCTCACCAAGCTGCTTGGCAATTTTCCCGTAGCCCTTTCCAGCCTTGTGGAGGTGTACAATTTTGTCTCTAGTGTCTTTGGACAGCTCTTTGGTCTTGGCCATGTTAGTAGTTGGATTCTTACTGATTGTATGGGGTGGACAGGTGTCTTTATGCAGCTAATGACCTCAAACAGGAGCATCTAATTTAGGATAATAAATGGAGTGGAGGTGGACATTTTAAAGGCAGACTAACAGGTCTTTGAGGGTCAGAATTCTAGCTGATAGACAGGTGTTCAAATACTTATTTGCAGCTGTATCATACAAATAAATAGTTAAAAAATCATATATTGTGATTTCTTCAAATACTTATTTTCCTCACTGTATATAATTACACAACAAATATATAACATTTTAAATGCTGGATTCAGTATAACATGAACATTACCAAATATGCATTTCTCTCATTGAGCAAATCATAACGCCATTACTGTTCAATGAATCTTAACTTTTAAACCTCTATTTATTAAACTATGAAATGATTTATTAAAACTTGTATATCTTATATTAATGAACACATTTCAACTGGGCTACATGTACATCGCTTTGTTTCATACAAATGACATTGCAGGAGAACTTTTGTTTCAAATTTTAATTGTTTTATTTAAAAGTAGACATTTTAAGCTTTCTTTAGACATATGTTTCATGTTTGTCTGATAAGTATTCACAGAGTTTCAGTTCATTTTTTTTGACATGTTTCAGATATATGCTCGCAAACACAGAGACTGCTGAAAGCTCACCCTTTTTATTTTCTTTATTTTACAAAAGCACAAGGATTTGTTGTTATTTTCAGTGCACACAAATATAAGTAGAGCCTTTATAGTCTCTAATGTTTTCTTACACTTATCTGTATGCCCCAAAATGACAGAGAATTTGATGTTGTTTATGTTGTTTTAGGTCCAAGCTGGTCAAAAGCTGGTTTGAGCTGGTTAAAAGCTGGTCCAAGCTGGTCATTAGCTGCTTCATGCTGGTTATAAGCTCATTCAAGTAGGTCAAGCTGGTCCGAGTGGATCATTGCTGGTTCAAGCTGGTCACTGACTGGTCGACCTTCTTCCTTTTTTCCAAAAATCAGGTTGACCACCTTGAGTTGGTGTGTCCAGCCTGTAGCTGTTTTATGCTGGTCCTTTTTTGTGCTGGTCCTACAATGTTCCAAAACAGACACTTGCTTAAGAGGGATTTTTCAGCAAGTTGAAGCTATAAAGTGAGTTTTTGTGTGAAAGCAGCAGAACATTTAATGTTTTTCACAATAGTAAATTCAGCAGATGTCAGCTGCACCCTGCACCTGCTTTTAAAATACCTCTCAAGTTTATAACTCAGCTGTTGATTGATTGCCATCCATATTGACTGTGAGATCCAGGGACTGGTTTTGCAAGGCCAAGGCCAAAGGTGAAAGTGCACATGCAGTGTGAGGGTGCATAGGGGCAGCATGGGAAAGTGTGCCGGGTTGGTGACAGCTCGCCTCTGCTGTGGCTCAGCTGCACTGCCACAATAAAAGGTGACAGGTCCAATCAAGCACTCCATCAACAGCTCCTGGCCTAATGCTCTCTCATGTCAGACTGAGTTAGTGAAGACTATGGTGACTCCCCCACACAAGAGAACGATAGCAAATGAGAATAACTCTTTAATGGAGATCCCAAGCTTTGTAAAATAGAAACATTTAAGTATCTGCATACTTCCAAATGGTTCACCAATTCTATCTCTTTGTCTGCCTCTGTGCAAACCTCTCCTCATCACAATAGAGCTGCGAGAGGTGCTGAAAAAACTAATATTTTGCTTTTCGCCTCAAAATAGCGCCGACATTGACTACACTGTCTCTGTCTATATTTCACCCAATATAGTGGTGTGGTGTGGCATGTCACAAACATACTGGCAGTGATAAAGAGTGAGTGATGACTCTGAAAACTCATTGATAAGACAGGTGAGTGCACTAGTAAATTGTGAGATGCAATTAATCCACTCTTACAGTTTATCTGATTGAAGTCAATGGAGGGCTGGGAGATGATGAAAAAGTGAGGGACAGGCAAAAAAATTAAGGTAGGGGAGTGTGACTAGAGGAGAGGACAAGTAAAGTAAAAAGATGTGACAAAGTCTTGTGAGGAGATAAATTGCTCAGGCTGAGCGAGGATTCCACACGCTCCCTCTACCAGCAACAAGGGCAGATCTGCATCCTTTGGCTCACACCGATGTGGCAGGTTCATTCAAAAAAGCTGCATTGAATTGGAGGGAATTTCTGTCACCAGCTCTGCTGACTGGAATGGGACATCACACTCACAGTTCACTCCATGGGGTGCCACTCAAAAAGAAAATCCCTCTTTAGTTTCAGGGCAGGTGAACAGGAGTTGTGTGGTGGACTCAGAACACAACTGGTACTCTGCTGAGGTCAAATCAGGACATTTTATCATTCATCCTAGTAACAAGGAGATAATACACATTTTTATATTGTGCTATTTGAACCAGTTAGAACCCTTATGAAAAAATATTGTGCATATCAATGGCAATACCATGGCAAATTGATAAAAACCATGATACTACATTATTACCATATTCATATACCATGGTATTTACACGTGGGACAACTAGTGAAATGGGACAATGAAGCATAGACTATTGTTCGAAAAACCAGCATTAAAGGGATAGTTCACCAAAAGCCTCAGTTACCACACACTTTTGTTGTATGGAGAAAAAAATGCTTAATGAAAGTGATTATGACTGAAGATATTCTACCTGAAATACCCTTTTGTGTCAAGTCTCTTGTAGCTGAGCCAACAAGGGAAAATAACTTTATTGTTAAGAGTAACCATTTATTTAAATATGCACCCAATTTAAAATTAGATGATTGCAACAGGCTCCATAAAAGTTGGGACAGTTGAGAGTTTACCACTTTGTAACATCAACATATCTTCTAATAACACTTATTAATCATTTAAACACTCAAGGCACATTTGTAAATTTTAGCATGTGGATTTCCTCCCATTCATCCATAATGCAGGTCTTTAGCTGCACAATTATATGGGGCCTTCATTTCCGTATTCTACACTTTAAAATGCACCACACATTCTTTGCTAATTTTTTGAGCAACATATTCAGTACTGCCATCCAGATGCCATCTTTCCAGGGACATCCCTGCATTTTCCAGCAGGACAAGGCAAAACCGCAAATTGCGTTGTTTACAAGTGCATGGCTGCATAAGCAGAGAGTGCTAGAGTAGCCTGTCTGCAGTCCGTGACCTGTCTCCAATTAAGAATGCGTGCAGCATTGTGAAGCATACAACACGGCAATGATAGCCCCATACAACTGTGCCGCTGAAGACCTACATAATGGATGAATGGGGGAAAATCCACTTGCTAAGCATAACAAACTTGTATTCAGTGCTCAAAGCGTGTTGCATTTATCTGATTTTCAAAAAAAAATAAAAAATAAATAAATTTAAGAATAATAATTATTATTATTTTACAAGGTAAAACATCAAATAATGTGTTGTTGTATTTCTATCAATATAGCGCAGTATGAATAGAATTTTCAAATCACTCTTTTTTGTTTTTCTTAGCATTTTCCAGACTGTCCCATCTTTTTCAGAATTGGGGTTAACCTTTCCTCTGTTGAATTCTTCACTTGAAAGCTAACAGGGACATTTGCTTAGCCAATTTAGCTAAGCATTTGACCCACTACGTACACTAGTGTCATTAATTGATGCATGATTGTTTTGCTGTCTTTTACAACTGCAGTAAATAATGTGCTTTTGAAAGGATTTATTATCCTCAAATACACAATGGAATTACATGGGACTTTAGAGCTTTCCTCAAACATAGTTTATAACAGTTAGCAAAATCATGGGATTACCAGTAGTACTGTAATACAGTAGTACAAAGGCTTCTCTGTGTATGGTGAGACAAGGCCTTGTGCACAAATAGTGACGTCATGAATAAGGTTTTGTAGTGTAGCTGACATAGTTGTGCTGAAGGAAATAATGTTTTTTGGGCAATCTACCAATGTCTTCTGTTTTCCTTATATAATGAGTTCAAAAGATAGATTTTGTCAGAAACATTCGACTCCAGACACGCCTGGCCTCCTAATTTGAGATGAGAAGCTTTAGATATGTGTATTTAGGAAGAGAAGTGTTTATGTACAGTACATCTTAGTGGCAGCAGAATGCCAAAATCTCTGTATCTCTCTCTGTCTTTTCTCTAATAAATCTCTGCTTTGGCCTTGATGCATCGGCAAGTGTTCATGGGCAAATATATATATATATATATATATATATATATATATATATATATATATATATATATACACACACACATTTCTCAAGGTAATGCATCCTCATTGGCAACGATCAATCAAGGAATGCTACAATGTTGCTCACAATTCATAAATAAATAACCCACCAAACTGAATAAATCCCTAAATAAAACAAAATGCATATATAAATAAATACGAGGATCAGTTTGACCCACAGTTGACTTTTGATATCTGACAGGACTTTTTTTTCATATCAGGCCAGAACATTAGTTATTTTTGCCCTGCCAATGTTTTCTCTGGCCCCAACAAAACATAACAAAAAATATATATTTTTTTTATGTGTATATTTGTTCAATTAATATTACATTTTCTCAAAATATGCAACAATGCATTAATAATTCAAACAAATTTAGCCAATGATTTGACGTCTATGAATAATAATTATCAAACTTATTATCAAAATTTAAAAAAAAAAAACTTATCTGATTTAACCAGATTATGTTACAATGATGACCATTTTTTAACAAATGCTATTGTTTTAAAAATTTTCAAAACAACACAGAAATCAAATGATTAAGCTTGCAATACATAAAAACATGTGCATGATCAACAAAGGTTTAATTGTTGAAACCTAAGAACATAAACACTGGCATGATGGGGAAAGATCTGTAATGTCTCTGTAATAAAGCTTATGCCGAGAAAGTTCTTCATTGTAATTAAATGGTGCCTGTTTTAACATTATTTTTCACGCTTATTGTTATTATGTCATATATTCAGGTTATGGGTTCTCAGATAAAGAATGTCCAGAATCTATTAATACTACTTGCATGCATGCATACATAAAGAATGTGCTGTTTTAGGTGTAAGCACCCTTACCGCTCCCCCTCTCCGGACGGGCGCTTGACCACGCCCCCGCTGCCACATACCCCCACCGCCCGACTCAGGCCGGGGCGCCATCCGGCCTGCCTACCACTCCCCCCCCATTTCTGGAAAGGAAGTCAGCGACAGCCATCTGCACCCCCGGTCTGTGGATCACCTTGAACTTAAAAGGCTGGAGAGCTAGATACCAACGGGTTAGTATCCTTCATGCGGTGGAGCCACTGCAGTGGGGCATGATCCGAGCAGAGGGTGAAGGCCCGCCCCAGCAGGTAGTAGCGGAGTGTGAGGACCGCCCACTTGATGGCCAGACACTCCTTCTCCACGGTGCTATACTTCGTTTCCCTCAAGGAGAGCTTCCTACTGATGTATAGCACCGGGCGCTCCTCCGCCTCCACCACCTGCGAGAGTACGGCCCCCAGCCCCCTGTCTGAAGCGTCTGTCTGTAATAAGAAAGGGAGAGAGAAGTTAGGTGAATACAAGAGCGGCCCCCCACAGAGTGCGGCTTTAATTTGTGTGAACGCCTGTTGGCACTGCTCCGACCATTGGACCGGATCTGGAGCCCCCTTTTTAGTGAGGTCAGTCAGCGGGCTGGTGACGTCCGAATAATTAGGTACAAACCTTCTGTAGTAGCACAGCCAGCCCCAGGAACTGCCTCACCCCCTTTTTGGTCTTGGGCCTAGGGCAAGTCGCAATCGCCGCGGTTTTATCAATTTGGGGACGCACCTGGCCATGGACCAAGTGGAACCCCAGATACCGCACCTCCACACGCCCAATCGCGCACTTCTTGGGGTTTGCAGTGAGCCTCGCCTGCCTCAGCAACTTCAGGACCGCCCTCAGATTTTGTATATGCCGCTGCCAGTCATTACTATAAATAATATGGTGCTGGATGAGGTTTGTGCGACCCGGCAGGGGAGAAATTCCTTCTGAGGCAAATTCCTTCTGCAACCTGGCAACCTCTGCTCGTTGGCACGGGGAGAGGTGGTCTCCACAAATGGCCGGGGCATTGAGATCTAGTTTTGGACTTACCTCCGGTCCGAGCTCCGCCCTCTCTGGGACCACCGTAGCCAACGATACAGGGACCGCCTCCCTCCATAATTTAAGGAGGTTGAGGTGGTAAATTTGACGCGCATTCCCCCTATCGGTTCGCTTAACCTCATAATCGAGATCCCCCACTCGTCGTGTGACCTCGAAGGGCCCTTGCCACTTGGCGAGTAATTTGGAGCTCGATGTGGGAAGCAATACAAGAACCTTATCTCCCGGTGCAAATTCCCTCAGCCGCGTTCCCCTGTCGTACAGCCGGCATTGACGTTCTTGGGCCCGGAGCAAATTCTCCTGTGTTAGTTTTCCCAAAGTGTGGAGCTTTGCTCTGAGTTCAAGAACGTATTGAATTTCATTTTTGCTATTTGTAGGTCCTTCCTCCCAGCCTTCTCGTAAAACATCTAAGATGCTGCGCGGGCGTCGCCCGTACAACAGCTCAAATGGAGAGAAGCCGGTTGAGGCTTGCGGGACCTCTCGTACTGCAAACAACAGGGGATCGAGCCATCTGTCCCAGTTTTTAGCATCCTCGTGCACGAACTTACGAATCATGTTTTTGAGGGTTTTGTTAAAACGTTCCACTAGGCCATCTGTCTGCGGATGATACACGCTAGTGCGAATCGATTTAATGCCCAATAGATCGTAAAGTTCGCGAAGTGTGCATGACATAAACGTTGTGCCTTGATCGGTGAGGATTTCTTTTGGAATCCCCACCCGGGAGATTATTTTGAAGAGCGCCCCAGCAACACTACGTGCTGAGAGGTTGCTTAGAGGGACTACTTCCGGATATCGCGTTGCGTAATCCACTAGGACTAACACAAAGCGATGTCCCCGTGCTGTCCGCTCTAATGGCCCGACGAGGTCCATTCCAATTCTCTCGAAGGGGACCTCGATCAACGGAAGAGGGCGCAATGGCGCTTTTGGGGTGGCCGGTGGGTTTACCAGCTGGCATTCGCGGCACGCCGCACACCACCTGCGGACGTCACCGCTAATGACCGGCCAATAAAAACGGGCTATTAGTCGGAGAAGTGTTTTTCTTTCCCCTAGACGACCCACCCTTGGGGTCGCCGCCATGTGGTCCTCCGCTAGCTGGATCGCCGCCTCCAGCGACGCCGGGCGGTGGCACTGGACCCACTCCGCCGTTCTCTTGGGCAATCGCTGAGTGAACTGCTCCAGCACCACCTGATCGATCAGTCCCTCGACGTCGCGGTCCCCCACTAGCAGCCACTTCCGGCAGGCATCACGGAGCCGCTGGGCACACGCGAACGGGCGGTCGGTTTTCTCCAACTTCATGGCCCGGAACAGCTGGCGGTTCTCTTCGGGACTCCGACCAACCCGTTGCATGATCGCTCTTCTCAGATCAGCATAGGCCAGGAGGTTCATTGCAGGCAGTTGCTGAGCCACGAGTTGGGCTTCCCCGGACAAAAGAGGGACAAGGCGGGCTGCCCACTGATCGCGCGGCCAGCCCCAGATTTCTGCGGTCCGCTCGAAGAGGTCTAAAAACGCTTCGGGGTCGTCCGTTGCCCCCATCTTCTGTAACGTGGGCGGGGGCAACGGGGAGCGATGGTCCGGGGTCGCGGCTGAGGCGGGAGCGACCTCCTGGCTGAGCAGGCTCCGGATGGCATGCCGGTCCTCTGCTTGAGCCCGCATGATCTCAAAGAAACGCCGAACTTGGTCCTCTCGGAGCTCAAGCAGGGACTGATGGTGGCTCTGATGTAGTGCTGCGAGGGACTGGAGGACTTCGGCCAGCTGGGAGGACTCTACGGGACGACCCTCCATATCTGAAGATCCCGGGTTTCGGCACCAGTGTAACAAGACTCTTGACAGGGTGGGGAAAAGGAGGACACGAGGACAGGCTTCTGCACACAGGTGAGGGGTCTTTAATCGTTCAACGTAAAATGACAGGGATTCAAACATAAACTTCTGACAACAAACTAAAGCTTTCCATAAACTCAAACTAAACTCTTGGGCTGCCAACACTGGACTGGCGTCCTGACTGATGGTGCTGTGGCTCTTTTATGCCGCTCTCCCCGTGCTCACTGAAATTAGAGACAGGTGTTAGACATATTTTAGCTCAGCTGTAAGCGCCCTTACCGCTCCCCCTCTCCGGACGGGCGCTTGACCACGCCCCCGCTGCCACATACCCCCACCGCCCGACTCAGGCCGGGGCGCCATCCGGCCTGCCTACCACTCCCCCCCCATTTCTGGAAAGGAAGTCGGCGACAGCCATCTGCACCCCCGGTCTGTGGATCACCTCGAACTTAAAAGGTTCTGCACGCAGAGGTCAGGAAGACAAATGGGATTCTCTTTTGCTATTTTATCATCTCTGTAGGCAGTTAACTAAATTCACTGCACCCTAAATATGCTCACTCACTTTCAAGGAGGAACAACAGAAGTGCATTGTGTGCTTAGTTATAAGACAGGATTTGTGTTTGTGTGTGTGTATGTGCACCTAAGCCCATGCTCGAGGCTATGGACATAGCTGTCTGAATCCAAGCTAACAGATGCCTGCTTGTAGCAGAGATGACAGGCTATGAGAAGGGGCTGATGGGTCTGTGACTGGGGCCGCCTACAGAGCAATTTGCTCAAGTGATAAGTGGGATGACTTGCCCTTCCTTCAGCCTTGCGCCCAGACATGCATTATAAAATATATCTTAGGGGCCAATACTGCACAATAACCCTCAAGAACTACTAACATGCTATGTGTGAGCATTCTGAGATTTAAAAGGCAAACTTTAATCTGTTATAAAATACTGTCTTTGTGATCCTCTATAGTTTGATTTGTTTTTGTTTTTTTAGAGCAGGGGTTAAATTATTTTTTTATGCCAAGGACCCCAAAATAAGATGATCCTATTGTAAGCAGGGACGGATTAACCATCTGGCCAACTGGGCCATTGTCCACGGTGCTCTAAACCCAAAGGGCCCCGAGCACTAAATCAATAATTTATTTATTTTGAGATACCTTTTATAAATCCACGTAAATGTCTGCCTTATGTGAAATACCATTTGTTCAGCTGAATGCGTGCTGGATGACAGCAGCGTGATCACAGACACTCAAGTGCTCGCTCATGGAATCTGCGTCCCACAAGTAGAGTGCGTTTATTTGAAGGACTACAGAGAACAGCATCTGATATACAAAACGCTTCCAGACACAAAGATAAGGTGCAGTTTACCCTGGCTGTGTAAAAGCTGATGGATAAAATTCATATTATCGACAATTCATGTAACAGTATAGTGGACTTTAAAATGTTTATATCCTGCTTGCATTTGATGTTTAATGATAAAGAGAATGGTTCCTTAATACTCTAAATATATGCACGGTAACCTTTTATTAGGTAACCTAATATTTGGTTAACCGCAAGTGTTCACAAACGGTTATTGTGTTATTTGTTGGGAGTAGGGACTCAGGAATTAGGAAAGTTTATTGCCATGGATGCGTCAAACACAATCTCAGATATCAGGGAATAAAGCGCACAGTGAGCTATGATCCTAAGCACAATACATAGAGCTTCAAATGATAAAATCACATTCAAGTCAAACAAAAATAATCTCTGTCACTGCCTGCAACATAATAGGCCTATTCTTAATAAAATGAAAATGCGTAATTCTGCCCGGGCAAGTTCACTCTCCATGAGGCAGTGAACACTACTGTTTATAGTACTTCTTCAAGATGCTTTGATTTTAAAATGATTCAGCATTTAACTTGTGCAATTATTGTTTTCAAACCAGAGCAAAATGGGGAACAAACATTGGCTCACCATTTCTCGATTGTGACGCCAGTGCAGAAAAAGGTTGACGTAGTCCAACAAATGGTGAAACAGAATACATGTGTCTCGAGATGTGTTAATAAATATAGAAATTATTAAAAAAAAAAAATATGACGGTCCTGCACAATGATATGTAAAACAGAACACAGGTGACTTGAGATACGTTTCTAAATATTAAAGTTCTTTTAAACTTAACAGTGAGTTGTGGCACAACGAACAAAGATATCCGTCCAGTGCATGTTTACATAGCCTCGACGCATGTTTTAACAGCCCATAACTCGCCCTATAGCCTACTTGAAAAACTGACCCGAACCTGGACTCATATCGGGTTGAAGACCTCTAAACGTGTAGAATAACCAAATAGTGATTTTGGTATTTGAATACCACACAGTAAAAATTTGACAGGAATTTACAGGATTAAACAGTATTTTTTTTTTACAATAAAATACTGTAGTCAGAAATTTACTGTGAAATCAAAGCATGCTGAGACTTTTTCGGCCAAGTTACTGTGAAAAAACAGCACAACCAAATCATGATGCATTGTGGGATATGATACCAACTGAAACATATGGCGCCACAGCACTATTTGTGGAATACAGTAATTCAATGTCCATTCACATCAAGCAAACATTTGAATGTTTTTTTAGTCAAACATTTGAATGTTTTTTTAGTCAAACATTTGAATGTTTTTTTAGTCAAACATTTGAATGTTTTTTTAGTTTTCTTTGACATACACAAATGTATGAGATAGTATACTTAATTTTGAAGTGTGTATTTTTCTATGTTAAATTGTAAGTACAGTGGAGCTTTTAAAACATTCCTCTGTTTGTTTTGACCAAATTTGTTGTTTAAAATATAAAAATCTGATGAAAATGTCCTACTCAATGACATGCGGTAGGCTATATTTATTGTATATGATATTTTAATCATATTAGTTATAACACATCTTTACTTATTGAAAATGGATTGAAAAGACAGATTCTGCTGCTTTTAATAACAGAGACATTGGATTACATTCATCATCATATAAAAGCAGCAGCAAACCTATTTCAAATTTGTCCACTTCATTGGAAGCCAATGACGCAATCATGGTGTTTGGCTTAGTTTACGTAGACTGCTGGGCCACACGTGAACTTGAAAGTGTAAAAATTGATGGCTCTGTTTTCACTTGTCCCCTACTCCTGTCTACATTCAAGGTGAGGCGTATGGGGTGTAATATTTTCCTTGTATTTATGTTCATGTTTATGTGTGTTACGATGTTGGAATCCCTGCCTTGTGAACTAAATGTGCAACAATAAACAATAAAAAGGTGAGGCGTTTGCCCCATCAGTAGAGAAGCATCTGCACAGAGTTGACCTTGTCTTCGGTTTCTCCAAGTGCTGTGGCGCTCAAATTAAAATAAATAAATAAATAACTTGTTACTTCAAATCAACAAACACTGTAAAACAATATTTGACCAGCCAATTATGTTCAAATAAATAATCAGCAACCATCAATGTGATTTTAAGAGTTTCAACTCGATTTTAAGTCATTTTGATATAATTGAATTGAAAGGACTTGTAAAGCAGTTTTGATTGAACTAAAAAATGTAAGGCAACCGAGAAATGTTGCCATTGTTACAGTGTATTTGCATATTTGCGCACAATCGATCTGCACAGCTTCATTAATTAATACATTTTTAATAGCTCTTAAGCAAGATTAATAAAAGGATGGTCACCTTTGGTAAAACATTTTTTTTTGTCAAAAACTAATAAACGAATATAATCTACTCTTGGAATTTACATGAATACAGACAGGTAAGTTGTGTGTTCTTATTAAAGATTACTTTATTTTTATATTTACTGCTTTTATGGCTCTATGTGTCAGTGTGGCATAAAGAAATATGCTATAGCATTTTGTAAAATGTCGCCACTGCAAGAAAGCACAATTGTTTGTTTTTTTTTCTTTTCTAAAAATTTGGAATGCTCAGTTACCACTACTTAGTTGGTCCTCGTGGTGGAGCAGTTACTCACCTCGATCTGGGTGGAGGAGGACAAGTCTCAGTTACCTCCACTTCTGAGACAGTCAATCCATGCATTTTATCACGTGGCTCGTTGTGCATGACACCGTGGAGACTCCAAATATGGAGGCTCATGGTACACTCTGCGATTCACAAACAACTTACCACACACCTCATTGAGAGCGAGAGCCACAGAGAGCCTCATGACCACAAGGAGGTTACCCCGTGTGAATCTACCCTCCCTAGCAATCGGGCCAATTTGATTGCTTAGGAGACCTAGCTGGAGTCACTCAGCACATCCTGGATTCGAACTCACAACTCCAGGGGTGCTAGTCAGCGTCAATACTCGCTGAGCTACCCAGGTCCCCCAGCAAGGAAGCACAATTAAAGAAACGAGTAGAACCTGTGATCTCTGGATCCAAAAGATGAATTATGCTGAGAACCAGGTGACTAATATCAGTATATTCAAATCAGCTTGAATTCAGACTGATTAGCAAACAGCTTCATTTATGAGTTTAGTGGGAAACCTGCGAGCATTGAAATAAGATTTCTTAATTTGAGTGGACATATGATAGAACAAGTTGACACTTGCTTCAAAATAATTAATTTAATTTAAGTTCCAAGCTGCTTAGTATGTCATTTGTATACTAAATTTAAACTATCCCAGTGACTTTACATGTTTGCTGTAAACTATTTGTAGATGAAGTGCAAATCAGGGTTGCATGCCCCTCAATAACCAGCAAGAATGTCATTGATCGTAATACTTTAACATGCATGTTATTTTTAAATACAATTCATTGTACTGTGTATATTGTAGAAAAATCTGTCTCCAATGAGTGTCCCAGTTTGGCAGAACCAAATATTCGTGAAGAGGAATATTTGATTCTCCTCTATTTGAAATTACAAGCTAAACAACTGTTACCAGCAAGTACCATTCAAAAAATCATTGTGGAGTTTGAAAATACTCATGAGATTAGCTAGTCACATTCACTTAAGATTCTGAGTGAGAAATTGGGGGCTCTTGGAATATCAGAGGCTGATAATTTCTACTGCTTTTGTGATATCAACAAAAACACCTTTGAGTGAAACACATTTATGTGGCAAAGCAAGAACAGTACACTCATATAAAAGTTATCTGAATGATTTTGACACTGCCACCACAAAGTCAGTATGTGGCATCAAGTCTGACTTTTCTTTTATCAAGCTTGCATTTTTTAATGTTTGCCAGCCTGGTCTTCCACCTTGTTTGAGTGTGTTGTATCTTATGACCTTGCTTTGTGCATTCATCGGCTAGTAGAGGAGAAACACTTCACATATATCCAATTAAATCTATGCAAAACCAATTTTCATATAATGGAAATGACGCCAATGACAAACCAGCAGACCTCTCTCAAGGAAGTGAGAGATTAAGTGGACACGCAGTTCAAAACTGGTGCTTTCTCAGGCTGCTGCCTCCCTTTGTGGGTGATAGAATTATGAATCCCTGTGAAAATGAGGCATGGCAGCTCATCTTGCAACTAAAAAGGATAGAGAAGCTGGTTTGTGCACCAGCTATCTCAGCCGGCTAAGTAGCATACCTGAGAGTCTTAATTTAAGAGTATATAAATGGAAATCATTCCTTGAAACCAAAGCATCATTATATGTGCCATTATCCTGAACTTATTGTTCAATTTGGTCCACTTATTTACTTGTGAACTTTAAGGTTTGAAAGCAAACACACCTTTTTCAAGCAATGTGCCAGAACTTTACAAATCTGTGCAAAACTCTGTCAGAAAGACATTAACTTCTACAACCGTATCTGAGTGTAGGCAGCCTGTTCCTCCAACTGTGCAAGTACAAAGAGTTTCAAAGTTTGTCCCTCTTCCTCAATTCACCCATCATTTCTAGATCAAACAACAGTTCAGTCACAAGAAGTTATTGACACTTCTAACTACTCGTTGTCATCCCTACTGATTATCAGCCCATGGTATGTAGACTTTCATGTCAACTGACACTGTAAAGAGTAATCGCTGAATCTACTTAATAAAAGCTTGTAAACCTAACTAATTCTGGCAAATTTGTTGATTTTACTTGATTAAACTGTGTTGTCAACAAGAATGCAACAGTTAAACTGAACAACTCAAGTAAACCGTAATAAAGAGCATCGAGTGAGTTGGACTAAAAGCCGGTTCACACTGTAACAGTATCCAGAGCAAAAACTTGGCACAAAGAACACAACAGATGTACACAAAAGGGGTGTTAATGATTCAATTTTTTATGAGCGGCTACTACAATCCAATCAAATTTTTATTTTATGAGCTGCTGTTTCTACAAATACTTAAATTTGATAAGTTCGTCATATTTATAATCAGCTTCATATTCATATTTATTGGGTTTCGAAGATTTAATTCCAGGACGAAAATATAAATATGTTTTGTACTATCCTCTTATGCCTTCAACGCATTTTCTGCGCATGCGCAGTATCATACAGTACACCGCGGGCGCGGGGAGACGGTGAACTTAACTTCTCTCACATTGCGTGCGACTGCGACTTGCGGTAATGACATTAGGTATGTTGGTGACCTAATTATACACTACTCACACGCATTTTATCTTTGTATAAACCCAAATCGAAATAATGTATTTTGCTCATTGTAGGGAGAAAGGGAAATAAAAATGTAATGTGTTTTATTCAAGAGTATTACTGGCTAACTGTTGAGAACATTGGCTTACTAGATACGTTTATAAACATCTTTACTGACTTTTTTTATGCAGTTGATATTTTTGTTCAATTATGGTATTGTATGTTTTATTGTTAATGACATGTAACTCCAAGAACGTTCTAACATTCTGGCTGCACGCATTCATCGTGCTGTTCATGTTTCACGTGTATGCACAATTCTTCCTTGATTAACAAATAAATAATTTCTTTTTACTTTTCAGTTGGTGTATGCTTATTTTGAGAACCTACACCCAAGGAGTGTAAGTGTAAGTTCTGCTTGTTTTCTTGTGAAAAGAGGGCTAAACTTTTGAAACACTACCGAATAAAACATGGAAGCTACACGAGAAGAACTCCAATTCCATGTCTCCACACAGATTGTCCATGTTCATTTAAATCGTTTAATTCACTTGGGGTGCACTTTACAAAAAAACATTCACATCAAGTACATGGTAGCCAGACATGTGATGACACCCCATTGATATTTCACTGCCTACATCGCAATTTTGAGCCCTGCACAGAATCCATTTTCTTGTCTCATTCAGCACCTAAAAAAATATGAAATGGTGCAGTGCCCATACAAAGATTGCAATTTTGAGAGCAATTTCTAAGATTGATGTTAAATTCTGACTTGTACATTTCATTGCCAAAGTTATTGCCTAATTTCACTTTGCCCTTTTTTTTTTTTTTTTGATTTTGGCATAGTTTGGCCGTATATCTGGCAAAAACCTGCGAACCGAATTCTTTCAAGAACTGGACAGATTCACTCCACGCTTCATTGATATTTTCAAGGCCAAAGGGGGGAGATATTGGTTGTAAACTTAAGAGGACATTGAAACAGATTGAAAATGACGTAAGCTCAGCCACGCATCAATTTACTAAAAAATTGGTAAATTTTTTATTTACATACTAAACATGAAATAACAGACAAAAAGACAGGGGGAAACAAGGGTTTAAATATACTAGGGGAAACAGGGAACACTTGGGAAAACAATCAGGGAGTGGGAACCAGTCAGGGGAAAACCAATGAGAAAAAGAAACTACAAAGGACTACAAAAAACAAAAAAGGAAACAGGAACAAAACAGGAACTTCAACATAAAAGCACAAAACAAAAGACAACCGAATGTGACAGTTGTTAGGCGCGGAGCGGAGTAAAACTCACTTAGCTGTTCTAAATTCACTGTAAATCACGGATTCACAGGGCTTATTGCTCTTATTAAATGTTTGGTGCATAAAAATATTAATTTTAGTATTTATTTTAGTCATAAAATAAACACACAGCAACAAAAACATTTAATGATATTGATAAATGTATTCTTCCGCAAAGCAATATAGTTCTTCAGAAACAATTCAACAAAGTGGTTGCCAAGCAACACTGATGCAGCAACAAAGACACAATGGAAAGCATGCTTAAAGATTGGGGTGATTATTGGATTTCGGGATTCATTTAGCAACACACAAATGCAGTGGTGCAGTATTACTGATGTAATTTATAAAGGCTTCAAACGCTGCTCAAACAATCAGAATAAAGGACTGGAACTATCCATTTTATATCCACTAATTTATGACATGGCCCATGTGAGTGCTCTCTGGTACTGGTTTTCTGATCAGTCTTTTTGAAATCACACAGAACAAAATATGTTAGTAAGTATTTAATAATTTTTCACAAAAATGCTTAGTTTTTTTTCATATGCCACTCCTGTTTTTAGGAAAAGGAAGATGATGAAGAGAAATCAGGCATTTCAAATGGCATACTGACACCTTGACGCCACATCAACTGCAATCATTTTGGTAGATACCATTGTAGTGGATAACCTGGACAATCTTCCCCAAGCCATGTGTCTGCTCTTTGGACTCATTTATGCCCTGAATTTAGAGTATCCTCCAGCACTGAAGAACACCTTTGATTTTGTTCAAAGGGTGATTTTGTCACTTGGGCACAAATCTCTCAAACCTTAAATACAATCCATGAAATTTATTTCTGATGCAGAAGCTTTATTGTGGTATGATGGAGCATTTTTCAGTTTAATTGTTCATGATTAACCATTATTGAGTTTAAAAATGGCATATCACCACTGAATTATGTATTTTGTTTCCTGTTGGAAAACTGACTGTTTGCTTAATTTTAAAGGGTTAGTTCACCCCAAAAATTAAAATGATCCCATAATTTACTCACCCTCAAGACATCCTAGATGTATATGACTTTCTTCTTTCAGCCAAACATAATCGAGTTATATTAAAAAATATCATGGCTCTTCCTAGCTTTATAATGTGAGTGAATGGTACCCCAGCTTTTGAAGCCCAAAAAAGCACATCCATCCATCAAAAAAGTAATCCATACGGCTCCAGGGGGTTAATAAAGGCCTTCTGAAGTGAAGTGATGCATTTTTGTAAGAAAAATATCCATAATTATAACTTTATAAACTATAATCACTGTCTTCTGGTAACGCTCACAAGAGAGTCGAGTTCCGGCATATGACGTAGGCATAGCGTGAGCTCCGTCCGGTGAGATGGGACGAAGGGTCGATATTTTTTAATATAACTCTGATTGTGTTTGACTGAAAGAAGAAAGTCATATATATTTTTTTCCATTTGAATGTTGTTGATGTGATGGCATATTTGAAAAGAGTAATAACATGAATTAAAATGGTCTTATGGAACTAATAAATGGCCTAGTGTTGTCCCAACAATCTGATGTCTGTCTTTGTATTAACAACTCAACTACTCAAACTTGAGTAAACCTTGCTTGAGAAATTTAAGGCAATCAGTTTCCAAAAGTTTTTCTAGTAATGTGAACAACTAGACTTGTTGAGATAACTGGTTTAATTGAGTTAAGTGTACTTTGGTGTTAATAAGCTAACTGGCCCCATCCTAAACCAGTTGAGAGTCTCTGAACAGCAGACGAAATACAGTTCCCCGTTTGTCACTCACTTCGACGTTGTGTTGTGGGTCTGAGCACACTCAACAAGGAGTGTTGCGTCCTCACGGGCACTGGCCAGAGGCACCTCCATGGCAGACATATGCAGAGCAGTGGGTTGGGCAACACCTAATACCTTTTTGAGATTTTACAATCTCAGGGTAGAGTCAGTTTCGTTCCATGTTTTCTCAGGTCCGAGCCAGTAGAACTCGGTAACACACTGATGGACTGACCGGGTGGATCGCTTGCACCTAGCGCTCTTTCCCTTGGTTGAGTTAAAACCGTGCACTTTTTTCTCCCAGGCGATCCCACTCACTCGGCTCCCTGGATGACTCCTCCCTAGCCCTCTGGGTCCACAATTCAGCGGAGGAATTCGCCAACCCAATCCACTGCGGGTACTCAGATCTACTCTGTACTGGAATAGGTGCTCCACAGGTCAGGGCTCCTACGTGGACTTCCCCCCTTGTGTATTTTCCATGATACGGTCCCCTTACGAGCGGACCCGCGTCTTTGTTGGGCAGTTTCTACTGCCCACCGGTCGCCGTGTCTGTGCAACTCCTCCCTCCGAATAGGCAGGATCTACCACCGAAGAGCCCATGTGGTGTATTCACCACTCTTACCTCCCCCTCTCTGGGCAGGTGTGGTCTCCGCAGGGTCTTTTCCCCCCTGAAAGAATAGGAAACTGGGTAAGACCCCTTCCCCCGATGCGTGTAAGAGCCCCAGCCGTTGACTCTATGCAAGAAACATAGAGAGAAAAGAGGCCCAGCTAGGCTCGGCCCATTCCCAGGTTGGCAAGCGTTGCCTTGTTCCTCTGTCTAGGATAACTATAAGGAGTCCGACGACTTTATGGGGCATTGGGGAAGGGTACATGAAGTCTTATTAAGCTGGTCGTTTTTTGCACGTCAAGTACCTGCCCACTCCTGTGTCAGCAGTACACGTACATGGCTCAGCGCATGGCATGATTTAAATTGGACCCCTAGTGTCGCTTCTTCAACACAACGTCGAAGTGAGCGATAGATGGGGAATGTCTAGGTTACAGATGTAACCTCCGTTCCTTGATGGAGGGAACGAGACGTTGTGTCCTCCCGGCCACGTCGCTGAGCTGAGCCACTGTTGTGGCCGGACCATTTCACCTCAGAAAAATCCTGAATGAACAGACGTATTTCCCCGCCTTTATACCATATGTCCGGGGGCAGGACATGCAAATTCTGTCTGCCAACTTCTCATTGGCCTTTTTTTCATAGATCAGAGGTATATTCGGCGCTCAAGAGAGACCCCTAGTGTCACTTCTTTGACACAACGTCTCGTTCCCTCCATCAGGGAATGGAGGTAACATCCGTAACCTAGACGTTATGAAGTTCTGCCAGGAACAAACTCATCATCCAGGCATCAAGGGCGTCCTGGATGATTATGAACTAGAGGCTTCAGACAAGCCTGCATGCATCCTTCTGCTTTTGATGGCTTACTTTAAAGAGGCAATGAATATCATCATACTTCATTCAGATGTAAGTGCTTTTTCATTGTCATAGATATTGAGACAAACTAATTGAGAGCTTGCCTGATTTGTGCTATGGTGAAATATATGGTGTCATGTGATATTTACATTTTGTTTTACAGCCGTGTGCTACACCTGATGATGTTGAGAGTGCTTTGATGCTACCAGACACCCCTGCTTGATTATCCAAGATAATGTTGAAATAACTGTATTAGTCTATACTTTGTATAATTGGCCAAAGCTTACAACACAATTTGGAGTACCATGTTAGCCATCATTACTCATCTTCATGTTGTTCCAAACCTTGATTTATTACATTTCATTAAAGTCAGTGGTCACTGACCAAGTTCTTTCACTATAAGGTAAAAAACAAACATCATTCAAAATATCTTCATTTGTGTTCCACAGAAGAAAGTCATAAAGGGTGAGTAAATGATGATAGAATTAAAAATTTTGTAAGAACTGTCCCAAGGGGAACAATCCATCTTGATATTGTTATTAAAAAAAAACTTTTAAATTAAATGTTTGTTTTTTTCTTCATTTAAATAATAAAAAAAATGTATTACACTTCTCAACAATTTTATATAATGGATATTTTTTTATTTTAGGTGACATGATGAAAACTGCAGCCTGGATGCTGTCCATTGAAAGACAAGTGGTCAGGGGACCACACAAGGAGTTCACCTACGGCATAGCAGCAAATTTTTAAACTATTTTAAATTTAATTTGCAGTATCCCAAAGATTCCTCATGCAATCTGGAGTTTATACAGAGGTAACCAAACAATCATACTGTCAGTATATATACACTCACCTAAAGGATTATTAGGAACACCATACTAATACTGTGTTTAACCCCCTTTCGCCTTCAGAACTGCCTTAATTCTACGTGGCATTGATTCAACAAGGTGCTGAAAGCATTCTTTAGAAATGTTGGCCCATATTGATAGGATAGCATCTTGCAGTTGATGGAGATTTGTGGGATGCACATCCAGGGCACGAAGCTCCCGTTCAACCACATCCCAAAGATGCTATATTGGGTTGAGATCTGGTGACTGTGGGGGGCCATTTTAGTACAGTGAACTCATTGTCATGTTCAAGAAACCAATTTGAAATGATTCGAGCTTTGTGACATGGTGCATTATCCTGCTGGAAGTAGCCATCAGAGGATGGGTACATGGTGGCCATAAAGGGATGGACATGGTCAGAAACAATACTCAGGTAGGCCGTGGCATTTATACGATGCCCAATTGGCACTAAGGGACCTAAAGTGTGCCAAGAAAACATCCCCCACACCATTACACCACCACCACCACCAGCCTGCACAGTGGTAACAAGGCATGATGGATCCATGTTCTCATTCTGTTTACGCCAAATTCTGACTCTACCATCTGAATGTCTCAACAGAAATCGAGACTCATCAGACCAGGCAACATTTTTCCAGTCTTCAACTGTCCAATTTTGGTGAGCTCTTGCAAATTGTAGCCTCTTTTTCCTATTTGTAGTGGAGATGAGTGGTACCCGGTGGGGTCTTCTGCTGTTGTAGCCCATCCGCCTCAAGGTTGTGCGTGTTGTGGCTTCACAAATGCTTTGCTGCATATCTCGGTTGTAACGAGTGGTTATTTCAGTCAAAGTTACTCTTCTATCAGCTTGAATCAGTCGGCCCATTCTCCTCTGACCTCTAGCATCAACAAGGCATTTTCACCCACAGGACTGCCCCATACTGGATGTTTTTCCCTTTTCACACCATTCTTTGTAAACCCTAGAAATGGTTGTGCGTGAAAATCCCAGTAACTGAGCAGATTGTGAAATACTCAGACCGGCCCGTCTGGCACCAACAACCATGCCACGCTCAAAAATGCTTAAATCACCTTTCTTTCCCATTCTGACATTCAGTTTGGAATTCAGGAGATTGTCTTGACCAGGACCACACCCCTAAATGCATTGAAGCAACTGCCATGTGATTGGTTGATTAGATAATTGCATTAATGAGAAATTGAACAGGTGTTCCTAATAATCCTTTAGGTGAGTGTATATGGTCAACATAGACAACATGAGAGTTAAACATTTAACATGTTTATGGTGAAGGAATGAGATACGTTTAATATGATATATTTTATGCATGAATTGTTATTTGTTTGCATTTCTGATCAACAATGTGTCCTAATTTCTGCTGTTTTGTGTTGTTTATTTATTCATTTTATTTATTATATTTTTCCCCTGAAAGTATTATTACCATTAATTCTGTGTTAAAACTATTATCAATATATTTCTGATAAGAAAGTGCTGAATAAATGTAAGAAATAAAATGTTATGGTTATTACTTGTGTGAAAAGGCTAATACATTTTAAAATTTAAATTAAAATGTGGATTAATTGGTGACCTATGAATGGCAAAGCTACTGTTTTGTTATATTGTGAAAATGCAATATATAAGATATTAGTCATGCAGTTACTGTGTTTGTGCAGCAGAATGTATCACAGCTGTCATGGTACTTTTTAATGTGAATTCAGTTTATCCATGTATAGTCATAGCAATGTACTGTAGAAATCTTAACATGAAATACGGTGAATTTATGGTATGTAGTAAGCAATATTGTAAAGTTAAATTAAAGTTATTACTGTGATATCACAGGAAATATATAAAAACACACAGCCATACCATTAGCCACACATAGTAATTATACAGCAGAATACTTGTGCATCCAAAGTAATCTCGTGGCCCAGGCTACAGTATTTAAGTGGAATAAAATAGTAAAAATTTGACAGTAACTTGTTGTCCCAGCACTGCAGCTAAGGCCACAACTGTAATGTCACAGTGAAATACTGCTGAATGACGCCCAGTAAAACACAGTACAGTACTGTAACATTGCAATTTACTTCAATTACACAGCAACATTTTGATATGTTACAGTAATTCACAGGACTCGCCTACTGCGAATTGTCATTGTGGAGTTGAAATTTAGCAGTAAAGAACCTATTGTGAAAGTACAGCACCTATAAGGCAGTAACTAACTGCAACTTCACAGTGAATTACATTTAAATGAATACCATTAAAACACAATACAGTGCTGTAAATTCTGCCTGTCAAATTACTGTGATTCAACAGCAGAATGCTGCAAACATCACAGTAATTTACTGCTCTTGTTTACTGTGAATCCCCTTATAAAGTTGTTATTAACCAGTTAGACACAAGAAATCCTACTGCAAAATTACTGTTAAAGTAATGCAATTATTATCTGGGAATATACTGTAATTTCACACTATCAGCCCTATTAATAACACATGATTTTCATAATTTCATAATTAAAAAATACATATATCTGGCCATGTAAGACATTGCTCCAAACTTTTCTTCCATAAATTTGAAAAATACAACCAAATCTGGCAAGTGCCCTGTAGCGTATAACAGTGAATGAAGTCTTGTGACATTCCATGGGAGGCCTCCATGGTGTACCGGCCCATTCACAAATGATCAAAATAACATACAAATCATGGTATTGTCATACGTGATTTTTAAATGTGTGGGTGCTTCATACTGAATGGGTGACATGCTGTTTTGCACTCACCCAGTTAATTTACAAAAAAAAAAACATACAAATAACATTGTACTAAGAGAAACTATAGCTGTCAATTGAATAAAATAATCACGATTAATCTCATGATTTGCGACCATTCTTTAGAAAGCAGAATGAAAAAGTAATGTCAAACTCACAACAATTTATATTTACTTATTATTATTTTATATTTTTTTTCTTCAACATTTTACCCATCACAAGTACCCATCTGTGGGTACCCTTGGGGTTCCTGGTCCCCAGTTTGAAAAGCCCTGTTTCAAACCTTGTTATGCTCCAATACTATGCTAAAGACTAAAAGCAAACCAAGCTGCACTGTAAGCTGTTAACCATATATTAGTTATAAATTGCACAATTCATCTTTTGTGTCTCACTAAAGAAAGTCATACTGGTTAAAACTACATGAGGGTGAGTAAATGATGACATCATTTACATTTGAGTGCACAATTCCTTTTACTTTAACGTGAAACTGGAAAAGATAAATGTCCAAAACATTAAACGATCCACTACCTCTCTACCTAGAAAACTATAAGTCAACAACATTATCAGTCAACAGCAAAATTTGCAAGCCAAACAAGCTAAAACAGAGATTATCTAAAGGAAATGCACTAGAATAGCACTGTCTGCATTCGTCTCCATAGCGATGACATTGAGTGACATCTCGCCCTTGATTATGTTCATGCGAGCTGCAAGTGAATCAAAAAAGTTATCACAGCCACACAGCAGTATGCAACACCAGTAATCTCCACTTCTCAGTCAAATGTCCTGCGTGTCAATTTTAAGATTAAATTGTATACATCATCATTTGTATTAAAAGCTGACATTTCAAATGCAGTCTGATTACTCAAGCATTACACACCTTATATAAAGTTGAATTTCCTAAAAGGTGCATTGCTCTAAACTAGGTGAGACACAGAGGGAAAGATATCTGGGAGAGAAATGTGATGTTCCCTATTTTTGTGACTCCTGTGGAATGAAGAATAAGGTGCTTTGGCTTGTTAGTGCTCCGGTGGGGAATCTGAGGGTTATTTGGGATGCACAGTCTGTCTGCGAGTTCCCTGGAAACCACACATAGCCCTTGGCAAACAGCAGACCAAACATTCTTGAGCCTAGGGATTCTGCGGGTAGGGATGTTGTTCACCCTGCAAAGATAGGGTAAGGACAATTGGAAGATGTCTGACAGAGAAAAAAAGATCATAGAGATACAGAATACAGAGCAGATGAGGACCAAATGACACAATGATCATCCAAAAGAAAAGTGAGAAGGTAAAAGAAATGCTATGCTACCTGACCTCTACCTCTTCATCTCTGTGTCTGTCTGCTTTACCTGGGCACTAGGCTGAAGTAAATGCTCTGGTGTCATAGTTGGCATTTGACAACAATTGTAAAGAAGAACAAACTCAGGGTAAATAATCACATCATCCTTTCCATTTTTAAGTTTCCTGTAAAAAAACTAAATAAATCGGCTTTGATCTGTGACTACTCACCACACACACACACACACACACACACACACACACGCACGCACATACATTTATACATCAGCTAAAATATGGGGTGTGTTAAACAGATTTTACAGATGCAAAGTACTGTAAAAAAGGTGGTGAGGTCAAATAAACCAATAAGCCTCAAGAGAACAAGCATTACAGTCATTTAAACATGGGTAAGGGCTATTGTTAGGCAGGATATGATATGGTAAATTACTGTAACACACGGTCTTGAGTGGTTTTGATACTTTATTACATTTTATAACATTGTTTATTAAAAATTAGGGCTGTCATGACTCCAGTCAGGCTTAAGTAACCAACTGGCCCAGTTGCTAGGGTGGGTAGAGTATACCCACATGAGTTATGTGTGTATACCACGGACAATAGCGTGGGCCTCCACACGTGCTAGGTCTCTGCGGTAATGCGCTCAACAAGCCACGAGATAAGATGTGTGGATTGACTGTCTCAGGCAACTGAGATTCGTCCGGGATGAGGTGAGTCACTATGCCACCACGAGGACTTAGAGCACATTCGGAATTGGGCATGCCAAATTGCGGAGAAAAGAGGAGAAAAAAAAAATAGGTCTTTCAGTTGAATTAATTATACTATATGCCAAATAATTTATAAAATTAATCACTATGATACACTATCAATTTTTGCTGTGAAAGGTCTCCAAATAGAGAGAAACCCGGGTGAGAAACAGATCATTTTTTTTCTTTTTTTTTTCTTAATCTCCACTTTCACTTTCACATTTGAAAGTAGCATGTTGTGTCTGAAAGCGAAAGTTAAAGTGGAGATTTAGGGTAAAAAAAAAGTACTTAAATATTGTTCTATTTCTCACCCACACCTATCGTATTGCTTCTGAAGATATAGATTTAAACACTGTAGTCATTTGGATTACTTTTATATTTCCTTCATGTATTTTTTGGAGCTGGTCTCATCACCATTAATTTGCACAGTATGGACTATCAGAGCTGAGATATTTTTCTAAAAATATTTGGTTGTGTTCCACTGAAGAAAGAAAGTCATACACATCTGGGATGACATGACGGTGAGTAAATGATAAGAGAATTTTCATTTTTGGGTAAACTATCCCTTTAACAAACCCACTGAAGATGGATCATATTTCAGAGGCATAATTCCTGAGTAATCATAGTTTCCTTGGACTCTGAAATATCAATATCAGCATCAACAAGTACCCCCCAAAAAAAGGAAAAATGCCTGGTTGGACAATTTGACAAGCTCCTGTCATTTACTGTACTGTAGCAGCAAAACCACTAAAATATTTTACAGTGTAGAATATGATACCATCATAAAGATTCAGTGCTGTGATAGGTTATGTACCGCATTCAAGGTCAAGGTCATTAATAATAATAATAATAAACTGCAAACTATATAAGCACAAATGCTGTGAAAGAGCAGACCATGTGTGTGGTGGCATAATATGTCACACAAATAATGTTTCTCCCCCTCTTTTGATTATTTTTATTTTATAAATACATTTAAAAAATAAAAAAAAAATAAAAACCCATATGCATATTATCAGTAATACATTTACAAAAGTCTTTTTTTTTTGTATTACTTTTTTTTTTTTACAAGTGGCCAATCCCCAAAAATTATGTATATACAGATGGATTCCTTCTCACAAATAATACAACAGGTCCTTTGGCCTCTGTGTTGCTCCAGGGACTTCACTACGCCACTGTGCCACCTTGTGGAGAGGAGCATCATACAGTTCCAAGGAAAATTTTTATCAAATATGAAAAACACTGTAATACACAGATGATGACCAATAGTGTACTCTGGCTTTGACTGATGTGTGGCCTTTTTGACAAAGACACTTGAGAATGTGTGGAATGCCTTTATCAACCAACTGAGTCCCCCAAGTTTTGGTTTATGAAAAGAAATAAATCCTTCTTACACAGATACTCACAGAAACAGGGATACGGTGCACCTATCCAGGCATGTGGGAAGCCAGCCAAATACTACCTTGTCTAAAAAACAAATACTTGATCTTGAGGTGTCAAATAACGGAGGTATGATTGCTCATTGCTGTGTAAACAGAAACTGTTAAATAAACCCCATAGGCTGATAGTCTCTCGCTTTGTCTCTCTCTCTCTTCTCTCTTCATCTCTTGCCCTCTCTCTGTAGTGCCACATTACCCAAGTGATTTCCTCTGGAGGTACACCTGTGAAAGCACAAGCGTGCGGCCCTGCTAAAAAAATATTGCATTCTATAAAACTTCTTCATAATCGGGCCAGGTGCGATAAATCCAGGACAGAAATATTAAGCGGGGCTGATATTTCCTTGGCCTCTCTCCAGCTCTGCTAGTAAAAACCAGCAGTCAGAATGACCTTAGCGTTAAAGATATATCATACGGAGAGAGAGAAAAAACCCTGAGATCACTCTTGCGATATGGCAGTCAAACACAATCAAGTGTGCCGATGATTCCTCAATAATTACATTTTTATGAATTTATTTGTATTTTTTTTTTTTTTTATCAGCAGATTATTTTATCAGTGTTAATTAAACACCAAATTGTGCTAAACACAGTAATGAAGGGCTGTAAAGGTAATTAAAAAGAGCTTGTAATGATCTGTGACTTTTAAAGGGAGTATACAATCAAACACCTTGCTTGTACCATCTTACAACAGTATGAATTTCCAGGCTGTTTCAAGTTGGTTTATGGTTGTCTAGCTGGTGAACCACTATAGGCATGTTGTTCAGCATCAAAAAAATAAATAAAAAATGGTCAACAAACATGCTCTTTCTGTTGAAGCTGGTTGACCAATGAAGACTTGCTGGTTAAGCAATCATTCACCCTAAAACAAAATGAAAATTCTGCCATTTACTCAAAACAAAACCATACCAACCCATACATCTTTCTTTCTCATGTGGAACAAATTACAATTTCCATCATATAATGAAAACGTCTTGGGTTACTTGACTGTAACTCTTGTTCCCTGATAAAAGCGGAACGAGATGCTGCGCTGAGATAGCGCTTTGGGAACAACTTTAGGTGTGACCAGCTGTGAATATGTGTGCAACACGTCAATGAACATTGACCGGAATTTATAGCCTCTGACGGTGTCATCATTGGATACACCTGTAGTAGGGCTATAAATAGATGCGCCACAGGTCCATCATCAGGTATTTTGTCTGAAGAGCAGTCTTGGGGCATCCCAGTGCGGCAATGAACTGCAGTATCCCGTTCCGCTTTTATCAGGGAACAAGGGTTACAGTCAAGTAACCCGAGATGTTCCCTTTCAAAAATCTACACTTATGATGCTGCGCTGAGATAGCGCTTTGGGAACGAGAATACCCACGCTCAAGGACTCAGAGCCCAGAGTGGCATGAACATCCAAACTAGCTGTAGTCTGGCCACAGCCCGAGTAACCACCTCGAGTAATTCCTCAGCCGCTTTATTATTGTGCGTGGAATGTACAGAGGTTCAGCATCCCCCTCGTGAACTGAAGAGGCACGCTTCAGGCTCATGAGAAGGATCAGATGGATCTGGGGAGAGAGTGAGCGATAGGGACGGACCCGTCTCTCACTCCTCAGCCAGATCTATGCGAGAGCCCCATGATGAAAGAGTGGGCACAGGCTCTTGGATGTAAGCGAGACGAGTGTGAAGCATTTTGTCTGTAAACAGATCGCAATGCCTGCACCCGCTCTGCCGCAACGCAAGAGCAGCATGCTCTTCCCCCAAACACACAAAACATAAACTGGTATGTCCATTTCAGCCATAGAGCATAAACATCTTTATTTTTTAAAAGAAAAGAGAAAGAGAAAGGTTTCTGCGCACTGCCTAACAATTCTAACTCCTAACAGAGGAAAATCTAAAATTTCTGACAGACTCACGAAGCACACACACACACACACACACACAGTGATCTGAAGACAAAAGACATCTGACGATGCACCTGTGATGCATCTATTTATAGCCCAGCCACAGGTGCATCCAATGATGACACCTGCAGAGGCTATAAATTCCGGTCAATGTTCATTGACGTGTTGCACACATTTACAGCTGGTCACACTTAAAGTTGTTCCCAAAGCATTATTTCAGCGCAGCATCATAAGTGTAGCTTTTTTGAAAGGGAACAATATCAATACAAAACCATATGGCTTCCTTTCTTCTGTGGAACATAAAAGGAAAACTTTCTCTATACAGTATATTGACAAACAAATCATTACAAAGCATCATGAGTTTCTTTAGTTCATGGAACACAAAAGAAAAAAATCCACCATGTAACAAGCATAAAAGTGTATGGCATTTTTTCGTGAGACACAAAAGGGACATTTTTTCCATATAATGATAACGAAGTGAATCTTGACAGTCAAGCTCCATAAAGGACAAACACCATATAACCACAATATAAGTAGCTGATGTGACTTTCCAAGTCCTCAGAGCCATGCGATCCACTTGTTTGATGAACAAACTGAAATTAAAGTTATTCACTCTCAAATTAAATCAAGACAAAGTCATGACATCTGATCACATGAATGCTTATGGTTTTTATTTTTCATTAAATCACGGTGTGAAGCATTTTGCTTTTTTTTTTTTTTGAGCTGCACATGCTGTAATACCTGTGCAATACATCCCATGCCTGAGATGCAGGTTCGAATCCTGTTCGGAGCAGGTCGAGCAGGACCAGTTGCACAAGTTATAACAAAATTGTTTATTTTTGGGTGAATTATTACTTTAAGCTAGTGAAGAAGCCTGGTGGGGACACCAGCATTGGCATGGTGAGCAGCAAAAGCTGGTATTCACAACAAAGCAGTGAAAACTCTCAAGGACATTGCAGAATATGTTCTGCCATTCAGCAGGAGCCTACAACTCTAAGCTGTTCTACATAGATCTGTGAGAATAATGCCACATCAGCCTCCACCTACACACTGAGACTCACACACATAATCACTCTGACCCTCTCTAACATTTACGTGTGTGAATGTTACACACACAGCAATACACCAACACACAAACTGGCTTTACATGCCTCCAATTCATGCAGTCCAAGCATTATAGATAATTTCCTTTCACCCATATGCAGAACACACAGCCTTTGGGACCCACTTCCCTTTGCAAATGGAGAACACTAGATCGATAACCCCTAACTTAAAACATAAATAGAATACATAAAAAAAATGTGTGTATACAATGTAAATATACATTTGATGCCAAAAGTGCACTTTGTAATAATGTGCTACATTTATGAAGGGGAAAATGTTTTATTGATCAAGGAGATAAACACAAAAGAGAATATTTTACTCAGCATAATTTTCTCAATTTGTTTCTTTTACCGATATCAAGGTGATTTTAGTGGATGTATTAAGTTCCCTCAGATTCACACTCCTTGCAAAGAAAATAATTTTAAACAAACTTCTTTTTTGTGAAATTATTTTGTGAGTGTGTGTGTGGTGGTGGTGGTGGGGTGGGGGGGGGGGGGGTGAATGTTTGATTAAACATGTGCTTGGAAATACATTAAATAAATGACACTTGGTTTGATATTTATCTAATGCAAAGACATTTGTTTATTTTTGCAAGAATGTTCTGGATTCAATACAAATTAAGCTCTATCAAAAGTATTTAACAATGCTGATTACCACATACTACTACTATTACTACTACTACTACTACTACTTCTAATAATAATAATGATAATAATAATAATTATTGTCCCTTGTTTATTAAAAACTAATAAGATTGTGGTTGCAGCAAGGCACTTACAATGTATGTAAATGGGGCATGTTATTCAATATTGTTATATTCAGTATTAGGATTACATTGTTTACTGGTGATCCGTCTTTAAGGCAACAATATTGTTATAATGGACATACTGTAACTTTACACATATATGTGGTGTAAGCAATTGTATAATGCTAAAACCTTGTTAACATACAGGATATAATGTTTATGTCTTTTTGCTGCATTTCTGAAACTGTGTATTTTAATGTTTATAGATTGGCCCCATTCACTTCCTTATTCCAAGTGCCTTACTGTAACTACGATTTTTGCTGCTGTTCCTTTTTTATGATGGAGAGTCTGCATTCTTTTTCGTGATGAACAACATTATGCCACAAATGCTGTCTTTTGATCTTAACTTGTATTTTACCACGAATATTCCTTCAAGTGTGGCTGAAGTGTTGAAATACTTTTATTTGGGTCCTCTGATAATTCCAAGAGATTAGGGTTTTAGGGAACAATAAAATGATAAGTGATGGATATGAATAGAGAGAGAACAAGAGAGTGATAAAGAGTAAGGAAGAAAGATACAATTACAGTGTGAAGTTCACTACTGTCTCTTTAAGGCTTCTGGTTCCTCCCCCTCCTCTTAGAGGCTGCAAGAGAGAGCCTTCTGCACTGTCAGCCAATGCCTATCCATAAACTCCAGCCTCTTCCTCCCTCCATCTGGCAGTGTGTGCAGGAGAGAGACGAGGGGACGGAGAGAGTGTGGGTGTGCTTGCATCCACAGGGTTGCGAATCAGAGGCAGAGGCAGAGGCAGAGGCAGAGGCAGCATCCCTCCCTCAGACAGAGACTGTCGTCACAGACGACAGGAGGTGTCTCTTTCATAGCAGCATCACTGATGGAACTAGAGACAGCATCAGCAGCCGGTGGTCACCTCAGCAACAAGAGTATCCGAGGAGTTCCAAGATTTCTTTCCAGGATTGTAGAAGCTAATGCTGCTTTCTCGTGCTGAGGGCTTTGTGAGGGGAACTGGGGCCAGTTTTTTTATCCACTTCCTCCCTCGCTCCTTCTCCTCTGCTTCACTTTCTCACTGAATGACAACTCTGAATGAACCTCCTGCTCACTGTGGGGGAGTGAGGATGAACGGACAGTGAGTGAGAGACCAGGAAAGACATAAAAGAGTGGAATCAGTGGGTTTGAGCGAGTGGGAAAGGGAGAGAGAGAGAAGTAAGAGAGAAGTGGGAGTGATTGGTAGGGAAATAGTATGTGTGAGTGTGTGACAGTGAGTTAGTGTCAGTGCGTTTTGGAAGATGGTGACTGATGTGGCAAGGATGATCCGAGCTCAGCCTAGCCTGAAACTGTGTTGCTGTCAGCTCTTTTCTTCAGAGGGGAGGAAAGGCAGACCTACACATGGTTTCTAATACTGAGGTGAGAAAGACAGAGAAAAAGAGAGAAAGCACTCTGTGTTAGAAAGTGTTTTCTATTCCTACTGTGGCTGGTATGATCAAATCTGGTGAGTGTGGCCATTTATATTTCCTGCATGGTCTCTATTAGCCTTCTATAATTGATTTTGTGCTGTAAATTGAAGTCGAAAACAAGGTTGAAAGAGAATATGAAGTGTGTGTTTAATGAAGAGAGAAAATAGTGAGAAAAGTGGAAAATACAAAAAATAGGTTGAGAGAAATTGCGATATAAACAGAGAAATTGCTCTCCCTCCTGTCTTCCCAGGTGTTGTGTCAGATGTTCTCGCACCACTATTGGCAGAAGCGATTTGAAGGGCCAAGTTCTCCGTTTTATCCTCTTCTCTTCCTCCCTGGATCAAAAGACATAGAATTTACCTTCACTGGTCACTTTTGAAGAACACAGAGCTATTCTAAAAGGGAAGAGGTAACAAGACTCTGCCAGTGTATTTCCAACCATATATGTACTTAAGAAATTGGAGAGAATTGTTTCGGAAATCAAGGATGTGCCATTCCATCTAATGCTCTGGGAGGGATTAGATACAGTACTTCTTGTTGTGAGGAGCATTCATCACTCCCTTCCTTATAGAGCACTTATAGTAAGTACAGTTGCTTACCTAGGACAAATCTGACCTTAAATATTACAGCATTAATTTGGCTGCCTTGGCATCCTAGTTTATTCTCACAAATAGATATATGCTAGTACAAACATGCACATATACACACATATGGACACAAGATCACATAAATTGGACACATTAAGCTGTTTGTACAAAAACTATTGGATGTTAACATCCTTTTTCTCTCTTCTCCTGTTGATCCAGTTCAGAGAAAAGTAAAGTTGGAATATCTCACTATTTGGTGTCTACTATAAAACAAGATCTCCCAGATTAAAACCGAGGCACTTCAGTGCTGGTCAATTCATTTCTGAAAGTAAGGCATTGTTGGAAGTTTCCATTCTCCACCTGGATTGGATTTTATTTCAGAGTGGGCCTTCTGGCAACATGAGGACCTGTCCCTCTTATGCATAACACAATGCACAAATGAATACAAATCTCTTCTCCGTGTATACATGGGAAATTCTACATCATAGACAACAGCAATCAGTCCGAAATTACCCCTGAGGACATTGTCCCACACATACACACTAAACACATGCTTCCCACACAGATGCAGTGAAATTAACCACCCCTCTACTTCATCACGCCCATTTTGTTTCTGTTTCTTGGAGTATGGCGTGTGTTTCTTGGATCTAACCGCCTAACCGTCCTTCAATGATTCCAGCATCTTCCATTTCAACCACGTCTCTTCTTGGAGCCCCGAGATGGATTCCTGCAGACGACAGCAAGAGGAGGCTTGACCCCAGACCCAGTGAGGTCTCACGGCTGCCCCGGCATTTTTAAGATGTTGAACCCTCCCTGCACGGCCCGAGCCCCAGATCGGATCAGTAGCACTGCGGCTCCCGGTGGCCCCAGACATGGAACGTGGCTCGGCTTGCCCCTGCCCTCAGCGCTCCACACTCCGGCCCGTGAGCAGCCTGTGAAGGATGTCCCAGAGCGGAGCTCCGGCCCGGGAACCCTCTGAGACCCCCAGTCAGAGAGAAAAGATCCGCAGCCACATGAAAATGGTGATCGTGCAGTTAGAAGGAATTCTCAAAGAGCTGAAAGATGTGGCACATGAACTGCGGGAGGTAAGAACTTGTTTAATTGTGTCAACTGTGAATAGTTTTGGGAGTCAACATGCCATTTTATTACACTGGTGATTTATATAGATATATATTTTTAATTCTGTATCACATTTTTGTTATTTATTTTTTTGACTCTTTGAAGAGAATCAATGGGGGCTACATAAGGAATATTCAAGATTTAGGAATTGATTGGAAGTTTGAGCAAATACCAGTGTGGTTTAGAGTGAATGTAGCTTTATTACACTAAGAAAACCCTCAGCCCAAAGTGTCCTTTTATTTCAGAAGATATATTAACCATTTGAGTCTATGGCAACCATTAGAACAGTTTGAAGAAAGTTGTGCAATTTGGCACAATCATTATAAAGAGTTTGAACATCAATCTGACACATTTTGGAATCTTCCACTTAAACCCTCTAACACCCTTATCAGCTCAAAATTAGACTTTTGTTCTGCTAACAAATTTTAACCCATTAAAACAAAATTCACATACATTCAGATTCATTGGCTCATCCCAAATTCAGATAATTCAATCATCCCAATTCCTGCCCACTACATTGGCCGCCATTTTAAATTTGGACCAAAATATACTTTTCCTATCTCGTCCCACAGCATTTTTAGTTTATTTTTCACCCAAAATGGGGTGAATCGGGGTGTACGATTTTATGAGCAGGTTAAAGGACTACAGTACCAAGGTTGTAAAGAGTGAATGTAGTCTCATTATACCAAAAACCCTGAGCCCAAACTGAGCGATCTATTATTGAAAGAGGCATATTAACCATCAACCATTTCACTCTCTGAATAGCCTGACTTGCTTTTGATTGAGGAATGGCTACTGTAAAAGGGGCAGAAGGGTGTGGAAAGAGAAGAGAGAAAGCTTTTTTATGCAGAGGAGAGATCACTTTTCCACTGACATGACATGATATGTGTCGGGAATTCCTTGAAATGCCAAATTATAGTATAAATGGGAACAGAGTGATTTTGCAGTGAGATGGAGGGCGGAATATGGATGGATAGAAAGGGAGAACATAAGTGAAAGGCACAGAAAATAAAATATAAGTCAAAGAGGTATGCTAGGTAGGAGTCAGGCTTTGCAATGTAATAGTTATGTAAGCACCTTGTTATCAGTTGGATTCCTACTGTATTCTACCAACTGCCAAGGTTACAAGATGAAAAGATTCCGCTGCATGTGTGTGTGTACTCCTCTCTGTGTGCTAAGGAGTGAGCTGACAGGAGAGAAAAAAGACAAATGTCACATTTCAGATGAATAGGTGTATGTGGGTTTGGGTGTCTAAGTGTGTGTGTGTTAATGATAAAGGCAAGAACGAGAATTAGATATTAAACTGTTTGTTTTAGAATGTGAAAGTAGTGGAATGAAGAGAATTTATGATGGGACAGTGTGTACATGATGGGGCAGCGTGTGCGATATATGTACAGTATGTCTATTCATGTTTGACTTTTGTATGAAAGTTCAGCTCCTTTTTATTAGAAGACATGCTGTGTGTAAGGGAAGTGAGCTTACAGAGTTGGGAGTCAAGTTTTGCTTAATAAACATGACTAGTAATGTCTTAACAAACATTTGAAAATGCAGAAAGGTTTTTGTAAGGGTTAGGGTTAGGTGTATAGGGTTAGAGGTTAAAAAATTTAATTTGCTTGAAATAGAAACAATTAGTCAATACAAAGTGCCAGGCATGATAGAAAAACAAGACATCCTATTTCAAGAGCGTCCTTAATGAATATCCCTCTCTCCTGATGAACATTGAATAGTTCAGCCCATTCTGCCTAGCTCATAAGCTAAAATCTTCTAAAAAGACTAAACTTTTACAACCATCCCTTTTCTATCCTCCAAGCTCCCCAGGCAGGAGCATCTGTTCCCCCAATCCACCCTAGTTCTCAGCGCTCTTTCTGATTCAGTTCACCCCCTCAGTTCAGATTACACCATCCAGCTTTGGTCTACTCCCTGTTAACCTTTGACATCTCCAGACTGTGTATTGTAGAGCTCCACCCTCAAATCTCTCCCTCTCACTTGGCACCCAAACCTGATTGATGATGTGGGAATAATGCTTGCTCCGGCTATGTATAAACACCGGGACTCGTCGTGGCTCAGTAAACGGCGCTACGCCCACACTACATATGGATCCGGCTAAAAATAACAGCACATATCTAATAATTCTGAGACGAGGGTGCTTCATTCGATGTATCTACAAAGTAAACGTGGACCAAAGAGTTTGTGTGACAGGAAATTGATGTTTGAGATTATGGGCCTCTTTGAGATATGCAAACTCTCATGTTCTGTTGAGATGGAGTTTACTGTTGTTTATGATTTGGGTACCCAAAAGCCCAGTTATATATACATAGTAATAATAATAATAAGAGTTTGGAAATTATCCTCATGTTTTTCCTTCAAATTATTTCAATAAGTTCACGTGACCTGATTAAAACCAAGAAGGCAGATATTATTGAGGCTGTTCTCTGTTTTGCCACACGTATGCATGAATATATATTTTTTTAGAAATTAGACTGATATCCATTTTATATCCATTGTAAAAAAATAAATTGCAACTAGCAAGTGTATACTGTATCTACCTTTTGAACCCCAGCCAACTTAACATGTGACAATAATTGGCATTAATTCATGTTTTATATCTGGGGTCTCTGAGACCCATAACATAAGAAATTTAACATTTGTCATAGAGGATGATTGAAGCATGTTTAGTTCAGAAAACAGTTTTGAATAAGTTCTCCGAAAATTAGGAAATATTATCATGTATCAACAAGATAATTCATTGTTAAAGGGATAGTTCACCCAAAAAGGAAAATTCTATCATCATTTACTTGCCGTCAAGTTGTTTTAAAACTGTGTGACTTTATTTCTTCCATTGAACACAAAAGGAGACATTAGGCAGAATATTAGGGGTAGTATTAGGGATTGTCACCTACGTCACCTCCAGCTTTCATTTTATCTTGTTTCTATATCTTCTTTTGTGTTCTACTGATGAACGAAAGTCATACAAGCTTGAAACAACATGAGGGGGAGTAAATGATGACAGAATATTTATTTTGGGGCGGACTATATCTTTAAGTGCATTTTGCAAGCTATTAAAATGAACTTGATGTCTCACAGGCTGTATTGAGGATCAACAGGAAAGGATGTGCGGATTGCAAATGTCAGAAAAAATCTTTCTTTTGGCCATATTTGATGATGGATAATGCTCAATGCAGAATGATACTTCAGGGATGCAGAATAATGAGGTCACATCACATGTAATGAGACTTCCCCCCCCCCCCATCAGCAAGTAGCTAGAAAACAGAAATCTATTTGCTTTTTCACGTCTTATGACAGTGTTAGATCAGGACAGCTACAGTAAAATCATTTCTACATTGAGAATTTATGCTCTTGGTCTTTGAGAATGTATGTCTGTGTGTAAGTGTATATGGGAGGGTGAAAATGTGTTTTTATTCCCTTTAACCCTATTTGACTTCAAAGTGCTGCAAGTTTATGCTGAGATAGAAAAGACTTACATAACTCTACCAGTAACTTACATAAAACGGCACAAACAGCTCTGAATTAGTCATCAGTTCTGTCATTCTGCAGGATTTTAGCATCTCACATGAGCCTGAAATCTTTTCACATCTCCTCCCATCCACTCAAACTCACATTCAACCCGCAAGCTTTCACTGCTGCACTTTTTAATTAATGCTAACCGCCTCAGGCTCAGATCAGCCTTGCAAACAAACATTGAGGGAAATGCTGTCATTCTTTTTCCTTTAGTATTCACGTACGAGACGTACGTACTGTACACTTAAAAAGAAATGGTTTAGTTTAAAAAAAGCAAAAAAATAATGTCAACCCGTACAGTTAAACTATTCTAACTTAGCATTAGCCACCACACTTATCAAATTAAGCAAAATCTAAATCACTGTAAGAAACTAAACCAAATGGCAAAAATATTTAGTATATCAATTTAGTATAGTTTTACAGTGGCATCAAAAGTAATTATTGTGTTTTGTCGGAAAATTTGGTTACCATGGCACCTTTTAGAATTTCTGGTATCCTCATAGGTAAACTTCACTTAAAGGTAAATGTGTGGCATTTCTGCAACTCTACAACTACAACTTAACAAATGGGCACATTTTCAAAAATTATCCTGAACATTCACAGCAAAAAAAAAAAAAAAACTTCTCTTCCAAAACTTATGCAAATGGTTGAGCCAATGTTGCTGTGTTGGACAGAGTGATGCTTTTATATAACCGTAAAGCCACAGTGTTTACACTTTTCTGTGAAATCAACCTACGAAACCCAGGAATCGCTCACCACTTAACCCCAGTTGGTCCAAGGGCAGTCATCGCAATTGCCATACTGTAATATGATCTGGATAAAACATCTACAGTAACATGACATGTTAAATGACTAGTAATATAATTGAGGCTATATATATATAGCCTATATTTTGTGTAATGGGCATTATGTTATCCATACTGTTGTTATAACACTGGGATGGAGACAAACAAATGGCCTTCATTAATGCCTATATTGTTTAAAGCAGAAAATGCTCTCTCTAGAGTCAGCCAGCAGTTGCACAGAATTTGATGATCAAAACATTTCATTAATGAGTCAATTCAGTGGTTCTGTCCTCAGCGAGTTGATAAGTTTTTGAATTCTCTGTGGTGTGAACACAACATACAAACAACATCGAGAACATAAACATTTTCATTACAGCAACACACTACCTAATGCATTATAGGCCCACATGAAATGTCTATGGATTATTAAAAAAATACAAGAGCTTGAAAATTATGCTTTCCAAATGATGGGGAAATTACCCCCCAGTGAATGGTATTTCTCACTCTCCTCTTGGAGTTATTCTGGGGAAATTACCCCTCCAGCAGGTGGCACCATAGGCAACTGCCTTGTTCTCCTTTGCCTAGAAATGGCCCTGCACACACACACACACACACACACACACACACAAAATGGCTTTTGAATAAATAATTTCAAGGCAGCATTAAACTTAAATGGATATATTTACAGTGAAAAAAAAAAAAAAAAAAGAGAATACACCATCATTTATGGTGTTAGATTTAAAAACATTAGCAACATTTACTGTAATGAAATATTGTGCTATAAATAAGAAGCAGGGACCTCTGTGCAGGGACTCAAATCAGTGAGTCGTTTTTCTAATTGCCTCATTTTAATGAACCGCTCCAAACTACTTAAAAAATATATAATTAAGTTAGTAGCTTTGCTACTTTTAGTTTGTTTTCCTGTAACATTGTACCATCCATTCTATGAATGTGAGAAAAGAGAGGGAGATAAAGTAGACAGAAACAGAAAGACACAATGCGGAGAGGAGACTGTGTCTCACAACATGTAATGAGAGGGACAAGTGTCATTTGGACAGGGTACTTATCTTTGCTACAGTGCAGTGTCTGCAGCCTGGTTAAGTGTCTCTGCCTGAGCGCAGTAATTTGAGAGATTGGTTTATCACACAGAAGCAGAGGGTGTGATGCAACAGCAAACGTGGCTTCCTGAAAGTTGTTTGTTTCAGACGAAATAGCTTAGTCTGTTTTAATTTTGCCACCAAAACTAAAAATGAGACAACTCATTAAGAGCCCTCCAACACGATAATCTGCATATATCCATCATATATCTGTTCCAAATAGATGAGACAGGCATGTCGGATCCTTTTAGAGATCTGTAGCACTTTCAAGGCACAATCAAGCTGGAAGAGATATGAAATGCCTTTACTGAACCGACCCTGATCAAATAGGATCAGTCCCATTTGCAAAGGCAGTGCCTCGGGCTAATTCCTTTTCAATACCACATAAAGCATGTACAGTTGAAAAGTGGCCTTGGTTAGAGTGTTACCAGTTAAAGTCAACATAAATTGACAATCACATGCCTTTTTAAGTTCTGTGATTTTATGTATTTATAACATTATTATTATTTTTTAAAGTTTGTAATTTGATGTTATCCATTAGGAAATGATTGGCTTGAAGATAGTGGGTGTTCCATATAAGAATCCAGAAAACGAACAATTTTATGTTACTTAATTTTTTTTTAATATTTATTAGTGATGCACCAAAATGAAAATTCTGGGCCGAAACCGATACCGAAAATTCAGGATATAATTGTATTATTATATTATTATTTTTTAATTAATTGCATACATTTTATTAATCTAAATTTAAAAACTACTATTTGGACTGCTTTCTATTTAAGTAAAAGTGGAAGGTTTCTCTTCAAGAACAAAAGTTGCTCAGCTTTCTGGTAGGAGAGAAAGTTCCTCTTCTCATCAAGAACATGAGATGCTGCACTGAATAGTCTCTCTCTCTCTCTGTGCTTGTGCTTGGGGCAGATAAATACCTGCGAGCAGTCCGCGATCTTTGTTCATGTACCAGTAGTCAAGAGGATTGTCGCGTTCGTGTGATATGAGCGTGAAGCGATCGTCTGTGTTCCTCAAGTGCTTTCAGGTCCTTGGATAACATATAACGTGTGAGTAAGGGCAGCCAGTGGACTTTCTGGTGCCCCCCTAGGGAGTTGGTCCATTGGTGCCCTACGCAGACTGCATTATATGTGTGTAGGGAGCGGCGGTACTGCTTTGAAGTATTTCCACTCCGCTGACACCAGCCTTTGCTTGGTAGCACCGTGATAATGGCTAGATCGATCGAGAGTGAAACCTGAGCAATGAGGGGCGGGGAAGCATATATTTTCGGCTCATATTTTCGGCCTTTTTTGTCTTTCGGCTAAAACAAAAAATTTAATTTTCCTCCGAATATTAGCAGTGGCCGAAATTTAGATGCATCCCTAATATTTATATACTGAATGTTTTTTTTTCTAGTTAGTTGTACTCTTTCATTAGCTAGATATTGCATTTTGTGAATGTGAAAATAAAAAAAAATTATAATAAAGAAATAATTATTAAGTAGTCAAAACGACTAAAAAATAGTAATAGAAAAGTCATGGAAATAAATTGGCCAGAAAGTGTGGGAACCCTGATCATACACCGATGAACTGTGTTTACTTTAGGAAAGTAAACAGTTTGGTTTTGTGTCGCCATAAAGTCCTAGTAGAACAAGAGTTGCCACCCTGGTGTCCAGAAATGAAAAGCGGCATGTTTTGTTGTATTGTAGGGCAACCAAACACCTGAAAACAGAGATATACAGCATTCTGTATCACATCCTGTCTGATCTGGCTAGATAGAGAAGGAGAGAGTGAAAGAAAGAGAGATGAGTGATGGTAGGAGAGATGGTAGCAAGTGATGGGTATAGAGCTTGCTGTGAGACAGTGTCACACACCCACTCAGACACACACAGAGAGAGTGTGATAGGATCCAGGCAGGCAGCCTATCAGTTGGGTCGGTAGCCTCTCTCAGTGCCTAGCAGTGGGAATGAGCATGGGCGAATCGGCTCACGGCATGGAGAGACCCGCAGGGGTGGCTAAAACCCTGAATCAAAGGCTGCCGCTCTCTCGCTGGGACTGTTTACTCTGTCTCCCCCCTGCACAGCATCCTCTGCACAGGGCCACTGACAAGACCGCATGGTCGTCACTGTGGTAAAGCTGCACATTATCTACTAGAGGCCCTTATTTCATGAAGAACAGATTTTGGTTTATTCAAAAACAAATTTCCAAATCTTTGGAATCTCTATATCTTGCAGTGCTTGAATATTGGAAATATTGTTGGGGGTACTAAGAATATTTAAAGTGAAATATACTGTATTTTTGCATGCACAACAGGATTTTCACAAGTAGATTTTCCTGGATCATCATCCATTGTTGTTTCTAGAGCAGCATTCGTACCAACCAATTATTGTTCTGACCCTACCAATAAAATGTAATGGCAAGAATGTTGTTCCAGGGACATGTCCTTCTTGTGGTTTTCCTGTTAAAGACCCCATAAAATAAAAATTGGCGTTTTGAGGATTTTAGTGCATGTCTGTTATCTTGCTAGTGTACACCTACAAGATGAGCAAATTAAGTTTTAGCACATTTACAATTTACGGTCTTTCTCTTCCAGGAAAATGGACCAAAAATATTGATGACTCCTCCTACACTATAAATTACTGTCTAATCAAATGCTCTCTGAGAAAGTTCCGTCCCTTTATACCACCTGCCAACGACTAGAAGTAACATGTAGAAAATCATAGTTCGCGGCTGTGACATAAACTAAAGACTATTAGCCTTTAGTTCATGTTACTTCTTGTTTCAAAAGGAAATACATAAACACAGCAAAGATAGCTGCACTCATCAATTCATGGAGTCTTTAAGCATTTTTATATATTCCAACTTGCCTGCTAGACTATTGATACAAATAATGTAGATAGACTTCCAAAATGAGAACTGTTTCATACCTTATTCAGTGGTTGCCAACTCACAAAACCCTGTAACCTGCTCTAAAAGAGATGGACCTTTTAGCACTCCCCTGTTCGATCACCAATGCATCAAGGCCCAACATTGACTGCCCACTTTGATCCAAAACTGCCTCCTCCAGCCCTGTCCCCCAGCAGGCAGCAGGAGACTCAATTTGCTGGAGATTATGGGGAGACTTTGGTGAAGCCAGAGGCCTGTTAGCTCTCCCTCTCTCTCAGTGCAACTCAGCTAAGCTTGGCAGAAAAAAATCAGCCTCCTGCACTGGTAACCATCCAGCTTGAAGGGGTGCCCAGGCAGCCTAACCCTGCTCTGTCCATCTTACTTTACCCTCTTTCACAGACCCATTTCCATTTTCTCTTGACCTCATTCCCTTTGCTCAAATGTATTTCTTAAATTAATGAGTTTTACCTCAGAAACTAGTGCATCAGCTGCAACCAGTCTTCAGAAAACTCTGGCACGTCTTTTTTGGAATGTAGCACTCAATAATTTTAGCACCAACCTGTATGATGATGAAGCATAAATACAGTAACTAAAATTAGTTACTATCTCAAAATATCATACTCTATTTCAAACAACCTCTGTACATATTCCAAAAGGTTTTAGGGTGAATACTGGAGACTCGCAGCCAAGGGTCAAGGTTTGGATGATTAGTGTTGTCCAAATTGTTTTTTACAATTATTATAGTAGATGCTTTGGCAATGTCAATTTTTTTTTAGAAGGCTCTTAAAAGTGTGAAATGGTCACTAGTACAGGGCTTGGGATTATACACTGCATTAAATACAGGTATGTTGCCATCAGCCAATTAGCATTGTCAGACATGCAGATAATGTTCTTCCGATTATAAACCTCCGGACAAGCGGACAACCCTGCTACCACAGTGTTCGGGGTGGTATTGACGTCATGCTGGTAAAAGCCATGGACTAGCTCCATTTGGCTCACACTCACCTTCTGAAGTCCTCCATCTCTTGTGGCCATTAGAGGCTTCCTGGTTATTGAGGCAGATTCTGTGAGAGGCAAAATTTGAAAAATCTTCAGTTTGGTTTAAGTTAGGCGCTGATGTAATATTTCAAACTTGTATTATATTCACCATGAAACTTGTTTTGAAATGATGCAATCCCTTTACAAAGGTGTCAGGTTTATTCTCTACTTTGAGAAAATATGCTTGCAAGTAGGAATATTTTGAGCTTTTTTGCCTTATTAAACATAACCTAGAAGATACAAAATCTCTAAGTTTTGCGATGTATACTGTATATTCCATAGCACTGAGCCACAATTTCTCCACTAGGGAGGAAAATATTGTTGCATTGTAATGGCAGAGCGATAACACTTTGTCCCTCCAGCTGCCTACCTCCTCCTTGCTCTTGCACTTTTCACTCCTCTGCTCTCAATCCCTTTCTTCTTTTCCTCATCATCATTTTTCTGTCTCTCTTTGGCTACCCCGGCTGATGATAGCATTAGAAAAAATAAAAAACCTCTGATCATTTGCAGCAGTTGCTCTGATGGGCATGCATGGAATGGGTCTTGGCACATCTTTGTGAATGAAACCTCTGGGTTGAACTTAATGGGGTGAGAAATGGCAGACTAACTCTTTAGATGGGCTAATAGTTCTTCAAGCATGTTTAGCACACAGAGAGGGACAAATGTTTTAATCAGCCTTAATTATAACTGGATCTTAATACATAATGTGATCCTAAGAGCAAACACGTTTTCACAATAAAATATCTGAACGTCCATCATGTGCGATGACTATGCTGTGCCTGTTATATATTTGTATATAATGTCCTTGAAAATAGTACACTCTCTTAAGCACAGAAACACCCAGTGCTAAAAAGGATCTCAGGACAGGAATATTACAGTGTGACCCAGTTTGCAATGATCTCATAATGTAACCACTGAGAGATTGAACTGTAATAGCCAGAGCTTAAGCAGCAGGGCAAAAAGCAGCCTTTAACCTTTAAAGCCTCTCAATCAGCTGTTTGAGTCTTTTATTACATCAATGTGAAAGGAAAGGTAGATGAGATTATTATGTACTATACATTGATGTTTGTATCAGTCTGTAGCCATTGGGGTTGAATCATAAAAATAAATCAGCAGAATATTTCCAATTTCTTAATAATGAAGGAGATCATTGAGACCATTATCAAATGCAACAAATAGACAACCGATCGGAAAAGAGTCTATGATAAAACATAATGATCAATCATCAGCTTATGCAATAAACTAAAGCCGGTCATACATTGGACGAAAAGCACCAGGCACAGGTATCTCACACAGGATGTGTAGATGCGGTGAAGGTGAATTTGTGAGTTTAGTCACTGTACACACAAATGTTTGAAGGTTTTTGTACCTCTTCAAGAATTAACAACGCGATGTTGATGAGTTTGCACATTTGTTTATTAAAATATTTGACATGGTGACATTTAATATGCAATTTCTCTGTATGCAGCCTTGAATATGTTTAATTTGAGCTGTCAAACCACAAAAAAACATACTTGCAAATTAAAATACATTGTTAAGGCTATGTTAAACATATAAACACAATTTATCATCCAGTGATGGCTAAAGTACATAATCTATGTCCTTTGATAATAATTTGGGTAAAATTTAATGGAAAAATATGTGCATGGTGCTGCTTGGTGCTGCAGAATTTTAAGCAGCCTCTGGAGTTGATTCTGGGAGCTGCCAACAGATGACAAGCAATGGCGGTTGGCATATACTCATAGAAAACAGCCTTGTCTGAAAATTGAAAGTAGTTTTGAAAGTTGGTCATTGGAACTGTGCTTTGTTTAAATTGGATTTGTTCTTTTTTTTATTTGGGCTTTATTTGTGTATCGTAACAAACACTGGCCTTTCATTTTCTTTTTTCATCAACTCTCACACTTCTCTGAGATGATGTCATTGATCTTAGAAGACCTTATTTGATTATTCTGCTAAAGGTAGCCTTTACCTGTTACAAATCGATGTAACCGTCACCTTGTGCAGACTGGCCAACTGAGTGGACCAGCTGGCCCTGTATGCTTGACTCCCACCCCTCCCCTGTCCTATCCCCTGTCACAGCTCTTTTTCCCATCACTGTCTCTGGATCACAGGTGTCAGCTTCGGGCAGACCGTGATGAAAGAGATGCTGACCAGAGCGAAGATTAATTATTCAAGCTGCACCATTGTAGCCAGAGGAGGGAGTCAAAAATGTTGACAAACTATTAGACTTTCTACAGGAAAAAAGTACCAAAAAGTAGCATTGTAATACTATGTTTTTGGACATGTTACCTTGTAAATATCAAGTTATGTGGACATGTACCCTGTTAATTTCAAGTACTTTGGAGTACCTTGTAAACACCATGGGAAATGAAAAAGGTAATCAACTGATACAACGGTACATATCAAACTACTATAGGAAAAGTTCATCCAAAATGTATAATTACTCACCCTTATAATTTCTCATTCATAACCCTTATGCCATCTTGAAGAAGTGTAGTAAATTGTAAAAATCTTGATTTTTAGGCATACTGTGTTTTGTTTTTGTGTGAGTTTAGTTTGACTTTAGCAAGCCATGACAATTTGCTATTGTTCAGGGAGTCATCTACACTTGTGTTGATTTGTATTTTTTATCTTTATTAAAAATTGGGTTTTAATAGCTTTAAACCAACATTGCAATTCAGCTACAGTGGGTTTCTGAGGGTTAAGCTGTTTCAGGGTTACCATCTAATGCCATTACTGTATCATGGTATCATAACATGTATCATAGCAGCTGACTTTTGTTTCATACTCTCGAGCTGACCTTAAACTGTATTTTTATTTTCTCTGGGTGCACAGAGCAATACTCAATCTTATAAAATAATGAACATATAATTTTAGTTGAAAATATGTCAACAGTAAATACTTCTAAATACCACCAACTGTTCTCTGAGCAGTGCTGACATCTGTGAGCTTAGCTCACTGCATATATGCGTACTGTAGTTGCATTACTCGCAACACTCTGCCAGCGCACAGCATCAATTTCCAGGTGATGTGGCAGGAGTTTTCATGATTCCTTATGGATCAAAAGCTGATGTTAGCAGTACATCGTTCTCTGGATTCTTTATGGTTTGGGGAATGAACTCTGAATCACCATGTACACATAAGTCTTTGGTGGCCACTCTCAGTAACAGCATGTTAATTTAGTGAGAATGAGACACATTAATTTCTGCACTTGACTGTGAAACATCCTGTGAGGCTGATAATTTGATGAAAATTAACATGATGGAAAAAAATTACACTGTGAACTTAACACCTAGCACAACATCAGAATGGCAAAAGTACTGGTTGTTGATCTTGAAATAATAATAATACAACAGATAATAATAATACATCTATTTGTATGGGGGTGGCTGTAGCTCAGGTGGTAGAGTGGGTTGGCCACTAATCGTAGGGTTAGCGGTTTGATTCCCAGCCCAAATGAAAATTCACATGCCGAAGTGTCCTTGGGCAAGACACTGAACCCCAAGATGCTCCCAATGGCAGGCTAGCGCCTTGCATGGCAGCTCTGCTGTCATTTGTGTGTGTGTGTGTGTGTGTGTGTGTGTTTGTGTGTGTGTGAATGGGTGTAAAGTGCTTTGGAACTGCTAAGGTTAAAAAAGGCGCTATATAAGTGCAAATGGTAAGGTTATAAATGGTTTGAGCATACACTGATCGACACAGGTAGGTTTTTGTAGTTATCAGGATATTGGTGGTCATGCAAATGCACTCAAGGTCTACAAATTAAATTCAACACCTAAGTGCTGTCACTGAAATGCACAGTCAAGTCAGCTGCAACAGACGTATTTGTTTATGGCTATAACAAAAATTACAGTAATCTCAAGTAAGAACATGAAAACAACATTTTATGATCTTTTTGTTGTTGTTGTTATTGTTTTTGAGTTAGCAAGTAAGTCTTTTAAGCTAGTCTGCAAGGTCTAAACACATGGTGATCATATACAGTATATTTGATTACTTTTATTACTTGTTTTTAATTTCTTAATGGTTATTTGAATAGTTGTTGCTGCTGTTAGAGACCTAAAAAAACACTGTTTACTTAATTTGTCTCCTATTACTTAATAATTGATTATTACCTTGAATAGTTACTCAAAAAACATGAAGCTATGATTACTTAATTGAGAAAGACATTAAAATCTGTATTAATTTGTTAGTATTTATATTAACAATTGGCTTTCAAATACAGAAGTGGGTTTCGCAGCATGTTAGTTTTTACTATGGCATCAAGAATTTTCAATGGTATTGGTATGGACAACAATTTTGGTATTGTGCCAATATGCACATACATCTTCTATAAATGGATCTTCTTCAACAGAGCAGAACTCAAAACTCAAAAAATGAAATGAAAGCCAGAACGAATATAGCAAGTAACATTGCTAAAGAGGTAGGTTGAACTTGCACCAACCAAAAATATAGCAGTCTCATTAACTGCTATAAATTAATTCCATTTGACCCATAAGAGGCTGTCACAGTACAATTTGTGCTCCATTCACTCCCAATAAAAATAAATTAATAAAAAAATTAAATGTTGCACTAAGCTACAGAGGAAAGTTCAAGATTGCAGAACTTTGACATGTGAATCTGTATGACGAGAAGGCAAGGGACCAATAGAAGATTGAAACGTCATGCTCGGACCTCTTGGCTCAGTTCAAAGAATACTTACAGTTCATCAAAGCTGTGTCTTTTTTTTTTTTTACTGGAACCTTTTGAATATCATATTAATTGTGATTTATTATTTATTAAAACCAGAAGCCCTTGTGGTTGACATATCCTGGTCCTTGCAATGTCAAAAATAATTTTGCATGCTCAAGGACTAGTATGAACTGGGCTTTAGTCAATTGCAAATTCTGCATGCATGTCACTCGTCCAGAGGCAATTAAAAGACTAATGGGTAAAGCCACTAATTCCTGTTCTCATCTGACTAAAAGCCTGAGCTGTAAGAATAAGGAAATGGTGAATGGCTTTGACCTTCAAGTAAAAATCCAAGGCCAAAGATCAGGTTAATATTTCTAAATATGTCCAATGGATTTATACATAAAACAGTTTATTAAGGTCTACAGAATCTTCAGGAGACAGCTTCACTTGGATAGAAATCTTTTATGTGCTGGGAGGATCTGAAAATATGCCGATCAGCCGCAGCATTAAAACTACCAGCGTGATATTGTGTAGGTCACCCTCATGCTGCCAAAACAGCACCAACCCACATCTCAGAATAGCATTCTGAGATGCTATGCTTATCACCACAATTATACAGAGAGGTTATCTGAGTTACAGTAGACTTTGTCAGTTCGAACCAGTCTGGCCATTCTCTGTTGTCCTCTCTCATCAACAAGGCATTTTCCTCCACATAACTGTCTCTCAACATATGTTTTTTTTTTTGTTTTTGGTACCATCCATCCATCCATCGCCATATCCTGTACAGGGTCGTGGGGGGCTGGAGCCTATCCCAGCTAACATTGGGCGGAAGGCGGGGTACACCCTGGACAGGTCGCCAGTCCATCGCAGGGCCACACATATACAAACAACCATTCACACTCACATCCACACCTAGGGCAATTTTTGGAGACATCAATTAACCTAGCCTGCATGTCTTTGGATGGTGGGAGGAAGCCGGAGCACCCGGAGAGAACCCACACAGACACGGGGAGAACATGCAAACTCCACACAGAAAGGCCGGGGCAACCGGGGTTTGAACCCACGACCTTCTTGCTGTGAGGTGACAGTGCTAACCACTGCACCACCGTGCTGCTGTTTTTGGTACCATTCTGAGTTAATTCCAGAGACTAAACTCTGGACTATAGAGACTATACTAAAACCAGCCCATCTGGCACCAACAATCATGACACAGTCCAAATCACTGAGATCACATGTTTACCCATTCCGATGGTTGATGTGAACATTAAATGAAGCTCCTGACCTGTTTCTGTTTGATTTTATGCACTGCACAGCTGCCACATGATTGGCTGATTAGATAATCGCATGGATGACTGGTGGTGCTAGATGGGCTGTTTTGAGTATTTCTGTAACTGCTGATCTCCTGGGATTTTCACATTAAACAGTCTCTAGAATTTACTTAGAATGGTGCCAAAAATAAAAAAAAAAACATCCAGTGAGGGGCAGTTCTGTGGACAGAAAAGCCTTGTTGATGAGAGAGGTCAGTATAGTCTACGGTAACTCAGATAACTGCTCTGTACAATTATGGTGGGAAGAACAGCATCTCAGAATGCTGTTCTGAAATGCAGGTTGTCACTGTTTTGGCGGTTGTCCTTTGTGTTTTCTGTATTATTTGTGTGTTTTATGTGTATTATGGTTTTAATGTTGTGGCTGATTGGAGTAAAAACAAAAAACAAACAAAAAAAAAAACAAAACAAAAAAAAAAATTATATATATATATATATATATATATATATATATGCACTACTGTTGATTTGCCAGATGTATACCCTAATTTTGACACTAAATTTCAAATGTTAAAAAACATGAGCTGATTGTTATTTGTCAGTATAATATGATGTGATCTGTTATTTCTACAAATGAATCATCAAGCGCTGTTTACTGCAATGCTCAGTTTTGAGTGGGGGTAAGCAAAGCGTGTCTTGTTGCAGCTTCAAGAACATGGTTTTGAGCTGCTAACATTCTGTGTCCTATAGAGAATTATGCATCCTGTGATGTGCTTACATTTGCCAATTAATGAAAGTGTTTCCTTAATAAGCCTTGATGTATGCCACAACATTATCTCTCCCCAATTGCTATGTAATTTACAGAAACGTCTTCCTACTTAACATATAACTCCAGAAAGATCAATGAGATCTCCAAGTCTATTCTGTGTCTCTTTGTTGTTTTGAAACAATAAGAGGGGAAAAAACAGCATAGCTCACTCAAAGTACAACGTTCGTTTTAGTGCAGACATGGTCTAGAAATTTCAGTACTGCCTTTTGTCTAAAAAAACTGTTTTTCATTAGTTCCAAGACATATATGCAGACTACAGGCTTATAATTGGTTTGTGATCTGCCTCCTATTGATCAGTTAGATGTTTCGAGCATTAGAAGCCAATTATAAACACTATATTGATGTTTTTAACACACAGTTGCAGTATTTGTGCTGAGATTACTTTTGATCTTCCTGCATCTCAGGGCTTCAAGCTTTAGTGAATGTTATGCTCATATTTCACACTGGCTGCTACTGTAGTTTAAAAGGCAGATGCATTAAGAAACCATCACATCACTGAGAGAACAAAGAGTTCCAGAAAAAAAATCCACTGGGAGTTTTATTATCATGCTCTGCTCAAGCCAGTAAAGATTTATATATATATATATATATATATATATATATATATATATATATATATATTATTATTTATTTAACATTTATTTATTTATTATTATTATTTTTTTTAGACTGAATTAAAAAAACAAATCACAATCAATCTAATTAATTTGTTTTTTTTTAAAGGCAACAAGAAACACTGTTTCCATTAAACTTTACTTCCCTAATTGTAATTTTACAAATATTTTTTTAACATTTTATTTTTAACTTTGATGTTTCACAGTATTCTGAATGTCACTGTATAATTGTGAACAAAGCCTAATATACCTTCAATGTGCTTTGCTGTGGGATGCGACAGAGTGATAGTTCTTTTAATTACCCATCCAAAAGCATTCTTTTTAAAAAGTTCAAGATAAAACTCATAGGTTGTTGCTTATTTACTCAGAAAATGTTTCGCCTAAAGCTTTAAAATGTTACCTCAAATATCTATGACATGTAAATAAATGTATAAAATAATCGAGTTGGATACAAACAAACTGGAAATTCAAGAAAGACAATGTCAGATTCATAACAGGCAGACTGTAGCAGACACATGTGATAATTGTAACAATAAATTTAAAAAGCACAATAATGTCATTGTCTCCCATTGCCCTGCTCATATCCATGTAATTTCCTGACTCTTTTTACTCTATTTCAGTAGGGAGAGAAAATTGACAAAAGGCCAAAAATAGAAATGAAAAAAAGTAACTTGCACTAAATAAGTTTACTGTGACTAAATTTAAATCTAAATTGTATTAATCTCAAAAGTTAACTTGTTAACTTTGACAGCCCTAAAACAGATTGAATTGTGCTAAATGACAGAAGCGAAGCAGCCAATTGAAAACTGAGCTTAACAATAAATAAATCACACTTCATACTGAAAACAACCAACAGTGGAGCAACAGAAATGCATGTGACATGAAGTGCTTACCTGAAAGGGCTATTTGCAGCAAAGATGGCATATTGCTTGATTGTGTCATATGAGTTTAGCTTGCTCAAGCCAATCGAGATATCAGCATTAATTCTACATCTAATTTGAAGAAACATATTGAGGTAAATTTCATATGTCTGCTTACTACATTCTCTGTATCTATACTCTATAAAGTAGCCTGTAAATTAGCTATCTATCACTGAGACTGTTGGGCTCAATTATGCAATGCTAGCAATAGGGCTGGGTGATCATACAATCTTTATATTTATCAGGGGAAAAAAAATCCTTGATATATGATAAACATGAGTAATTTACTATATTTAGCCTATGTCCTAATCTACATCTACTGGAGACCAGGGGTGCTCATTACATTGATCATGATATCAAGATTACTACTGGTTGATCTGCATAAAATTTAAAAGTTTAACTTGTTATTTCCATTAACTTTTTTATTATGAGGGACATTTTAGTTTGATTCTTTGTGACATCCCTCTCTTTGCCCAACATACCCTGTCATTTCTTTACTGTTTCTAAGAATAATAACAGAACAAAAGCCTCAAATATATATATATATATATATATATATATATATATATATATATATATATATATATATATATAATTATGTTGTCATACACATCTATTTTTCATTGTTGGTCAATAATTATGAAAGTCAAAGAAGCAGAATGGTAACTTGAGCTCAGTGACACCTCACTACTGATATTTTTACAAGATTTAATTGACAGGTGGCAATATCGGCCAGCAGCATCCCCAAGGTTGCTTTGACTTTGCGCTTCAGGTGTGGATATTTGTTCAGGAATGTCAGGGGGTAGATTGAGGTGTCGCTCCAGGGGAGTGTGTATGTGTGAAATTACGCAATAACAACTAGAAATCATACAATTAGTTAGACACAGGACAAGCACAAACTATACTGTTCATTTTTCAACCAATACCTGTCTCTGCACTTAATGAATATGTATGAATACTTGGGAAATTTCACCCACCTCATCCTTGAAAATGGTACACCTGCACCCCCCCAACCCCCAAAAAACAATGTTGTTGTTTTATGTTATGGATGTGTCATAGCACTTTGAGAGAAAACAATTACAAGGGCAGTCAGACATGTAACTGAAGCTATAGCTTTTTGTAAATGACAAGAATTTTTACACACACACACACACACACACACACACACACACACACACATACAAAACACAAGCTAACCAAATCAATATAGGCTACTATTTCATTCACAAAGAACCTCTTTTATGGAAACATTGGGCAGGCAAAGGCTATAGTATTGATCTTTGACTGAACAACACTACTGAATAACCTTGAGAAAAAATAAACTTTCCAGGGAAGCTGAGAGCTGTTCTCCAATCTTTGTTTTTTATTTATTTATTTTGGCTCTGTTGTTGAACCCATAAGCAACTGGTTTAAAAAAAAAAAAGAAAAGAAAAAACAGCTCTTTTGTTTAAGAACGCAAACACTGTTCTGTCAAATGTCTGTCAGGAATTGGTTTTGCCAATGGGACTAAAAGCATTGTAATGGGAGTCAATTAACAAGGGTCATTTAATTTAAAAATGCAGCATTGCCTGCATACATTAAATAATCTATTTTGGAACATACCTAACATAACCACTGGAAAACAATAACTGCTGAGTAAAAATTATTATACTTTTTTTTTTTTATACTTAAGTCATGTTGTTCCAAATCCATGTGACTTCCTTTCATCCATAGTCCACACAATGATATGTTAGGTTGGATGTTAAGTTTCATTCTGTTCTTCTCCATACAATGGTTGTGAATGGTGACCAGGGTCTGTCAAGCTCTAAAAATGTACCATAAAAGTACCATACTAGCGGTCCAGTCAGTCTTCTTATACCATATGATAGCTTTATGTCACCTAGTCTCTTAGCATTTTTCTATAACTACATTTTTGAAAAACTGACTTTTACGTGCCATGTTCTACATTTTGCCGCAGATTCCTGGTGAAACTAACACTAGAGGCACTACAACAACTGTGCCTTTTATTTACTTTCACACAAATCATGAGTGCAGTGGCTGATTTATCTTTATTACTCACGCACAGCTATGTTATGATATCGAAACATTTTAATGCATAATTTGAAAAATGATACATTTGAATGCTTGTATTACAGACCCACCACCATTTACACATTTATTCCAATGTGATTAACTTGTGCAGTAGTTCAATTGATTGATTGTTTTACTGTTGACTCGAAGACCGAGGCTTGAGCCTGGCCAAGGATGCTCGAAACAACAGTGCCATAGAAGCGACACAAAATGACACGGTTGCTTCAGAAAATGTGCTTTTCATGTCGCTTTTGCCTTTTCAAACACTATCGGTTAGGTTTAGATGTTGGTTAAGGGTAAGGATGTCTGTTTTGTTTACCTCTCATTTATCTTTTAGGACACTACTGGCTAGGTTTTGCCTAAAGTTTTAGGTTAGGAATGTATGTTTTCTCATTAAATATCCACCTAAATTCACCTTAAAAACCGCGTCTTATTACAACATCACTTCACTCGCATTTGGTGCCCCTGGCAGGACTTTTCACTGGTAAACATCTAGGTTACGGATGTAACCTCCGTTCCCTGATCAAAATCAAATCAAATCACTTTATTGTCACACTACTGTGTACACGAGTGCAACAGTAGGTGAAAGTCTTGTGTGCATTTCCGAGCAACATTGCAGTAATGACAGTGACAAGACATAAACCACTTTACAATAACAACATATTTACACAAAACAATTTACATAACAAATGTACACATACTTACACAACAATTTACATAACAAATGTACACAATACACACAATGTAGAATACACATACACTAGATAAGGGTATAAATATATATATATATACACTAACTGAATTGGGAGAATATATTGACAGAGTGATGATTAATAAAGTGCAGTGCTGATTGTTGATCGTGAGAGATCATGTGTTCAAAAGTCTTATTGCTTGGGGGAAGAAGCTGTCATGTAGTCGGGTGGTGCGGGTCCTGATGCTGCGATACCGCCTGCCTGATGGAAGCAGTGAGAGCAGCCCATGACTCGGGTGGCTGGAGTCTCTGATGATCCTCCGAGCTTTATTCATACACCGTCTGTTATATATATCCTGGAGGGAGGGAAGCTCACCTCCGATGATGTTTCTGGCAGTTCGCACCACCCTTTGCAGGTCTTTGCGGTTGTGGGCGGTGCTATTGCCGTACCAGGCGGTGATGCAGCCAGTCAGGATGCTCTTTACGGTGCTGGTGTAGAACCGTGTGAGGATGTGGTGGTTCATTCCAAACTTCCTCAGCCGTCTCAGGAAGAAGAGGCGCTGGTGAGCCTTCTTCGCAACGGCCTCAGTGTGGACGGACCATGTGAGTTCCTCAGTAATGTGGACACCGAGGAACTTGAAGCTGCTGACTCTCTCCACCGGTGCTCCATTAATGGTGATGGGGCTGTGCTCGCTGTCTTTCTTCCTGAAGTCCACCACAAGCTCCTTGGTTTTACTGACGTTGAGGGAGAGGTTGTGCTCCTGACACCAGCGTGTCAGAGTGTGCACCTCCTCTCTGTAGGCTGTTTCATCATTGTCAGTGATCAGACCTACCACCGTCGTATCGTCAGCAAACTTAATGATGGCATTGGAGCTATGTGTCGCCACACAGTCATGTGTGTACAGGGAATACAGGAGTGGGCTGAGAACACAGCCCTGTGGTGCTCCAGTGTTGAGGGTCAGTGATGAGGAGATGTTGCTGCCCATTCTAACCACCTGACGTCTGCCTGACAGGAAATCCAGGATCCAGCTGCACAGCGAGCTGTTTAAGCCCAAAGCCCAGAGCCCGGAGTTTCTCATCAAGCTTGGAGGGCACTATGGTGTTGAATGCTGAGCTGTAGTCTACAAACAGCATTCTCACATATGTGTTCCTTTTTTCCAGGTGGGATAGAGCAGTGTGTATTGTAGATGCAATGGCATCATCAGTGGAGCGGTTGTTGCGGTAGGCAAACTGCAATGGGTCCAAAGAGGTGGGCAGAACAGAGCAGATGTGATCTCTGATCAACCTCTCAAAGCATTTGCTGATGATGGGGGTGAGGGCAACAGGACGCCAGTCATTTAAGCAGGTGATTTTTGATTGCTTAGGTACAGGCACAATGGTTGATGTTTTGAAGCATGTGGGGACTACAGACAGGGATAGGGACAAGTTGAAAATGTCCGTAAAAACACCAGCCAGTTGGTTCGCGCATGCTCTGATGACGCGGCCCGGAATGCCGTCTGGACCCGCGGCTTTACGAACGTTCACCCGTCGGAAGGATCGGGTTACATCCGCAACAGAGACGGAGAGTGAACCAGCCTCTGTAGTATCGGCCACGAGTGCTCTCTCCGTGAGGGCGGTGTTGTTGTCCTCGAAACGAGCATAAAATGTATTAAGCTCGTCCGGGAGAGAGGCAACGGTGTTCATGGCGGAGTTTTTATTCTGTTTATAGTCCGTGATGATGTTAATTCCCTGCCACATACTTCTGGAGTCAGTGGTGTTGAACTGTTCTTCAATTTTGTGCCTGTACTGGCGTTTGGCTGCACGGATGGAGTTACGGAGGGCATAACTGGCTTGTTTACGCTCCTCCGCATTCCCGGAATTAAAAGCGGTGGTCCGCGCAGTAAGTGCCGCGCGAACATCGCCGTTAACCCAGGGTTTCTGGTTGGGGTAGATCCGTATATTTTTTGTCGGAACAACGTCCTCTACGCACTTCCTGATGAAACACGTTACGCTATCAGCGTAAACCTCGATGTCGTCATCGGAGGCAGACCGGAACATCTCCCAGTCCGCGTGATCAAAACAGTCCTGTAGCGCAGAGTCTGATTGGTCCGACCAGCACTGGATCATTCTAATGGTGGGTGATTCCCGTTTCAGTTTCTGCCTGTAAGCGGGCAGAAGCAGAACGGAGGAGTGGTCGGATTTGCCAAATGGTGGGCGGGGGAGGGATTTGTAGCCATCCCGGAAAGGAGAATAGCAATGATCCAAATCCCGGTCCCCTCGTGTGTTAAAGCTGATGTGTTGGTGGTATTTTGGTGCTATTGTTTTAAAGTTGGCTTTGTTGAAGTCCCCGGCAACAATGAACGTGGCCTCAGGGTGCGCGGTTTCCTGCTCACTTATACTGCCATACAGTTCCCTGAGTGCCCGGTCTGTGTCGGCTTGTGGGGGGATGTACACAGCAGTGATAATGACCGCTGTGAATTCCCTCGGTAGCCAGAATGGTCGACACAGAAGCATGAGAAATTCCAGATCAGGAGAGCAGAAAGACCTGATAAAATGTACATTCCTCTGATCACACCATGATTTGTTGATCATAAAACATACACCACCACCTCTGCTTTTACCTGAGAGGTCTTTCGCTCTGTCCGCTCGGTGCACGGAGAAACCCGTGGGTTCGATGGCCGAGTTTGGAATCTCCGCGGACAACCAGGTTTCCGTAAGACAGATAACACAGCAATCTCTCGTCTCTCGTTGGAAAGAGATCCGCGCTCTCAGCTCGCAGAGCTTGTTGTCCAGAGACTGAACATTTGCCAGTAGTATACTGGGTAGCGGGGGGCGATTTGCGCGACATCTTACCCTGATGAGAACGCCGGCTCTTTTTCCCCTTTTCCGTCTGCGTTTCCGCGGCCGGGCAGCCCAAACAAAGGGCTCCGCTGGCGTGTTTGTAAACCGCAGGTCGGCGTTGAGGAATGTGAAGTCCGGTTTTCGGTGTGTGATTGCCGAACCAATGTCCAAAAGCGTTTGTCTGTCGTACACAATAAGGCAGACAACATCCAAGACAAAAAAACACAAAACTGTAAACAAAACAAACAATAAACTGCAGTGTTTTGACGGAGCCCGCGACGCAGCAGCCATACTCGGTGCCATCTTGGGTAAGATGGAGGGAAAGAGACGTTGTGTCGAAGAAGCGACACTAGGGGTCTCTCTTGAGAGCCTTTCAAATCTCTGATCTGTGAGAAAAGGCCAATGAGAAATTGGCAGACAGAATTCGCATGTCCCGCCCCCGGACATAAGGGTATAAAGGGAGGGAAATGCGTCTGTTTCATTCATGATTTTTCTGAGGAGCCGACAGTGAGGTTCGGCCACAACAGTGACTCGGTTCAGCGACGTGGCCGGGAGGACACAACGTCTCGTTCTCTCCATCAGGGAGTTACGTGCCAGAGTGACCGGCTGTGTCAGACTGCATGTACCCTTCCCCAAAGCCCCATAAAATCATCAAAGCCCTCTGATTCTTTGCCCCCGACAGGGGGGAACAAGGCGACGTGCCAAGCATGGGAGCAGGCCGCACAAGCCGCACCTTTTCTCTCTCTCTATGTTTCTCGCATAGAGTTAAAGTGGCTGGGGCCATCTTAACACTATCATTATGCAGTGTCGCTTCTTCGACACAATGTCGATATGAGCAACAGATGGTAACTGCAGACAAAAGTGTTATGAAGCAAGAAATTTGGTTTTGGAACAATATTGCTTCGGTCATGTTATGTTCTCGAGATCAGGCTGGCTTTATGTAATGAACCAAAAAAAAATCAAATGAAAATTAAGCTGTTTTTCACTGAAAATCTAGCTCTCCGCTGATGTCTTGAAATTGTATTTTAATTTCTGCACATTAAAACTTGCTGTTAAGTATTTGGTTATGAGACCAATGGCATTTGGTGTAATTAGTGTTTAACCTGACATACGTCACGCATCTTGACACAATATAGATGAAAATCTGCAGACACAAATGTGTTTGCAAGCTTCAGTGAATTACTAAACTTTTAGGATGCTCCTCACAAGTTATCATATGGCTTCAGAATAATTTGAATATAGCATACAAGTTGTATGGAATAATTTTGTGGTTCTTTATCAATTTAGTGTCATTTGATGTAATTTTAGGTGCTTTATCATTTTAGGTCACCATTCAATTTAGTTGAATGGAAATTATCAACATGCTGCTAAACATTTCCTGTTGTGTTTCAAGGACGGCATGAGGGTGAATTTAATAATGACAGAATTTTGAGGGTGTACCTTAGGGTGAAATATTCCTATAACCAACAAATGCACTTTCACTACAGGGAAACAAGCAGCTCAAACAGTTACTATTTTTTCTAAAAGCATTTGAATTACTAGAGGTAGGGACACCGGCCAGTGCTTTAGCACTGCTATAAAGGGCAGTGAGGCAAACGGCTCCTACTGAGTGAATTTGTTTTGCACGTCTGTTGGCCGCAAACCTTCGTCAGCCAACTGTAAAATGATCAATGCCAGCTCAGCCAATATGTGAGACACAGCCTTTGGACGTGGACCATGCCGAGTCTGAGCCCATGAGTTTTTTTTTACATTTTGTATGTGTTTGGAGTGGAATGCTTTAATCTATGAGGCTTTCTGCACTGTAACTATCTTTTTAATTTGCTTGAAACATTATTTTACAAAAAGAGAAGATGGGGGGTTGCACTGGGAAAAATTGAAAAAAAAAGAACGCATCTGCCCTTCACCTCAGGCATCATCTCAGTAAGAGGCATTAAGCTATTAAACACAGAGAAAGGCTTTAAAGAAATAGCACAACTGCACAGCAATGCTTGAAAGGACAAGCCAAACATTTGTTTGGCAGGGTTTTGTGAGATTGTCAAAATATCTGTCAGGAATATCTCCTGCTCAAGGATGACTGACACATTGCTGGATGAATGCCTAATAGGAAGCTGATTTCAGAACAGTTCAAAAGGAACAGATACGGTGGACCGGGTAATGTGCCATTAGTTTAAGAGCAGATGAAAAAAGGGACCTTCTGTAGGCACTGAGACAGCTGAATCACAATGACTCATATGTCAAAAGAGAACAGAGGGTGAACTGTTTCAACAGACCAAAATGAAAAGAACTAAGACATTTGCTGAGACTTCAGAGGCAAAGAGAGAGAGCACAAACAAACACACTCAAGAGAAAAGACTGGTGTTACTTTTTAATGGTAGCTATCCAAGCTTCTGTACAAGCTACCTATACATTTTTTTTAAAGTTAATCCGCAACAAGAATTTAAAAAAATAAAAAAGTAGCTATCTTGCAAGCTACGCTGCAAACAAAAAGCAACAGACTATATAGAAGTTGTAGCTATATGTGGGAATTCTCTTTAACAGATATAACAATTATATTATGTCATTTGTAATTTATAGTTTATTTAGAACATTATTTATCTGGCACAAATGCAATGTAGGTTTTTGAATGAATCAACGAATTTTGAAAAGGTGCACTGAATGCAATATACTGTATATCGGATTGACTATTTGTAATAGGTTTTAATAGCAGCTGCCACACAACACAGCTATTTGCACTCCAGTAGTCTTGTGGAAACACAGGAATTGAAGACACACTGCGCCCCAAGTTGCTGCAGTGGTGTTGGGTGTAATGACGGTGTAAATTTGCTTTTTTGGCTCGGATGACTTGGGTTCGTATTCACCTTTAATCCCACTTTTTCCCATCCTGTTTCCAGTGTCTATTCTTAATATTTCCTTTAATACTACTTATAATAATGAATAAATAATAAGAAAAATGTTGATTTCCTCACAGTGATTTAGTCACGGTGAAGGTAGGGGTGTAAAGGTTTCATCCGGTTAAAATTAATTACGGTTTACTATAGTAATATTATAGTAACCATGTTTTATGAAGGAAGCCATAGTTTTAATGCAATTAAACATGGTGTTACTACAGTAATATGCTGTTAATATAGAAACTGTGCTTAGGTTTGTGGTAACTGTGTTTTTATGACAAAATATCATGGTGATACCATGGTTCCTGTAGTAAAACCATAGTTTGATTGTGAAAGGGAAGGTCAGAATTATGCGTAGGCAGATGGGCTCCAACGGCAGAAGACCAGGTCGGGTTCCACTTCTGTCTGCCAAGAACAGAAATCTGAGGCTACAGCCTCAGTATTCTGTTCTATGCTGACAATAGTGGTACCCAGAGGGGTTTTCTGCTGATATAGCCCATCCGCCTCAATGTTCGACGTGTTGTACATTCAGTAATGTTTTACTGCATAGCATTGTTTAACGTGTGGTTATTTGGGTTACAGTCATCATCCTGTCAGCTTGGAGCAGTTGGGCCATTCTCCTCTGACCACTGTCATTAACAAACCGTTTCTGTTTGTAGCTTCAACCAATAAAACATATCACTTAACATAGCACCATCCTTTTTTGCTGTGAACCTTACTTTGTGCACTTCCTGTAAACCTTCAGCCACAGCATGGTGAGTAGTAACTGAACTGTGTCAAATAAACTAGGACACCTCTACAATGTTTTGAACAGATTAACTGTGTCCTAGTTTGTGCTGTGTGCAATGGCTGATGGGAACATTGAGTTTTGGGGCAGTAATTTAAAATGTGTGTGTGTGTGTGTGTGTGTGTGTGTGTGGGGGGGGGGGCATGTTTATATGGTTTACGAGTTTTTTAGGTTACAAACTGGTAATTACAAGGGTATTATGCTATAAATGTGGTTTATGAGGACATTTCTAGTGTCCCCATAATTTAAATAGCTTAAAAAAACATTTGAAAATGTAAAAATGCAGAAAGTTTTTTGTGAGGGTTAGGTTTAGGGGTTGTGTTAGGTTTTGGGGATAGAATCTATAGTTTGTACAGTATAAAAATCATTATGCCTATGGAAAGTCCTCATAGTGATAGGTAGACCAACCTGTGTGTGTGTGTGTGTGTGTGTGTGTGTGTGTGTGTGTGTGTGTGTGTGTTTGCACGTGTGTTCACAGTGCGTTAGCATCTGTCCATGCCACGCTAGGACGTTACTGATGCGTCCCCTGTGTGTGAGGGAGACAAATGATGGTTGTCTGGAAAGAGAGGAAGGGCTCATCCTCTTTCAGGTCACCTTAAAAATTATTCCTTAAAAATAGTCTCTTCCACTGGCACGTCCAAATTTTACGTCCTTATTAGTCTTTATAACTTGGCTGGATGCTGCTCACACTAGGGAGGGAAATTTAATTTTTATGTGGAAAGCTGAGACTCTAAATTCTAATTGGATTTTAAGTTGTTGTAAAATAACTATAAACGCACACCTGTGACCAGCACATACAATAATACAAGTTTTTACGGTGCTTGCCAACTATTTACTATAATGCAATATATATTATTTGGCAGAATAAATGTTTCTTCTAATAATTATTAATAAGAAATGTAACTATTTCTTGTATCATATTGCTGTTGATGTCATTTTATAAAAATGCAATAAGTCACAGAGTCCATGCATATAGAGTGTGTTCCTCACTGATATTCTGCTTTGTGTTATGCCCTTTACAAATAAAATTACTGTAATGCAGAGCCTCACATGGCTATTTTACCGTCCATGTAGATGTTCCCTTCCTGTTTATTGTAACTCCACCTCGGCATATGCTTCAAGCCCTGTAATTTCATGCTTCAAGCCTTTGTAAAACTGCTTACCAACCTTGACTATTCACCCCAATCCCCCACCCTTCGCCGGACAAAAATGAGACACCAATTACCACTGCCAAACACACCAACCCACCGCAACCAAATAAATAAAAGGTGATAAAGGTGATTATCAAGACCACTATAACATAAACACACCAGACAGATAGCATGGCAGAGGAATCCTGTCATCCGATAACATCGCTGGATTGAAGCAGGGTGTGCGATGTGGGGGATACATCACATGTGGTAGGTTTTCTGGTAACTAGTAAGCATTACGACAGAGTTTCTGACCATTTTGGCGCCTTTGGTGAGATTGCTGTTATTGACAGGAATGTGTGCGTGTGTGTGTGTGTCCTCCACCTTGTAAATCTGATGCCAATATTCACTCTTGTTTTACTCCGTCCTCTGTCTCTGTATCTTTCAGCAAGTCTTTGAATTTTGAATTTAACATCTGTAGACAAAGCTAAATATATTTTCCTCTGTACAAGTCTGCCATGATTGTTCATATTCCCCCGGCTGAACAGCTAGTTCAAGTAGCCACGCCCCAAACTCATGGTGTAGGTTGAGCTAGAAAGGATGGGTGGAGCGAGTGAGTCACTCAAAATATAAACATCAATGTTTTTTTTGTTTTTTTTCTCCCCTTTTCTCCCCAATTTGGAATGGCCAAATGCACTCTAAGTCCTCATGGTGGCGTAGTGATTCAATCAATCACACCTCAATCCAGGTATGTGGAGGATGAATCTCAGTTGCCTCCATGTCTGAGACCGTCAATCCGCGCATCTTATCACATTACTTGTTGAGCGTGTTACTGTGGAGACATAGTGTGTGTGGAGGCTTCACACGATTCTCCGCAGAATCCATGCACATCTCACCATACGCCCTACTGAGAGAGAGAACCATATTATAGTGACCACGTGGAGGTTAACCCAACGTGACTCTACCCACCCTAGCAACCTGGCCAATTTGGAGTCATTCATTACACTGGATTTGAACTTGCGACTCCAGTGGTGGTAGTCAGCGTCTTTACTCACTGAGCTACCCAGGCCCCAAACATCAATGTTTTGATAGTGCCAGGCAGGCTCATTGTTTATACTTGTGGGTGAGGTAAATCCACAAATTGCTTAATTATAGTTTTTAATAAACAATAAACTAGGATAGTAAAACATATTTTGACATAAAGTTACATACCTCTTAACAATTGTCAAAGTACAGTTACTCGTCTTACACTGGGTTTAATGTTGGTTCTAATGTCTTTGTAGAGCGGTTACACAGGACATGCCTGAAACATAATGGGCATGAAAAAGGGCAATGTGAGACGTAGAGAATGCATTAAATATATATATGAAACTTTGTATGCAATATCAAGCATCTCAAAGGGATTGCAAGATAAGTCATTGTCTTTCTGTGTTTGATAATCTTTTTCAAATGTGTTGCAAGCACATTGTTTTATTTATGTGCTCGGTATTTTAATGCAGTTTAAGAATGTTTGGATATCAACATAATTGGAGAGATGAAACATCTTTCAGCATTTTAACTTACTTTAAAACTGATGTAATTTTTGTGCCACCAAATTGTACCGTAAATATATTGACTGTTTTCAAACTGGTCTACCTTACACTCCCCCCCATTTTCTATTAGTTGAACAAAACAGATAGTCCTACTCCAATCTCACAGCATTGGTTTATTCAATGTTGCTATGTTGGACTATTCGATATTTCTGATAGGTCCACATAGCTACAATGTTTTTACTTTTAAGGGGAATCATCTCATGAATGACTTATGTACAGTTGATTTCGCATATTAAACAAAACTCATTTTCTTCTGTGTTGATAGCTTCTCTCTGACGTGTTGGGGTAGTCTTGGTTTGACCAGTGTCTATGGTCTGTGTCTGACTGGTGAGCAGTCAGTGTTCTAGTGCTAGTGTGATGCTACTGGTCTTGTTTTCATTGGCTATATTTAGACTGGCCTGCTCCTCTGCAGATAGAATACTAATCAGGACACTGCAAAGCCCTAGCAAGGGTTGAGCAAGGATGGTAGTGGGCTGAATCTTTCTGTACACTAAATTGTATGTGAGGGCGCACACACACACACACACACACACACACACACACACACACACACACACACACACACACACCCACTTGTGCTTTAAGGATGTTTATTTACAGTATGTTACCAGAAAACAAGATAAAAAATAGAGATTTTAAAAAAAAAATGTCCCTGTGTCATTTACATGAATCGAATTGTTTATTGGTTTCTGTATTGAACATTACAAGATCAAACTTTAAAGGAATAGTTAACCCAAAAATAAAAATTCTCTCATTATTCACTTACCCTGACGCCATCCCACATGTGTATGACTGTCTTTCTTCAGCAGAACACAAATTAATATTTTTTAAAAATGCTGAAGCTCTGTAGGTTCTTATAATGTAAGTAAACAGGTGCCATCAGGCTGCTGGCTATTTGATGGTCCAAAAGGCATTATCCATAAAACTCCAGTCGATCAATTAATGTCTTCTGAAGCAAATTGATAGGTTTGTGTAAGAAACAAATAGATCATTAAAACTATATTATCTTTAAAAAATATTTTTTGGCCAGTAGTCGACACATTAGTGACGTAAGCACTATGGCATGTTAATGCAAGAAGTCAGAAGTGTACGCTTTGTACAGAGGTACGAACGTCATGTGAGAAATAGTTAATTTCAAACAGCATCCCAGCACTGGCCGGAAACAATGATGTAAAGTTAAAAACATTTTAATTATCGATTTGTTTCTATCAGCAACCTATCAATTTGCTTCAGAAGTCATTTATTGATCGACTGGAGTCGTAGAGATTACTTTTATGGAGTGTCTACTTGCACCCCAGTGTAAATAGCATCTGCAACACAAGCCATCGTTTGTACCAAAATAGTCTGGTGGAACTAGTGAAATATGCAACAAAATTATCAGTAGATGTTGTTCGCATTTGTTCCCGCGGCTCGTCATCACTTGTGTGTACATTGCATCACTGTATTAATAATATTGCAGTAACCATGTTGTTTGGCAGAAACCATAGTTTTAATGCCATTAACAGTAGTGTTGTTAGTACAGTAATATAACCATGGTTAATTTTGTGGTTATTGTAAATTTACAAAAAATACCATTGTGAAATCATGGTTAAAGTAGTTAAGGTTAAGTTTAGGTTTTGGTGTAGAGATTAATGTAGTGTGTCTGTGAGACTCTAAATAAACACAATAAACACACTGCATTGATGCCCATACTGTATGTTAGTATATAAATATGGGTGCAAACAGTATTTGACACTATTTTCACCAAGGTGCAATATGCATCTACCATTAATTGCACCAGTGTTGGGGTGCAAATAATATCTACTGGGGTGTAAATAGCATGTACCATTATTTGTTCCAGGGTGCAAATAGCATCTGCCTTACTTTTATGCTGCCTAAATATGCCTTTTGGACTGCCAAATAGCCAGCCGCTTGATGGCACCCATTTACTTACATTATAAGGACATACAGAGCTTTTACATTTTTCTAAAAATCTTTATTTGTGTTCTGCATAAGAATAACAGTCATACACATCTGAAATGGCATTAGTGTAAGTGAATACTGAGAGAATATTTGGGTGAACTATTCTTTTAAAACAAGATAAATTTACTTGTGGAACTGCATGAGATATTTAAGGGATAGTTCACCAAAATATTTACATTATGCTATTATTAACTCACCCTTATATTGTTCCAAACATGTTTGACTTTCTCTCTTTCATGTAACACAAACGGGAATGTTAGACACAATGTTATCCTCAGCCACCATTCACCTTGATTACATTTTTCATTGGGTCTTTTTTTTTTTTTCATTTTGGAAGAAAAATGTTCCATTTTTAGATGAAAGCTAATGTTGACCGACCGAGGCTATCAGCCTAACATTCTGCCTAACTCTTATCTAACTATCTTCTTTTGTGTTCCATTGTATAAAAAAAATAATAGAGGGTCGGAATGACATGAGCATGAGTAAATTACAAAATAATTTGTATTTGTGGGTGAACTATACCTTTAAGGTTTGTTTTAAGATAATGTATCTTGAATTTAATTTACTCCATCTGAAAATTGGCGGCAAAAATAAATAAATATCTTGATTCTCAGGTAAATGCATCTTGTTTTAAGTATATTTAGCCATTTTCACTGATAAATACAAACATACTGATATATAAAGTGTTTTGCAGTAAAATAATCCCCTGGAAACATTATTTTCCACAAGTATACAAATAAACACGTTATATGTTTAATATTAATATTATTTTTATTATTATTTTAAACCGATATCTCAGCAGATTTAATTTTGCATAAAGGGATTAATTTGAAATTTTATAAAGAGTATGTAATATTGAGGGATGTGTTTTTCATGTTAAAAGGAAGAACACATCGTCTCACATAACTAAATCAGACAGCCTCCTCCACCACACTGTCAGATCTTCTTTCTTTGTTGTCTTTTTCTACATTTTTTCCAATTGTTCCTCTCCCATCTTCTTTGTTTACATTCCCTTGTTCCACTTTCCTTTCCTGTTCAACGTTCCCTTTTCTGCTTCTTCTTCTGCTTCCTTCCTACAATCCTTATCTGTCCATCTTTCCACCCCCATGCATCTCTCATCCTCCCTTTTCTCTCACTTGTTCCTTCCACCCTCTTCTCTGGTGGACGACTTTAGCAGATGCCAAATTGCAGCATTATACACAGGGCTAGAGAAAATGTACTCACACAGCTGTCCCTGTATCCAGGCAGGTTTGAGCACCGCCATACTTTGTGTTCAGTTTAAAAGGGGTATTATATACAGTATACTACAGGTTTATTGACAGACCTGTGGCATAGTGGTTAGCACATGTGCACATGAGCTTTGGTGATCATTCAAGGAGTTGTGGGTTCAGGGCAGTTGTGTGTCTTGATCCTGTTGTTGAAAATGTTATACTGAAGAAATAATTCACTTGAGTACAAATAGAAATATTAAGAAATATTATGACTCAAGTAAGAGTAAATAAGTAGTTTAATGAAAAACTACTCAAGTAATTACGTTTCAAGTTTAATTGGTACTTTAATTTTCTTAAGTGGCATTCAACTGATCACGAAGTATAGTCAGGACATTACTGATGTAAAATAACAGCATAATCACTATTTAAAAAACAAAAATTTGGATAAAATCTAGACAGGCCCAATTTCCAGCAGCCATCACTCCAACACCTTATCCTTGAGTAATCATGCTAAATTGCTAATTTGGTGTTAAAAAATCACTTGCCATTATATAAAACACAGTTGAAAGCTATTTGGTAAGTTAAATGAAGCTTAAAATTGTCTTTGTGTTTGTTTTTGAGTTGCCACAGTATGCAATAGATTGGCATGTCTTAATGTCAATATTATGTAAAAAAAAAATAAAAAATGGCAAAAAAGAAACAGCTTTCTATAGAAACTCATCAGTCAATCATTGTTTTGAGGAATGAAGGCTATACAATGCTTGAAATTGCCAAAAAAAACCTGAAGATTTCAAACAAAGGTGTACACTACAGTCTTCAAAGACAAAGTACAACTGGCTCTAAGAAGGACAGAAAGAAATGTGGAAGGTCAGATGTACAACTAAACAAGAGGACAAGTACATGAGAGTCTGCAGTTTGAGAAATAGAGGACTCACATGTCCTCAGCTGACAAATTCATTGAATTCTACCCACTCAAAACCAGTTTAAAGTACAACAGTAAAGAGAAGACTCAGGGGTGCATGCCTTATGGGAAGAATTGCAAAACACTTTTGGAAAAGAAAAAAAAAAGAGTTGGCAAAGGAACACAGACACTGTACAACAGATCACTGAAAAAGAGTGTTATGGATCTTAACCCCATTGAGCTTTTGTGGGATCAGCTAGACTGTAAGGTGTGTGAGAAGTGCCCGACAAGACAGCCACATCTATGGCAAGTATTACAGGAAGTGTGGGGTGAAATGTCACATGAGTATCTGGACAAACTGACAGCTAGAATACCAAGGATCTGCAAAGCTGTCATTGCTGCACATGAAGGATTTTTTTTGTGAGAACTTTTTGAAGTAGTTTAAAAAGTTCTGAATATTTATTTTTTTAAATTGTAATAGTAATGTTTCACGTTATTAATGTCCTGGCTATACATTGTGAGCAGTTGGATGCCACTTTGGTGAAAAAAAAGTACCAATTTATTTCCTCAAAGAGCAAAATCTGTACAATATTACACACTTTCGGCCGCCTGTGAATTTAGGAATTCGAATATCAGAAATGTTTGAAGGAGGGCTCTTTTGAAACTTTTAGCCAGTTGGCCATCTTTGGCCAGCAACTGCCTAGCATCCACTCAGCTCACCTTATTAACTCCCTAGCAATCACCCAGAACACCATAGCAATGTTCCAGGAACTACTCACTAACGTGCTAGGTAGATTACTTCTGAAGTAATTACTTATTCTGATACAGATTACAAATTAAAAGACTTAACATTTAAATGCAACCCTGGAATAATCGGTTTATTCTATGGATTTTGCAGAAAGCATCATTCTGAAACGTCATGTAAACGAGAACACTGATTTCATTACGCCTCTTAAGGGATTAAAAATCTATATTTTTTTAAGGGGCATGGCGCTTCTGCACTTATGCAACCACTTTCCTGGGACTGTGACTACATATTTCTATCTACTGAACTATAGGCAGAGAGAGCAATGAAAGGGAGATCAGGGGAGAAAGAAAGAGTTTTGCTACATACAGCAGGACTGGCATATGAGATTGAAGTTTAAAAGGATTTTATGAAGGGGAGTGAATGAGTCAGACTGAGAACGAGAGACTAGAGGAGTGTCCAGGTGCTTCATCATTCCAAGTGACAAGTGTGCAGAGGTCGTGCAGTGCGAATGTATGTCTGTGTGTGTTGGAGCATCGTGTCCAGTGGTCACCTCACTACTGTCTGGCCAAGACCCATTTTTCCCTCAGCATTTGGAGTCTATCCAGACTTCAATTCTCTTCCCGATCCATTCCCACTGTCTGGCTACTACGTTGACCTGAGCCTTTATATTTAGCCCACATGGAAGGTGTGAAAGTAGATGGCAGCCTGAAAACTAAAGTCATTATTTTCTTCCAACACATGACCTTCAATCAGGCTAGATGTATTCATCCATATTCCTCCTCACGAACTGTTCTCTACCCCTTAAACGTGTCACTGTAGGTATACCAGCCATATGGATGTGACTTACACTATAAATCTCTCAAATCCAAAACTCCATCACCATGGTAACTGCTGGGGATATTACAAGGAGGTCACCACAAATGGCGTACCCACCCTGCCACACACCCAATCATATTTAGCCATTGCTGAGAGACTCAACCAGAGCCTGGAATTAATGAGATTCAAATTCAAGATCTCAGCAATGGGACATAGAGTGTTCTTTCACTGCAGGCACCAGACCAAATTAATTTGCATTTTACTATGTGGACACACTGACGGCCCTGCTTTATATTGTACCATATGGTCTGAGCACAGAGAATGTACTGTGCTAAGATTTTTTTTCCCACATTTTATGGTGTTACAGCATAAAACTGTTATATAGTTAAATGGAAATGTTTGCCTCTTATAAACACAAAGTGTTATTTAATTGTGAATTAAAATAAAATAAAAAATCTATATATCTTACTGAAGTAATTAGAAATAAACAACAATAAGTACAAATATTCAACCACACTAGATGCTCATTTACCATTGAACTTACTTCCAAGTACTGGAAGCCACATGTGTGCAGCTGAGATTTTTCCATGATTTTGTATACATGCATTAGTCATTAACATCTCTTTTCCAAAAATTCATGCACATCTCATCTCATACTTGGAAAGTGGCATTTGTAAATTGATAATTTTTACAAACTTACAGTAGAATTCATTAGTGTGGATGTGGCCTTAATGTATAACATAATGTATAATGGAAAATAATACTCCTTATAGCACTCAAAATATTCAGTAAAAGGTGAAAAGATATGGACCAACTGAATCAGACCAGGGCTGTATTTCCCAAAAGCATCATGAGCATAAGTAGATCGTACGATCTACTTAGGCTCATGATGCTTTTGGAAAACGTAGCCCAGAACTCTCCATTCTCCAAACTGAGTGTCTGGACAACAAGAGTAATAAGAGAGGCCTACAGCCTCTCTGCAAGAATAACAATATTAGATGGGTGAAACTGTTCAACAATAGCAAAAACACAAACACACACACACACACACACACACACACACACACACACACACACACAGGCACACTTCATGGATCTTGATATTGAAGGGTAGAATAAAGAAACCCTTTGCTATAAAATCTCATATTGCATCTACTCTGCCCAAAGGCATGTTAGGCAATTTGTAAGAAGAGTCTACGGTTGAATAGGACCAAAATTGAACTTCTGAGCCTTGATACTGTGCTATGTTTAGCACAAAACTAACACAGCACATCACACTTAGAACACTAACTCTGCAGTGAAGTATTGTGATAGCTTTGGGATCTTTGCTGATGGTTTTGGTGGATTTATTTATTTCTGCAAAAGAATTTGGAAAGCACACAAATATAGAAGGAAGATGAATTGTCATTTAAAAAATGTTAATATAAACAGTGGTGGACGAAGAACAGAAATCCTGCTTGAGTAAAAGTACAGATACTGCGATTAAATATCACTCCAGTAAAAGTATAAGTACTCCCTTTAAATACATTTATTTATGTATGAACATAAAAAGATTCAACATCTAAGACATAAACAGAACAAGTTTCACAGACATGTGATTAACAGAAATGGAATAATGTGTCCCTGAACAAAGTTAAAATTAACAGTCAATCAGTATCTGCATTATCAGTCACCAGCTGCATTAAGCACTTCATTGCATCTTCTCCTCATGTACTGCACCAGATTTGCCAGTTCTTGCTTGCTCTTCCACCAAGGCACTTGTAAGCTCCCGGACATTTCTGGGGGGAATGGCCCTAGCCCTCACCCTCCGATCCAACAGGTCCCAGACGTGCTCAATGAGATTGAGATCTGGGCTCTTGGCCATGGCAGAACACTGACATTTCCTGTCTTGCAGGAAATCATGCACAGAATGAGCAGTATGGCTGGTGGTATTGTCATGCTGGAGGGTCACGCACTTCCCTGTAACGCACAGCATTGAGATTGCCTGCAATAACAACAAGTTCAGTCCGATGACGCTGTGACACACTGCCCAAGATCATGACGGACCCTCCACCTCCAAATCGATCCCGCTCCAGAGTACAGGCCTCGGTGTTACGCTCATTCCTTCGACAAAACCATGACTTGTCAGTGAAGAACACTTTTTGCCAGTCCTGTCTGGTCCAGTGAAGGTGGGTTTGTGCCCATAGGCCACATTGTTGATGGTGATGTCTGGTAAGGACCTGCCTTACAACAGGCCTAAAAGCCCTCAGTTCAGACTCTCTCAGCCTATTGTGGACAGTTTGAGCACTTATGGAGGGATTGTGTGTTCCTGGTGTAATGCAGGCAGTTGTTATTGCCATCCTGTACCTGTCCAGCATGTGTGATATTCGGATGTACCGATCCTGTACAGGTTTTGTTACACATAGTCTGCCACTGCAAGGATGATCAGGTGTCCTTCCTGTCTCCCTGTAGTGCTGTCTTAGGCATCTCCAGTATGGACATAGCAATTTATTGCCCTGGGCACTTCTGCAGTCATCATGCCAAAGGCACGTTCATGCATATTTCTTTTGGTGTTTTTCAGAGTCAGTAAAAAGGTCTCTTTAGTGTCCTAAGTTTTTATAACTGTGACCTTAATTGCCTACCATCTGTAAGCTGTTAGTGTCTTAACAACCGTTCCACATGTACATGTTCATTAATTGTTTATGGTTCATTGAACAACAAACAGGTGTGTTTCTTTTTTTTCTGTTTATATATATATATATATATATATATATATATATATATATATATATATATATATATATATATATCATAACAAATGTAAGACTCACAAAGCTGTGCTTGGACATCATAGCCTGGATAGTAGTACCAGAGCTTATTTAGTCATGTTGACAAAAGGCTAAACCCACACAAACCATATTTGAGCTTGATGAAATAGGCCTACATGGAATCAATTAACTTATGTGCTAATTAAATTTGCTAGGCAGCATTACCATGAAGGCAAACAAACTAGCAAGCATTGTGCTCTTGGGTCATTGAAAGAAGCCAACCTAAACTGGTTTGTTGGGTCAGCTGGTCTTCAAGCCTGGTCAAGCTAGTCTTTTTGATGATAGTAGGGTGGTTTCACATATAGTACGTTTTAAGTGAACCAGAAAGGGAACAAGCCGCAAATGACCTCAGTGCTTTTGGTGTTTACAATGTAAGTGGACTTAAAAGAGGACCCAGTTCCTTTTTTGGTTCTCTTCACATTATTGTGGTCTCAGACCCCTTGTTGTTCACATCATAGCTCCTTAAGGACTCAGACCTCATTACAGCTAGGGCTGTCACGATAATTCAATTTGTCTGACAATAATTTTTCATAAATAATTGTGATTATTATGATAAGCAAATTGTCATACTTCTTAGGTTCTTATGTAGGAAAGTCCTACACCTTAAGTAGTAATTTATTGATATTTAACTTGAAATCATATTATAAAATGGGGCTATATGATTACTTTTAAGGTTTTAAGAAATACAGAATTTTTCATAAAAAAAATATTGCACAGGGATAGAATTCCATAAAAGTATATTACCACCTCCAATTATATTACATTAGGCAATAGTAATAATGTATACTGTATTTCTGTCCTAAATTCTTCACTCTCTCACGTTATGTTAAGGCTCTCCGATAAAACCTACAAGCCCTTATTTCGCATGAAGGAAAATGTTTGAAATTCTATGTGCATTTGAAAATCTGTTTCTTTATCTATCATCTTGAGAGTAATGGAGCAAGCAAGCATCTCCTCCTGCATGTCATTTACATTGAGGGTATAAGCCAAGAACATGTGCAAATAAAATTAAAGTGAATCTATAAAAATCCTCGCTGGCATTTTCATGGGAGTTTGGTGCTAACCTATGTAGATGCGGCCGGTCTGTTCATTTTAGGTGCTCAAATAATACAACAAGAACAGAATATGAGACACAAAAACACATCATGGAAATCATGTTATATCTATATTTGCTTAAAATTCCCAAATGTGGACAGTAAATTGTGAATGGAATATGAAGAATGTAATGTCATAAAATGCAAAGCGGACTGGTCACTCTTCGCTTTCACATCGCACAAATCAATCGAACCACAAAAGAACCCACAAACGAACCGAACTCATACTACCTCAGGTAGTCTGAGTATGGTTCACTTTTGGGTCCTTTTAGAGTGGTCTGAGACCATTTGGGTTGTTCACATTTACACGTTATACTGCTCTGAGAGCGCTTGGATTGCTCAAATGAACTAGGTAAGAAAACGCCCTTAGAGAGGTCTTGGGAGACCAGCTGTTTGACCAGCGAAACCAGCATGGCACCAGCTTTGTCAGCATGGAGACTGGCTAGACCATCTTAAACCAGCAAAACATCTTAGGTTGGCTTAAGCTTTATTATTATTATTTGTAACATGGTAGGAATGATTGTGTACAATGTTTTTATCTGCTTGAATGCAATAACTTATTTGGGTTATGTAGTTACTTATCAGCATTAGCAAAATTGCTTGAAAGTCCTGAGCATATAAATTATATGAAAGTGTGTGTGATTGTAGTACATTAGAACCTTGTCCATTACTAAAAACGATGTTGCTTCTCTTCCCACTGCTATGATGTTGGAAAAACCAAATAGGGTCTTTTGATACTGAGCTAAGACACACTGTAGGAATGATGTGCCCGCACTTTGGTAGCCTAATGGCTGACCGGTTCAGAATAAAAATGGTTGGCATATGGTGAGGGTGGCCAGATTGCAGGCTCTGAGAGTGAGGAATTACATGATTCAAAAAGATAGGACAGCAAAAAGGGTATAACTGTTGAGGGCGTGCATGAGTGTGCGCGAGTGTGTGTCATCTTGAATAGGCCATTGAGTAAGGACAGGGATTGTGCTCAGAGCAACTTCACAGTGTCACATACCTTTGAGTGTCGAGGAAAGGTCAGACTCTTTAAAATCTGTAGCAAGCACGCACGTGCTTGCTCACATACACGTCCCTGTGGACTGAAATTATCTAAACTGCACTGCACTGGAAGTCTTGGAAAATGCTTTTTAAGGCAAAGTTTCTATTACCACAACCTACAAAATTTGTGACAATGTTTTCAATTACAGATTGGATCAACAGTTGTTAATTAGCTTCTCAATAAATTCTGTTCAACTTCAGGAGAATCAAGAATAGCATAGAGTTGGTTATAAATAATAATAATAATAAAAAAACGGCCATTTTATGCGTCAATTATCTGTATAAATACTACATACAGGGTACATAATGAGACAAAATCTGTGCATGTAAACATGAACATCATTGAACATCTCAAAGGCAGCATACAGGACGCATCACAGGGAGATTCATTACAGACTTGCTCTACCCCCACTGTTGAATTCTGTATTTTTGCAGGTACGATAAAGGACTTCCTGTAAGTGAAAGAAGTTTATCCCTGTGTAAATGGCTTGTTTGTGGGGTGCTTAGTTAATATGAGCTAAATTAGGCCCGAGGCAGGTGAGGCTGACTCACAGGCTGCTGTGAGACACTCAGTCATGCTTTACACTGTATCAGAGGTGAGAGCACAACTGCTTGTTTATGAGCGTTTTGCGTCTTGCGTTTTACAGAAACTCTGCACCTACTGTTAACACGATTTGTACGCACGCTGCGTGTGAAAGATTCTCACCTCTGATCTTTGCTCTCAGGGTGCTGTAGGATGATGCAAACACACACACACTCTAGTTTTCCCACCCACCCACCCACGCACACACACACACACACACACACACACACACACACGCACACACACACAAACAAACAAACAAAACACCCATACCATCTAAACACACAAGAGGATATGTTGACATTGTGCTTGTAAATACTGTGTGTAATGATTTTAACCTTGACCCAGCATCCTTAGCACATCATGGAATCCACTGTTGGGAGAATTCACAGTAAATGAATCATTATATATTTGCACACACCATCTGCATTGTTTTAGCATCTTGTTTGCAAAAGGAATCAATTAACTCAGGTAATGCCGCAGACATGTTAGGAAAATGTAAGTGTGCCTGTGGGTCCTTTCTAAGAAGCTTGATTGTGGAGGATGTAGCAGTCTATCACGATCTGGTATCTAAGACTCTGGATAAGCTATTTAAAATACCCTGTATCTTTATGTATGGGCTATTATAACACAATTCTCCATGAATTGATCATTATTTGACAAATTACTGTTGACATGATCAATTGAAAATGTACACAAGCATCTCTTTTTAATGAATTTGTAATTTTTAGTAGATCATTGGCTAATGATGTTGCAAAATATGACTTTTCAGCACATGTATTTTTTTTATTATTATTTTAGTTTTTTGTAGACTTGTCTTGCCTGTTAATTTAAAAAAATGTGCTGAGAGGCGGACTGGACATCGGTAGAACTGGGACTTTTTCCGGAGGGCCGGCTGTGAAACGGGGCTGCAATATGCCAAAGTGTGCCATGAAAAGCCGAAGGGGGCCACGATAAGATGAAGGAGGCCACGAAACATGTCGCAGTATGCAGAAGGGGACAGCAGTTTGCTAGTTTGTTTTTTGCCAGCAAAAAGAGTCAATTTAGGTCCCCAGACATTATTGTGTTCCTGGTTGTGGAAAAACTATATCTCTGCATAGACTTCTGAAGGATCCCAATGTTAGGAATGAGTGGCTAATTCAAACAAATTTTGGATTTGAATGTTTGGATTATTTGGGTTCATTAATTAAGTGTAATACATTAATTAAATATATTTGAATAGTTTATATAACTTGCCACATTGGCAGCAATAGGAATTTGCACAAATTAGAAATAAACAGTCAAAATTGTCTCTTCAAAACTGGGCAGTGTTGAGGACATTGGGGGCCCAGAAATAGGATATTCTACTAGGATATTCTGAGGGATATTCTACCACCCATGCCATGATGACATCTCTGATTAATTTTCTCAAAATTAGAACAAAAATCTGTTTGTTTATTATTAAAGGCTCCTAACATGCTGATTAATTAAGAAAATTTAGACAAAAAAAAAAAGTTATAGTCTAAAAGCGACACGTTAACTTATCCTGACACAAATCTGGCTTAGCTGAACTGTCTGAATCACACATCAGACAGATGAAGATAGATTCAATTCACATTGCTTCATTTTTGTTTTCTGCAGTGTGTTTTAGTGAAAAATTCCTGTATCTGTAGTTGAGTCTCCGCTACTCTTATTAAAATAACCACGCATGCAAATATGTACAGTAAATCAGGCTTTATGTGCTGCCTCTATAGCGGAGAGTGAGGCAATGCGTGGAGAGCAGGAATAGAAGCACATTCAGCGCTAGAGTATAAGGACATAGCGCTGGACACACTTTAATCCCACTCTGTATGCATATACATGTATGCTGCTTGCACAGTCACTTAGCCTGGACTGAATTGTCCTTCGGTCCGGATCCGGACCTAGACCGGAGTCAGCCTATTGAGAACCCCTGGTATATTGGGACAGATGTCCATATCAATGATTGCCTGGACGTTCTTCAGGGGATTTCGTAAATCACTTGCTAGTTTTCATTCTATCAATATTGTAAAATATAGTTCCACACTTTAATGGCGAGAGATCGTCTGCTTTTTGGTTAAGTACATAACATTGGTTCCCTGAATGGAACAAGATGCTGTGTATGAACGCTATGGAACACCGTCTGATTGTCACATGGTCTGAAGCCCTTGTACAATCACATAAATTTATTAGCTGATGGCACTTAAGTGAAGCACCCTATAGAGCTACATCAAGTACTCCCTAAAGGCGCTCACATTTGCTGGCCAGCAACGCAGTGTCTCATTTCCCTTACGTTATGTATGTAACCGAGAAGTTCCCTTTCGTGGATCTCGAGCTCTGTAGGATTGCTGTGGGCACGAAATACATTCACACCATGCAAACAGTAGCTGCCAATTATCTAAGCCTGTGTCCAAGCATATAGTGACACAAACATGCTAAAGCATCTGAATAGAAGGAATTATGAATTTACTGCTGTTCTAACAGAGAAAACCTAGGATGCAGGAGTCAAACCCTCGTCCATATTATAATATCTAATAAATGTATGTTGAGAGGACCACCCTGCCCCCATACAAATGTCCTCTAAGGACGCACCTCTAGCCAAAGACCATGAGGATGCCATGCTCCTCATGGAATGGGCTTGAATACCTTAAGGAGAAGGTAAACCGTGTGCTTTGTAAACACTCACAATTGTATCAAAAATCCAAAGAGACCGTCTTTGCTTTGACACAGAACACCTCTGTTGCGGCCACCAAAGTACACAAACAACTGCTCTGACTTATGCCACTGGCTAGTACAGTCAACATAAACTCACAGCGCCCGAACTGGGAAAAGCATATCTAACCTTGCATGCTCCTCCGTCTCAAATGGGGGAGGAGAGACAGCATGAAAAATAATGGTCTGCGAGCATAATTATGTAAAAATAACCTTGGGCAAATAGCACAAACAAGGTCTTTGAACAACCTTTGAACACCCTGGCACAAAATCCATACACAAGGGATTGAACAACAGGGCATGCAAATCACTGACTCACTGAAGTCGATGCCAATGCCACTAGCATTGCCATTTTGAGAGTCAAAAACGTATCAGTAACTGATGTCAAGGGCTCAAATTGAGCACCCGAAAGTGCCTCTAAAGCAAAAAATAAGTCCCATAAAGGAACACAGACGGGACAATAAGGTCCATGCCTGCGTACCCCGTTCATAAAGCGAGAGGCAAGAGAATATCTACCAATAGAGACTCCATTGATATGCACATGTTCAGCCACTATAGAGGCAACAAAGACTTTAAGCATTGCTGGGGCAACCCTGGCCCCGAAACGCTCCTGCAAAAATTCCAGCTCTGTACCGACAGGGCAGTGAACTGGATTTTCACTTCACACTGTACACCAAGAAGCAAAAATACACAACTTAAAATGGTATTAACCACAGGGGGGGGATAAACAATCATTCAAAAGAGGTACCTGTCATTATCACCTTGCGGCGACACACCTGTCTCAATGGAACACTCAACATAAGAAAGCGGGTTCATTTCCATGGCAGCAGAGTTTGGTAGCACCCACGCTTCACTCTGAAGGGACGAAGCACATGTGTCAGTAGTTGAAGTCCCTTTGTGAAGTTCATCCAGCACTGAAAAGGTCTTGCATGCAACATGCCCAGGGGAATGACAGCGGACTCTGCTATTATGAGCCCCAAAAGCCTGTGAAATGTTTTCGCAGGGAGAACACATCCCACTCTGAACATCGCTAGACGCTGGCGCAATGACAGAACGTGAGCTGGAGACCTGCATTGCCTGTCTCTACACCTAAAAACAGAGTCAGTTGCCCTGGCAACAGGATGCTCTTGTCTAGGTTTAAATGCAGCCCTAGATTGCTCAAATGACTGAAAACGACATCTTGATGTTGGGCAGCAAAAGTCTCTGATTGAGCTTACACCAACCAATAATCTGATTAATTCAATGATTGGAGTTGGAGTGGTGGTGGCGTAGTGGGCTAAAGCACATAACCAAGGCACTTAACTCCAGGTTGCTCCAGGGGTATTGTCCCTGTAATAATTGCACTGTAAGTTGCTTTGGAAAAAAGTGTCTGTCAAATGCATAAATGTAAATGTAAACTCATTCCGATACTGACCAAAGGGCAAACAGGAGAGAAACGAATACGTTTATATGGTCCAATTTCGTTCACTGAATGGGGGCTTACACTTTGTTACACAGCAAGCCCATCAGGCTCGTGTGTAGACCAATTTTTATTGTACATTGAGTTGTATTACGTGTTCCCCGAGACCATTGGTCATGGAGGCAGAGGCAAAACTCAAGCTAAAAATATTCAATGCTTGTTTGCCAGTGCAAATTACGGGGGAAACTGAGCGAAACTGGTGTGCTGATGGGTTAGACACTAAACTTTTACCAGCATATAATGGGGGAACAACGTGCAGCACTTGAAAGAAAAAACTAGTTAAAACACCTTGCATCTCCTGATAGAATCCAGAGAGAATAATGGCACGACAAAGCATTTTGCACATTGGTTCGCCATTACTCAGTTGGGGAATATTCTCTTATTCCATCCCCCTTGTTCTAGAGCAGCGCTTCGAATGGGGAGGGGAGAGGCAGAGGCCACATTGTTCATCAGAAAATGCATGCTGAGCTAGGCTTCAGAGCAAGCAGAGCAAGACTCATACTTTTGCTCAGAGGGAGGACTACAAACACGAGGAGGATTCCGGTGTCCGTTCGCACTCCTATCTTCTCAGACACAAAGTCAAAATCCCAAACGGCTCCAGCACGTGGAGCTCAAAATCTGGAGGCTGTAGAACTGGAACAAGTGGGAAAAATGCCTCGTGAGAAATTGCAAGTCTTGATGAAGCTCCGTTGTCCTCATTGGTCCCTTATAATGTTTGAAAAAATCACATTGAAATTGCTCTGAATTTACACTGTGAACAACATCCTTATGTGTTTGCCACTCAAAAGGGAGAAAAATAATCCTTTCTTCAATGCGAGTCACTAGAAACAAACACGGCTTAGACAATTCGTGCATTGAAGAACAGAAAATCTGACTCACTGGCGCAAAAGCGAAAGTCTGTGATGCAGCTCCCTAGGGGGCATCGCTTAATCGCCATCAGCCAATAAATTGTTGTGATTGTATATGGGCTTCAGGCCAAGTGACACTCGGATGGTTTCCCATAGCGATCATACACAGCTCGAGTTCCACTAAATGGAATGTGATAAACCTAATTCACATAGAAATGAGTCATGTTTGCACCTAAAACATTTCTTAATTTAATGCTCACAACGCAATGATATTTCAGGGCATTTAGCGGCTTGTTAAACTGCATTCTGGTTGGTTAGTGAAGAAGATGCAGGTTTTTGCACTGAAACAGCACACACAAAAGTAGTGCATGTGTTTCCTGAGACCCCCCACCCCTCAACACCTTGAATTTAAAGATTTTACCCTTGGAGTCCCTCGTTAACAAACACTAAAATTCAAACCAAAAAAGTGAGGAAACGACAGCTGAACCTTGTTGGTCGCTTTCACTCCAGCAAGCTAAGACAATGACTGTACACAGATAATAATGAGAATAACGACAGAGTCACCAGACAGAAAGAATGGCATGAAAAATGGAATAGCATGTGGCAGAGGGAGAGAGAGCAAGAGGAAAAATGAATTCAAGAGAGGGAGAGAGGAGCTGACAGTAAACCTTGTAAATCCACTGGGCTTTTCAGATGCAGACACAGAGCAGAAGAGACAACGGCTTTAGGGGCCAGAGAGCAATGGTCAGAATACCAGAGAGAGAGAGAAATAAAGGTAGAGAGAGAGAGAGAGAGAGAGAGAGAGAGAGAGAGAGAGAGAGAGAGAGTATGTGATAGGATGAGGGAAAAAGCGTTAAATAAAGAAGGTGGCAGGGGAGGTAAACAGGCAGGAGCTGTCAAGAATGTGCCATCTAAAGATTAAAATCGGTTATTTAAAGGAGTGCAGCATGCATAACATGAATCCCCTCACAAACATACAAAAACATCCACACATGCAGAATAACACACCCACAGTTCTCCTCAAGTTAACATAGGTGTCCTTACATGCAGATTAACCCCTATGTCTTGCCCAATTGTTGTTTATGTGTCAGGTTAAAAGACAGATCATGTCTCCATAGCCATCCTGGAGTTTGTCAATTAATGAACAATGGATTATCTTTCCTTCTCTGTGCAGAATGCATGTGCTGTAAAATGGCATTAATATACCTCACTTACCTTCAATTTTGAAAACAACTCAACACACAATATTAAATTACGTTAGATGGCGAATATGATTCAAGGAAGTAATTTCCAACCAGTTAAAGTGACCAGTTGGGTTTTAACTAGGACATTACAAAGTTAAAATTGGGTGTCTCATCATGGATATTACTGTGACAGCTTGAATCCATGTAGAAATGTATGGATGTTTTTATTTGAACAACAGCTGGTGCATGCATATGAGTATGTATTTGTGTGTGAGAGTCTATGAAAATGCCACAAGCATGTGTATGTGTTCGTCTGGTGCCTCAGTGGGTTGATTAGACTGAACGCTGAAGGCTGAGTCTCGCTGTGTGGCTCTCCGACACACTCACAGATCTTCTGCATGATGTCATCATACAGTACTGCTCACACACTGATTGGTAAAATGGAGGCAAGGTGGTATAACCAGCATCACACTGTAACTTAAAACCACCAGGGCGAGATTAGTGATTCAAAATTCCTGTGAATTCCTTTGATATGGTTTTCTTTCAGTCTGTCTCTACTTCCTCCCCTAATCATGTCTTTTTTTATTTGACATTGGCTATGCCCAGAGTAGAATATTAACATATTACTGTTAAGACCCAAGTTTGGGACCAACATTAGCCATCCAAAGTAGAAAACAAAATATGCAATGGCCAGGGTAAAAATGTAGTTTGTGTCTCTACCCTCCCTAGCAACAGGACCAATTTGTTTGGAAGGAGACCTGGCTGGAGTCACGCACTGGTCTTTACTCGCTGAGCTACACAGGCCCCCCCAATTTAACTAATTCTTCTGTATTTATTCAAAGATTTTGTATTTAAGAATGGGGAGGTGAGTTTGAATTTGGTTAAATAATATTATGTTCCATTTGGAAAAGGCAGGAAAATTACCCATTTTAACCCATCTTCCAATAGAGGGAAGACAAGATGAACGACGAGTGTTTGAGCAGATGGATAAGGTTATGCTAGCAATGCTTGTGTAGGGATGTGCCCAAAGCCGAATACCTTATTCAGAAAGGCACGAATAATGACATCAAAATGAATAATGGATTAATCCGAATAATATAAAAAATATTTGTATGACTGATTATCTGAAAAGCACAAGGATAAAGTGACATTTTAAATAAACACATCTAAAATTACAACAAATTTTGGAATCTGTGCAGAATCTAGTATATGACATCATAAACACTTTCTACGTCTTGAAATGTCTATGTTAATGTATTTCACAATTCACACGTGATTCTCATGTATTTATGTTTAGCCTAAACATGAGCGAGATGTTAAATTCCTGGCCTGAAGTGATGATCTTACGTCGTATCCCATCTATCCATCTTTTAAAATGGACCAGATTTATGTCCACATCAGCGATTAAGGATATTAACTGGTTAAGACTTTATTCCAAAAAGAAGTTAAAATGCTCCATAAAGGTTTAAAATGCTCCATAGAGTATTCATCTATTAGGAATATTACTCCTTATGTAAAACGAAGAAACTGAAACATGCTCAATATTTTTTCTTCCTCTTTAAACTGTGCTAATTTGAAAATGTTAAGTGTTCTTGAATTCTGGTAAGGTGCTATATAAATGTAACATTATTATTATTATTCTACTAAATAATGGTGTCCTATCATACAAATTCCTGAAAGATTTACGGGACTTTCACATGTTTGTAGGCTATATTGATTTTATTTTAATTTCTTTTAATGTTTGAGTTTTCTATTTATTATTAACTGCAAAATGTGTGCTTGACATTTCACAATTTGTTTGACACCTCCTGCCTCCAGAATAATGTTGTTATACATGCACAGACAAATGAAAATTCAGTTTAATTCAGATATTAATATCAGAAATACCAGGAGAAACTCCAACCTCTATAGTTTAGGGAGGGAAGTAGGTACTGTTCTTAGTACCAAACATGTATAAAACCTTGTTTTTATAATTGCTTTTAAACACTATTTACAGTATTTGCACATTTTGCACCTCAAACAAAATAAAACTCTTTTTGGAGTTCCATTCATTTTCTACGGAGTGATTCTCCTCCTTATCACTAGTCATGCGTAATAGTAAATGTTTTTGATGCCACAAGTTAGCATTGTGTGAGGAACACGGCAAACAGCAAATGTTCTTGAACTGATAATCTGCTGCTTTACTTGTGATTTGTGTGAAAGTGAATCAAAGTCATTGTGTTAGCACCTCTCATGTTTGTTTTACCAGGAAACTAGCCATAATAGGTAGGATACAGTGGATTCTGCACAGTATTCTGCAAGTAGTAATCTACTATTCTGTTCTGAACATATCCATTGTCTTTTTCTCTTTCAAGCCTAGCCTTCCCTTTGACTCATGCTCATCTACTCCCTTATGTCTCTCTTGTATCTGCTCCCATCCTCTCACTTGCCTCACTCTGATTCCGCTCTCTCATTCTCCCTGCTTTTCTCTCCTTGTCTGCCCTCTGTTTTTCTCTCCTTCTCTTTTCTTCTGTCAGGCACAGGGCCATCCCATCCATTGACTCATCAGCAGCTAGTCACTTATCTTCTTCTCTCCATCCCTCTCCCGGAAGGATAGATTTCTGTTCTCTTCCCTTTGTTTCTTACCATCTGGGGCTGAAATTGCCAGAGCAGACACATAACACGAGGTGTCAGATTATGGAAGCGGCAGGCAGAGACACCGAGCTCAGACCACACTTGCATACAGTGCACAGACATAGTGCTATTCATAATTCATAAAGCCATTTCTAAGTGTGGTGAGGACCCAGTGTCATGCAGGAGCTCTGGAGAGGGCTCAGACCGTGCATGTTCACAGATGTGCAGAATCATTCACCGGCTGCTGTGGCTGATTTCAAACTGCATCCGAGAGGACATGCAGGGGTCACTCGGCATGCCACATGAGCAAAAAACAACTTTATTACAGACAAGATCTTTTTAAAGGAAGCCTCTGATGAAGCTTCACTGTTTATTTTGTCAGTTCTAGCTGTGGATTGGATGTTCCCTCGACTTCTTCTGTGTTCTGTTATTGTATTGCTAATTATGATGGAACGACCTGCTTTAAATGGAAAATGCATCTCCACTGAACGAAAAAAAAATCATGCTATAGAGAAACCTATCTTTAAATGTCTGTTTGTCTATCGGTCTGTCTGTCATATTTCACATCTCTCAGTTGATCTAATCCTAATAACAGCACTAAAGACATGTTTGGCAGAATGCTGATGCCAGTGGAGATTTTTGGATGGTGATAACTAACTGTAAAATCGCAAAGCAGCTGTTGAGCTTCATAAATCTGATCTATTAGCATTCATTTATATTTTTTAAAACCAATTTGCAATCTGTCCCACCGAGAGGGAAGGAACGAGACTGTGTCTTGTGAGATTTTGCTTCTGATCCCTCAACCTTAAAGAGTTTGAATGCAGATGTCCCCTGGATAGTGGCTTAAGTGGTCCTAGGTCCTAGCACATTTATCAGGCGCAGAAAGTCTAGGTTACGGATGTAACTTCCGTTCCCTGATGGAGGGAACGAGACGTTGTGTCGAAGAAGCGACACTAGGGGTCTCTCTTGAGCTCCGAATATATCTCTGATATATGAAAAAAGGCCAATGAGAAGTTGGCATACAGAATTTGCGTGTTCCGCCCCCGGTCATACGGGTATAAAGGCGGGGAAATACGTCTGTTTCATTCAGGATTTTTCTGAGGAGCCAGAAATGGTCCTGCCACAATAATGGCTCAGCCCAGCGACGTGGCCGGGAGGACACAATGTTTCGCTCCCTCCATCAGGGAACAGAGGTTACATCCATAACCTAGACGTTCCCCGTCTGTCGCTCACTTCGATGTTGTGTTGAAGAAGCGACACTAGGGGTCCAATTTAAATCACGCCATGCACTGAGCCGTGTACGTGTACTGCTGACAAAGGAGCGAGCAGGTACTTGACGTGCCAAAATTGCGGACCCAGAGGTCTAGGGAGCAGTCATCCAGCGAGCCGAGTGAGTGGGATCTCCTGGGAGAAAAAGCGCACAGTATTACCTCAACCGAGGGAAAAGGAGCTAGGTGCAAGCAATCCACCTGGTCAGTCTGTCAGTGTGCTACCGAGTTCTACTGGCTCAGACCTGAGAAAACACGGGACGAAACTGACTCTACCTTGAGATTGTAGAATCATACAAAGGTATTAGGTATTGCCCAACCCGCTGCTCTGCATATGTCTGCCATGGAGGTGCCTCTGGCCAGTGCCCATGAGGACGCAACACCCCTTTTTGAGTGTGCTTGGACCCGTAAAGGGGGGGCATGGCCTGGGTGCGATAGGCCAATGAAATGGCGTCCACCACCCAGCCTCTGTTTGGAGACAGCGTTCCCTTTCCGCTGTCCACCGAAGCAGACAAAGAGCTGTTCAGAATGTCTAAAGACATGGAGGTTCCAGAGGTCTGGGTGCGGATGCCAGAGCATCCCCCATCCCTGAGAAAGAAGGTCTTTCGTCAGGGGAATTTGCCAGGGAGGGGCTGTCGCGAGGAGTACGATGTCCGAGAACCAAGCCCGGGTGGGTCAATAGGGAGCCACCAGAGTGACTTGTTCCTCGTCCTCCCTGACCTTGCACAGCACCTGTGCAAGAAGGCTCACTGGGGAAATGCATACTTGCGCAGCCCCATGGGCCAGCTGTGTGCCAGTGCATCTTCCCCGAGGGGAGCCTCTGTTCGGGCATACCAGAGTGGCAGTGGGAGGTCTCCTTGGAGGCGAACAGGCTGAACCGTTCCCAAATCAGCTGGACCGACTGGAGGTGAAGCCTCCACTCTCCACTGGGCAAACAGCGCATCCGCCATCACATTGAGGTTGCCGGGTATGTGCTGGCTCCAAAGGAGGAGACGACTGGCGATTTGTGACATGTGGCTGGAGCGTACACCACTTTGGCAATTTATGTACGCCACCGTGGTGGTGCTGTCTGATCTGATCAAGACGTGTTTGCTCTGAACTAGCGGGAGAAACCTCCACAGGGAAAATAATACAGCCAACAACTCTAGGCAGTTGATGTGCCAGCGCAGCGGGGCCCCCTTTTAACGGCCCGTGGCTGCATGCACATTGTAAACGGTGCCCCAACACAATTTGGAGGCCTCCTGCTGCAAGGGGACTCCTACCCGCAGAAAGCAGAGGTCTGTCCATGGTTTGAATGTTTGGCGGCAGGTGGGGTTGATCATCACAGTGTGCATGCCGCGGCGCCATGCTCATCTCAAGACTCGAGTCAGTGCTGAAGCAGTCTCATATGCATCAACCCTAGCGGTGCGACAGCCTTGGATGACGCCATATGCCCCAGGAGCCTCTGGAAAGTTTTAAGGGAACCACAGTTACTGGCCTGAATGCAGCAAGGCATTCCAGCACTGACTGCACGCGCTCGTGTTTTTTCAGAGCTGCACGCGTTGGTGAGGCTGCACGCATTGGTGAGGCGCGCTGACATTGAGACTGAGTCCTGGCAAACTGAATTGCCTATCCGAGTCGAAAGCATGAGGGGTTGGGAAGTGAAAGCCACGCATCCAAGCTCCCGTGCTAGGGGCACTAACGGGATGATTATTTTTGACGTACCCAGCGGGGCTTTGTAGCGGGGCGGAGAAGGTAGTACGGCGTCAGGAGGCAAAAGTGCATCCCGAGGCTCTGGTGTTGAGAAAACCCTTGAAGCACTTACCTTGCTTCGCACATCCGGCAAGGGGCGGGTAAGTGACAGAGGAGGAGATCCGGTGGAGGTGTCCTCTAGAGTCGTCAGAACCGGCCAGCTGGGGAACAGTCGTGGGGCTGAAGGCGGAGGGTCCACGTCCAGCATGCCGGGACTGTTGAGGTGTGGCGGCAGAGTGCCATGAGAACGGCATTTGCGGGCCAGGTGACCCAGAGACAAATAGCTCTTATATTGAGAATGTGGGTACCGCAGCCCCAAGGGGGTGCGGCAAATGAAATAAATTCAAACAAGGATTCTCCTCTAGGCCCTACACCACAACATTGCCATGGTCATGTTCTCGCAGTGAGAATACGAACCATCCACAAACGCTGCCTCGGTGTGATCGCAGCCCAAACACACGAGACAGCGCCTGTGACCGTCTGAAGCGGAAAGCACTCTACCGCATCCAGGAACTACACAGGGGCGGAAAGGCATCTTTAAAAAGAAGCGTCCTGAAAAGGACATTCAACGCCACTGTGTATTGCTCTTATAGAGGAAAAAACTCTTTTAGAGAAAATCACTCTTTTAATAACAACTCTCAGCGCTGTTGAAGTGCTCAGGGGCATACTGCACTGCCGTGCAGAGAAGTAGAAAGCCACTGAAGTTCCCCGTAGATCCAACAGCAGATCGCTCAGAGGAAGAGGAATAGGTGTGTGACTCGCAGCTCGCTGCATACACGACCATCAGCTCCGAAGAAAATTTCTGAATGAACAGATGTATTTCCCTGCCTTTATACCCGTATGTCCGGGGGCGGGACATGCAAATTCTGTCTGCCAACTTCTCATTGGCCTTTTTTCATAGATCAGAGGTATATTCGGCACTCGAATATAGAAGATGACCTAATACTGAGCCCTGTGGCACTACATACTTTATTTCTGCTTTATCTGAAAACCCTTCTTTTACACAAAGTGGTAGCGCTCTGAAAAATAGGACCTACACAATGCTAATGCCTGTCTACAAATGCCAACATAAGTCTCAAGCCTATCCAAGAGAATGATGTGATCTATGATGTTGAAGGCAGCACTAAGATCTAATAGCACTAGAAGAGAGATGCAGCCAGGGTCAGATGATAAGAGCAAGTCATTTGTAACTCTGATAAGTGCAGTATCTGTACTATGATTGGACCCAAAGGACACCTAAAAAAGCTAGAGGTAGCACAATGAATGAAACAGAACACGGGTGCCTTGAGATGCGTTCTCAAGAAGTTATTCTTAACTTCTAAAAAATGCAGTGGTCCTTAGCAAAGTGCTGAAAAAAGTGAGATGTGGTGCAACAGTCGACGACTGTCCAGCAAGTGTTTACATACTGTAGAAAAACGAATAAAAAACAGGGCAGGCACGCGCAAAAACATTTGAAAATACCCTAACTTGCTCTATACTTGAAAAAAACATACCTGCACCCGGCCCAAATTGGATTTTGAATACAAGCTTGTCGAAGGTTAACCAAATAACAACTATCCATGCACATCCCTAGTATGTACAGTATGTAACTTAAAAATGTACCTGTATAATTATTATTAAAATGTATTTTAACATTGCTATGACTGTGTATACTATGGTTAGAAACACAAGATGGTTTGAAATTATTAGACTAGACACCAGAAACATGAAATGTCTGTGATGTACTTTTTAGAAGTTGAATATTTAAATAAATTATAGGCATACAAATATCACATATGGTATTTGTAAATAAAATTATTTTATTTTAATTTGATATAAAATAGCTAAAAAAAGCTCTGCGGCACATCAAAAATAGAAATGGGGCGTCCGTCAACTGAAGGCCGGGTGCTGAATAATTACATTGTAGATGGCTTTGTTGATAGTAATGGAAGTGATTTAGTTCTGATTGCATCCAATGTATGAACTGGCACTGTCACTTTGCAGGGCAGTCTGATAGTTGTTAAACAATTACTGACTGGAATTACTGGAATTAACTATTCTAATTTCCAGATAGATTTTTTTTTCATGCATTTCAAGCCAATATTTAATGACATACATGTGAAGCCCAATAATTGTCTTTGAATGTACTGTATGTACAGTATTTACAGTATGTCACCATAAATTGTTATTATTACTTTGTCATCATCTGTTATCCAACCCATACTGCACGCCAAAACAATGAAAAATTTATTTGGGATTGATATGACTTTACGCCTCTCCCTGAAAAAAGGTGGACAAGGCTAACAATAAACGCTGTTGATATAATTGCTGCAGTGTTTTTACTGTCACACTGAAGCCTACTAGAGATTGAATGATTTTCAGTAGCAATTGTACCGAGCCAAGCTGGGCTAAGCTGCTCTCTCAACCCAGTGTGCAACAATGACTTGCTTTGTAGAATTTGAGAAAGTGAAGTGGACATTCTTACAATATGTTGCTGTGCAAGCATAGATAAACACTTACTAAACATTCTAGTTGGCTAATCTGAAGTGAACTAGCCTCTATTATGTGGAATTATGTGGTGGCAATTTTACAACTCTATATGGTTAAATACTTTCCATATAGTATATGCAAATCAGTGAAACAAAGAGTACAGTGGTCCCAGAATGTTTTACGATAATTTGGATGTATGAATTTCATTACATTCAGTTAATTATTATTTTAAAGAAAGCACAAGCAAACAATTTGACCAAGAAAAAAAAAAACGTTCTATTAGAAATAGATTCATAATTTCTAATAATACAAATTTTATAATGACGAAAAATGGAAAATGTAGTTAATGTAAGGAACTTCACTTGAGTTTACTCTGCAAGGTTACCTACCTGTGTGAACTTGAGGGAAACTTCCTCTCCTAAAAATTTCCTTGAGACCGGCTGGTTAAAATCATTGCTAAAATGGTCGGTCTAAAAAGTCGGTTCTGAGAAAAAGTCTAGCACCATTTGTTTGCAAATGCCACTTTCACACAATATTTCCTAAGGCAATTTTAAAGAGTCAAAACACTTTTTATGGCCAATGCATATGCAAATAGGCCTCTACTTAAGAAGTTTACCCGATTCTGGTTCAGATCAATGCTTTCCAGATAAAGCACTCTTGTGCCTATATCTCAGTCATGTGCATATGTTATCTGAGTATCCACATTACGTATAATTAGATTAATTCATACAAATGAGTCTGTTTCCAGTGATGTGGACTCAAACCTAAATCTTTTACTGTCATATTGGTAGATGAATACAAATGGCAATTTCCACGGAAACACAACTGCTGGATTTGAACACACTTCAGATCATGCCAGTGAAATGCATTATTCTTTCTTTTGAAACCGCTGACTGTTAAAAATTAACTGTTGGCTCTGACACACTTAACAGTTAATGACTGAATAAATCCTATGATGCTAATAACCTGTCAACAAATGCCATTTATAGCCACCGAACAGATACGCATGTCAGGATTTAGTAGTATATCTGTGTTTTAGGAATTTAAGCAGAAACCCGATAGTTCCTCGGAGGAATTCAGTATATATTGTTGCGGTTGTGTTTGCAAATAGACACACCTTTGCTTCTTTTCCTGCTTCCATACAGATTACACCACAACCATTGATTAAGAAATCTAACAAGTCTGATAAATGGGTCACTGCTTCACTGAGGTCTTGCTGAAGAGGAAGAGGAAGCAGTGGATTGAAACACAGAGAAATTGAAAGGGAGAATGTGATTCTTTTTTTTTTTGTGTGTGGGGGGGTGGGGGGGGGGGGGGGGTGGGGTTGTGTGAGTGTGTGTGTGTGTGTGTTATTCACTCTTATTCACTCTTTGTGATGCTCCATCTTACAGATTGTCTTCAGGTAGGGATGGAGAGAATATGGCAGCACTGATAAATTGTTTTGATGAGTGATGTGCAAGTACGTTATAAAGTATGTAACATTGAGCTGCTGTCTTATCTGACTTTAAGGGATAGAACACCTAAAAATTTAAATGTTATAATCATTTAATCATCCTAATGTTTTTTGAAACCATTATGACATCTGTGGAACACAATATATGTTAGGCAGGCAGAATGTTAGCCTCAGTCACAATTCACTTTCATTGCATCTTTTTTTGTTTGTTTGTTTACAATGGGATGTTTCTAGCTACATAAGCTAAATTTCATGCTAAAATTGCACCCATAACATTCTGCTAAACATCAACTTTTTTCTTTCAATGATGACAATGTTTTTTGTTGTTTGTTTTTTTTTTTTTGCTTTCAAGTACACAGGACCACACACTTGCAATGCTTCGGCCAGGTGCTCATTGTCTGCATTTGTGTATTTGCTCCAAGCATATTTATGGCCTTCTTGTTGTGCACAATGCACATCTGAGCCTTATTTCTTGTTCATTCCTTCTTTAAATATATTATTAAATTAGAGCACCAGCTCATCAAAACTGAGAAATTCAACAGCAGAAGAAGCCTTAAAACTCTCAGGGAATTAAGTGGTTTATCATTCTCCCAAACTGACATAATAATTCAGAACAAAACATAAACTGAGAATATTGTACCACCCCCAGCACCCACTGCAATTTTTTGAATAATAAAATACAAAATCAAAAATGTTTGTTCTCTTAATTAATCAAAGTGAACAGCGTGACTCACGTTTCTCAGTTCAGGCAATTGAGGCATCACTGATTGTAAAAAGTTCCTGGCTGTGTCAAGGTAATTTTGACGATTGAGGTCTTAGCTTGAACAAAGTCAAAAACAAAAGAATAAAGCAATGGAAATAGATCTGCTGCTATGCTTCATGACAAATAAAAGTGTCTCTGAGAATGAAAAAGAAATCTCTTTATTTGTTTATTCATGCTGCATGCCTGTATTTTCACTTTGGTATGGTAGAGGAAGTTACATTTGTTGTGTAATGATATATAGGATTTGCAAAATGAGAAAGTGGAAACTATATAAACAGAAGCAGTGTGGGCCAGAGAAACAGAGTAAAGTGCTAGAGACACATCGATCTGATGGCCAATATCATAGAGAGCGAGTCTATGAATAAGAGTCTCTGCGAATAAGAGAAAGGGAGTGTGAGAGTCTTCCTCCAATTCTCCTGCTCAATGCTATCTTAAGCCCTGATTTTGCCCTATGAGTGATGAAGGGCAAAGCAGCGTCAGGGAATAAAACTGTGGCCACTGTCTGACAGAATACTGAAACATGTTTTTTTTTTTTTTTAATAGGACACAACCAAAGATGCCCTGTTAAGAATTTGACAAACATCACAGACAACATTTAGGGACCAATAGTTTCTACATAATTTCCCCTACTGGAAATTTTTTAATATGATTTCTGGATGATACTCAGTATCATTTTATCCATTAATGTGGAATCCATTCGTTGTATGCATAATTTATGTCCATTAAGATGCTGTAAGTGATTACAGCTGGCTGACCGGACCAGACATCACTGTTCATTCTGTGACAGTTGGTCGAAAGTTCTTCAGCTGAAGTTGGCCCAAGCTGGAAGTGTTGTTGAATGTAAGAGAATATGTGAGCTCTAGTTTCCAGGTGAAATTTTCACAGAGTGGAACCAAAAGTGAGTTGTAAAGCTAATTGTTTTTAGTTCTAAATGATGTAGTACAGTCAAAAGAAATGCATATTTTATACATCATATCCCCTAACCCAAACCCCAACCCTATACCTAACTGTCAGTGGAGTAAAAATTTAATCTTAGATGGAAAATACAACCTCAGAATCGCATTCATTACTGATTATGTGAACACAATTATTTCTACCAGAAAGACTCAGGAGAATAAAGCTAGTGCAATTAACCATTTATTGACAGCTCAACAAGCAATATAATGATAAGTTCTTTGGCGTAGGCCCCGTCCGAAGCTCGCAGTCCGGGGGTCCGGACTCTGCATTTCCTGCCTGGCGGTGGAGGCAGGGGCGCAGCCGACCCCCAATGAGGTATGGGAAGGGACCATCCTGGTGGTGGTGGGGAGGATGGAAGGGAAGAAATCGTCTTGGTGGTGGGGAGGGTGGAGGTGAATGAAAGCGTCAGCATCTGCGAACTCAGACAAGTGTAAGTACCCATCTTTTATACTGCAAGTGTTAGAACGTGATTGGATAAAAGAGAAGGAATGAGTGACGTAACAATTGAGTCTTCCTGGCAGAACTTATGCTAGAGCTTCCATTTCTTGGTTTCCATGGAACCTGAACCTGTGTCTAAGGCTACTTGCGCAAGGCACTATAAGCACCACTGGAATAGGTAAAAACTCTTGAATTGATGCAAATATATATATATATATATATATTAGGGCTGTCGCCGAAAAGACAGAACTGGGAGACAGGCGCGTCGAGGAAGCGCATCTCGACCAAGTTCAGCCACAGATGACGTTCCTGAACCACAAGTGTGACCATCACTTGCCCGAGTGTCCGCACTGAGACCTTCGTGGCCCTGAGGGCGAGGTCGGTCGCTGAGTGCAGTTCCTGCAGCACGTCGGAATCAGGACTACCCAAGTGCAGATCTTTAAGTGCCTTGGCCTGGTGGACTTGCAGGAGGACCATGGCATGCAGGGCGGAAGCAGCCTGTCCGGTGGCGCTGTTGGCTTTGGAGGTCAATGAAGACATCATCCTACAGGCCTTGGAGGGGAGCACAGGGCGACCCCGCCAGGTAGCGGCGTTCTCGGGGCACAGGTGGATCGCAACCTCCACCTGGGGGACCGTTCCAGTCCAACCCCACATTCCCCCGGGAAAGCATGTCGGACATCTGGGCATGCTGGCCCAAAGGCAGCAGCCCAGATGAGTCATCAGCATCAGACGTCGGACCACTCTCCGATGCAGCTGCGAGCTCAAGAGGATAGGCAGGCTGGCTGTGAGGTGAGCCGCTGTTGCCTCGGGCCCGGACGGAAGTCAATGAGCATGCCAGGGCACGGGTGGTTCGTGGGAGAATACCCGGCGAAACCGAGCCCGCTGCCATCCCCAGATCGCCTCCATCGCCAGCCGCATCGTCTTCAATCCCGTGGGAAGAAGTTGCGACGCGGGGGGCGGCTGGAGTGGCGATCCTTCTGTTGAAGGAAAGTCGCAACTGAAATGTTGCCATAGTCATGTTCTCACAGTGAGAACATGGAACCATCCACAAACACTGCCTCGGTGTGATCGCAACCCAGAAACACGAGACAGCGCCTGTGGCCGTCAGAACAGAGAGCACTCTACCGCATCTAGGATCTACACAGGGGCGGAAGGGCATCTTTAAAAAGACACGTCCTGAAAAGTACATTCAACACCAGCTGCGTATTTGCTCTTTTAGAGAAAATAACTCTTTTAGAGCTGCACTGCCGTGCAGAGAAGGGAGAAAGCCACTGATATGTGCCATAGATCCAACAGCAATCACTCAGAGATGAGAGGTGTGACTCACAGCTCGCTGCATACACAACCATTGGCTCGGAAGAAAATTTCTGATTGAAACAGACGCATTTCCCCTCCTTTATACCCGTATGTCCGGGGGCGGAACATGCAAATTCTGTCTGCCAATTTCTCATTGGCCTTTTCTCATAGATCAGAGATACAAACGGCGCTCAAGAGAGACCCCTAGTGTCGCTACTTTGACACAATGTCGAAGTGAGCGACAGACGGGGAACAACCCACAACACAGCGTCACTTTCTTGCGTTCAAAACACTTGAAGGAGCGCAAATGCGAACTAAGGGATCTCAAGATGTGTTTAAAGATTGAGTATTAAACTATATTTAACTTGACACAGTGACCTAAACATTTTATGTTTATGACGCAACACACCCGAGACGCTACACAAGCATGTCTTACGCTGGATTGAGTTGGTGCAAAATTTGGAAATTACCCATAAATATTTATTTTATGTTTCATTAATTTTTTTTAACTATGATATTTCTCTTCATAAGGAATATTATTTGATTAATGTTCTGCTTTTGTTGGCAAAGTTGAATATACATGTAAGTATGGTGGTTATAAACCATTAGTTTTAATTTTTAATACAGAGGTTCAGCAATACCTATGAACAATTTCCAATTTGAGTAACAAGAAAGCTGTAAAGTGTATTGAAATGTGTAAACAATTTGATATTTTTATTAAACTGTTTATTTATTTTCATTTTTGTTGTTGTTTGTTTTAAGATACCTCTTGGCTCTAGATGTAAAAGTTTTGTAAGCATTAATAAAAAAATCTATAAACAAATATCTGACGCAGGTGTAAATTGATGGGTCTTTAAACAAGCCCTCATAATAAATCTCCAACTGATTTACATATTTACTTGTGTAATGGATTGCTGTGAATTGTATGTCAATGACTGGCTTATGTTCAATAATATGGTAGTAAACAATACATTGTATTCTAAAGCCGCTTTTTGTATTGTCTTATCAATGATTAAGAATGTAATGAATTTTAATTATCTGAATATTTTTTTTATATATATATATATATATATATATATATATATATATATATATATATATATATAATTTTTAAATATTTAAAGATAACTATGTATAATTATATATTGATATAAATATGTATTATAATTATATATTTAATTATTGTTATATAAGGGGCTTTCTCAGCAAATATTTGTATATGCGATTAAACGTGATTAATTAATTGGGACACCATGTAATTAATTCGATTAAAAATTATAATCGATTGACAGCCCTAATATATATATATATATATATATATATATTTTTATTATGCAAACAAAGAATGTGACAATATTTACATGTAACAAATACAAAATAACCAAGGCAAAAAACATACATACCAACGGCCAACATGTCAAGTCTATCTCCTGTATGCTTATATATGTGTGTGTGTGTGTGTGTGTGTGTGTGTGTGTAAGTGCATCTGGGTGTTGGGGTGGAAGCACATAAACCAAAGAACATCTAGAAATGTATAACAGATATAACAATTGTAAAAACAACAAATAATAATGACAATAATAATAAACTCAATTCAATAAGAATGGGGGGGGGGGGGGGGGGGGTGTTGTAGGGTGATTAAGAGGGAAAATAATAATAATCTTAGTAGTAGTAATTATAATAATAATACTATTAAATTATTATAAGGCTGCCTCTGATCCCTCCGTGGCCATGTCATAAGTTAGTTCCATGCCCATGTCACACCAAAACGGGCCGTCTGGGAAAGATGCCGCCGGGCACATGGCCTAAGGCCCACACCACCATCCCCCAAGACATTCCCCACATGCCTGTGCTGTTTTTTATTTCTTCCTTCGCTTTCCCCTTTCCCTTCTTGTCCCCTTTTCTCCTCCTCGTTTAATAGGTGTGTATGTGTGTCAACTAATGTGTGATGCATTAAAAAAACGTGGCATGCAGCGTAGAACAAGCCCAGGGCAAAGCCTATGCCACCATACACATGCCACGCTTAACCTGTGTTGTGTTCGCTTTTATTCTCCCTTTATTTATCTCAGCTAATATGTGATGCATTAAAACAAACCTACGCTTGCAATGCAGACCCAGCCACAAGCAAGAAATCCAGGGCGAAAAAGTGCTGGTGGGTGGTGGGTAGGTACAAGCCCCAGGCCAAGGCCCCACACAACACCCACCCACAACTAAACCCCACTGCAGCGGACATGGAATGGGATGTCACGGCTTACTGGCGTCCCAAGGAGGAAGTGAAAAAAAAAAAAAAATATATATATATATATATATATATATATATATATATATATATATATATTTCAATTAACTTATATGTATTTAACTAGGTTCAATATTAATCAGTGTTGTTACCTCTTCCCAATCCCCGAATCATATGTGGACGTAGATGGAGGTGTATTGTCGTTGTTGGTTTCAGACAAAGAAGGTCAGCAGATTCATGACTGTTGGAAGGTAATGAGAGATGACCAAGAGTGGTGTAATTCTAGTGTCTTATTTTGAACGGAAGTGGACAAGTTTCCAAGATGTAATATGTATGGTGTTACTTGATTTCCAGTTCATGAGAATAGTTTTCTTTGCGATAGTTAATGCCACTAGGAATAATTGACTGTTTGTGTTGTTTGAATTGATTATGGATAGGTCACCTAGTATACAGAGGGAGGGAGACATTGGGATGTGACATCCCATAGGATGGATAGTGATTCAGTGATGTTTTCCCAAAAAAATTTAATTGGGGTGCAATGCCAAATGGCGTGAACATAGGTGTCTGGGTTATTTTGAGTGCAATGTGAGCAGGTATCTGAGGTAAATCCCATTTTAAACAATTTCCATCCAGTTAGGTGAAATCTATCAAGTACTTTACACTGTATAAGTTGCAGGTTGGCATTTTTTGTCTTGAAGTAGATATTTTTGCAGATTTGTGTCAGAAATCAGCAATGGATAAGTCTGATTCCCATTTAGCATTTGGTAAGCTTAATGTGTTGTCTGATTTTGATATTATTCTATATATTTTGGAGAGTATTTTTTTTTTGAGGAGGATATATTAATTAGCTCTGAGATTAGAGGGGAAAGGTCCAAGTTAATGGTCCAAGTGTCGATTTTTTTATTCGATAGATGATTTGATTTGTAGGTATTCCAAAAAACATTTACTCTCGATGCCGTTTTTCTGGACCAAGTGGGAAAATGAGGCCAGGTTATTGTTATGAAGGATATGTTGAAGTTGTATTATGCCCTTTTCTGCTCATGTACATAAGTTAAGTGGCGTTTTGTTAACTGTAAAATTGGGGTTATTCCAAATGGGTGTGTATTTAGATGGTGTAAGAGGCGTGCTTGTAATTTTATGAAATTTGCAAAAATATCTGATGGGAGATGTAATTTGACAGTAACTTAGTTGATGTCAGGTTACTGAAACATTGGGTAACAACATAACAATTTCCTGTGTGATCATGGGTGCTTTCACACTAGCACTTTTGTGCATACCCAAGTTCAAATGACATCAAAGTTCAGTTTGTTTGGGTGGTGTGAAAGCTGTTTTCTAAACTCCGATGCACATCCAAGTACAGCCCCGAGTCCACTTGAAAAGGTGGTCTGGGGTACGGTCCATGTGAACTCCTGTGCGGTTTGCTACTGATATGAATACAATCATAATTGAACCGCCATTGATGACATATCATTTCCGTATTTGCAGGCTTCTGATCACAATTATTATGCTTTAATGAATTTCCATTACCAGCTTGTGTCCAAATAAATCACCTGCAGAGAGCAGTTCACATACTTCACATCTCGTACTATGCATCTGCGGGCTCGCGGCCGACAAACACTAATATTCTTCACATCATTGCACATTCAATGCATCTGTGGCCGACAAAAATAATTGACATTTTGTGCATGGACATTTTGGTAGTAAATCCAAAGAGATGAGTATTTTAATAACACAGCAAAGCTGATTTCTACTTGAGTTGTTCCCTGGTTACAGTGGTAAACAGCTTCCGCATTTCCTGCGGTTCAGACCCCAAAAAATATGATGTGAACTGAGGCCAGCTGGGGAGGGGGGGAGGAAACAAACTCAGGTTTGGTCCAAGCAATCGAACCAAATGCGAAAGCACTCTAGGTTGGGCTGACATTGGGTTGACTAAGATGTTTTTAGAGGGTGAACTTTTTAGAGAGTCTGTCTAATTCAATGGCATCTAAATCAAAGTCTTGTGTACGGGGAATTTTATTGGTTTACCTTCAGCAATAATCCTGCAGTATCAAAATTAAACTTTCTACGGATCTGTTGGTATAAGTTTTTGGTCATTTTTAGCATTTCATCTGGGTTTATATCTCCTGGGAGTAGAGGTGGTTAGTAATGCGCTATAATTACTCTGTTACATTTACTTGAGTAACCTTTTGGAGACAATTTTACTTTTAGAGTAAGTTTAAATGTGGGTGCTTTTTACTCTCACTCAAGTCAATTTGAATGAAGGTAAGTTGTGGCTCTAATGATAACGCAGGCTTTTCTGCATCATGGTGATGGTCATTTTCAGAGTGATTCTGTAAATATGGGCTCTTGAGATCAGTTTTTAAGTGTACATTTTAAATCTGCAGCAATATATCAGTGCGCTTTGTCCTGCATGTCATGAGCAGCATTTACCCTGCGCCCTCGCGGTGGTTCTGGAAGCTATTGCAGCTACTTGTGGCTGTTTAGTGCAGGGAAACATCCTTAAAATATGGATTAAACTGCCTACTGTATAAATCCAAGTAAATATCCAAGTTACGGACAGCATTTCTGCTCATACACAGTGAGGTGGTCACGTTGGATGTTCATACTGGCAGCATCTCAGTGAGTAAATGATGAGAGAATTTTCATTTTTGGGTAAACTTTCTGTATTCTGTGGAACACAAAAGATGTTGGACAGAATGTTAGAGACTGACAGTCTCAGTCACATTTAACTTTCAAAATATGGAGAAAAAAATACACATTCACCGAATGTAAATAGTGACTCAGGCAAACATTCTGTCTAAAATCTCCTTATTGTGTTGCATGGAAGAAAGAAAGTCATATTGGTTTGGAACAACATGATGGTGAATAAGGACAGTATTTCCATTAATAATAAAAATAATTATAACAATTCTGTAATGCATGTTAAATGTGTATTATGTAATAGAATATAGGGGAGTTAACATCCATTATATCATTTGTGAAAGTATTTGAGTACTCTTTTAATTAGATACTTTCTTACTCTTACTGAAGAAACTATTTATGTTAGTACTTTTACTTCTACTTAATTATTTTTTAAAGTAATAGTACTTTTACTTGAGTACAGGTTTTGGCTACTCAACCCACCTCTGCCTGGGAGTTAATTACTAACCATGTGCCTTTTTTGTGTCTGCTTTCTCTTTCTGTCTCTTTCAGTCTAACATGTACACACACACACACACACACACACACACACACACACACACACACACCGCACACATAAACATAGCTTCACACTTATTCACTGAGTAACACACGAAGGGATTTATTGGATGATTAATGTGTCAGGGGAGAGAAAAATGCATGTGACTTAATTAGTGACTAATATGCTTCTATTACGTCTTTTCAAATGTGCTTCACTGTCTTACTTCCAATTATACTGTCAGCCACTGAGAGTAGGCAGTAGATTTCACCGTTATAGTGTACAAATTACTCTCTTTAAGCCACCATCAGGTAGTCTAAATAAACTCGCAACTGTTTCTTCCAACAGATGAAAAAAAGGAGGTGATGAAAAGTGGTAGTTACTGGAGATGTACTGTATATTGCAAGCCGTATCATTCAGCCAATGTGAAAAATATTCAAATTGAAGTGTTAGGAAATCTTTTAGAAAACATTCAGAACAAACATCAGTAACCTGATTCAAAAGCAATTCAGTTTACCCTGTGCTTTTTCTCTAAGGACTGCCATAAGCAAATGCATCAACCAATAGAGTGACTGCTCATAACTTGTTCAGTGAACACGTATTACAGTGATGAAATGACGACATTATGTCATAAAGGGGTTCAATGCCAGGGAAGAAACTGATTTTAGACTAAGGCTTATCACTAGACTGCTGCTTGTTGCTTTTTGACAACTACACTCTTGGTTCGATGTGGCTCTCTTGGTATAAGCCTCTCTTTCGTCAGCATTTTACCATAATCATTCAAGCCAAATGGGTTTTAAGGTTGTTGATCTCATGGGTAGGGCTGATTCATTGAGTCTCATTCAATAATAATTGCGTACAAGCATTCTCATGTAAGGTTCTCATGCAAAATTACTGCCAGAATCACAACAGGGCGTGTATGCACATTCTTCACTTTGCTCTAATATTGATGAATCAGTATTATTCTAAATGAGGGAGTGTATTTCCTCAGTTAGTAATTAGGATACTACACACCCAAACCATCTCCATAACCTTACAGCTACTCTTTGCAAACATATGCTTCTGCTCTTGACTGACAGCAAGATCTAGAAGTGGAGACTTCTCTAAGAAGTGTTCCAATCTCTAAACCAATACACAACAAACAACTTTTACATAGGCCTAGTCTACTACATGTGATGAGATGCACTTTTGTACAGAACCTATAATGCACAGAATTTTTGTTTTTCTGAAAAAAGTAAGACCCTTTTTGGGGTCGCTTAGTTATTCAACTTCAAATACAATTCCCGCTTAACATATTCCATGCATCTAAAACCACCAAGTATCTAATTTTTGCAACCTGGTCTCATTGAATCACATTACTATAACAAAATTTTTGCAAAATAAGTTTTATGTGGCTCATTCTGCGTATGATGGCAACAAAAACACTAGGAAACGAGTTTTATTCACAAAGGGCTGATTATCAGTTCATGAACACTTTTCCGCTCTGTTCCACACACAAAACTTATGACATCGAAGCACTTTTACTATAGCACATGATTTTAAAGGCAATACTTTTAACATTTGCATTACAAAAAAAGAAATGAAAAAAGTTAGGTTGCATGGTAGCTCAACCTAGCTTTGTACTTGCAATGCAAGACCAGGCACAAGTACAGCAAAAACACTTGAGTCAACACATGAGCTGAACGTGTTACAGGACTACCACCTTTCGTTTTTCACCTCATATTTGCTTTGATGACACTATCGGTTAGGTTTATGTGTAGGGTTTAGGGTAGAGATGTTGGTGTTGTTAATTTAAAACTCTAATAAAGTGAAGTATTGGTAAGGTTTAGGGTTGGGAAGTAGGTTTTGTTGATTTAAAACCTGAGAGAGCATTAACCTTAACCTCATCTGTTTCGGAGAACATTTAAATTGTTTTTAGCTTCACACAGTGAATTTCATCTGAAAACTGCAGCAATATGTGTTAGTGGTGGTGCACCGATCAGAAAATTTGAGGCAGATACCGATCACCGATTTTTTTAATACTGAGATCTGCCGATATTGATCCGTTCACAGACATTTTAATGTGCCTTTTGCTAGACTTTTACACGTTATTTGCTGCAGTTATATGTTTATGGCTCACTCTGTGAAATAACATTCAATTTAAATTAGTTGTGAAATGCTAACATTTAACTGAATTGAAAATGGTTGTGAATATGTTCTGTTGTCACTATCAGATATCATTGTGACATACTGGCACCAAGTAAATACCATGAGAGCATCACACACATCAGAGATATGTTCAAATATATATATATATATATATATATATACTGTATATAAAAAGATCCAAAATCGCTTTAGAGAGTCTCACGTGACTCACATTGCATCACTTAGATTTGTTTTTGAATCTTTATTTGTTGTTTTATTTCTTTTTAAATCTCTTTGCAGCATCTTTGTCCTCTCCGTGTCTAACTGTGCAGCGAGTCAGAATTACTACCTCGATGCTTCTTGAAACTGGGCATGTTAATATTTATACAATTAATTCATACACATTTTTAAAACAAACCAGCATATCCATCCGAATTACAGCATTGCTGTACTGTAAATTTGTGAATGATCAGTTTTTTTGACAAAAAACTCATCCTCCAGTGGTCGCAGTGTCATGCTATGAGGGCTGATCGAGCGCTCATTCGTTAATTTGTGATTCAGCCCTGAATCTAGACTCAATCAGCCAATCACCAATCACAGATTTAAAATGAAGCTCGGTCGATTTAAATCGGCAGCTGTTCGATCAGTGCACCCCTAATATGTGTAATGCACCACGTAATTTAATTTTGCAAAAATTCTGCCAGTCACATAATTGTCTTGATATGATGCTGGATTTTTGCACACTGCATGTTTGGTTTGATGATTCTATATATTATTGTAAATCTAGAAAAAAATTATAAGTGTAAACGTATTGATCAATCATGATTTCTGTGTGTAAATGTTTGTACACAGGATATATGCACAAATGTGTGTGTATGCCCAGTTAGTGAATGAGACACATTGAGAGTGTCTCCACATAAGCTTCTTCTGAGGCTGTCAATGCTAGATTACTCACAACACATGAGTCAGGCTCTATGAATATCATCCTACGCATATAAATGCACCATTTATAGAGAGAGAGAGAGAGAGAGAGAGAGCACTCAAGAGAGAGAATGCTATTCTATTACATAATCTTCATGGCAGACTTTTTTATCTATATAAAAGCTAATTTAACTGCATATTGTCTTTAACATGTGTATAAACAGTTATAAATCATGTATAACAGTTCTGTTACATAATTGTAGTAGTAGATGTAGTAATAGAATAGTAGATGTTTTATTTATATAAGTAATTTTAACCATATAATCTGTCTATAACACATGTATAAAACAGTTATTAAGCATGTATAATGTTGCATAGTCTAATATCCATAAGTATGTGATTAAATTATATGGAAAAATTGGCTGCTCTCTAGGGCATTGGTTGGAAGTGATTTGTATGTTCAACAATTAATGTGCAACATGTTTACAATTAACAATTCATGTATTGCCTAAAGAACCTGTACAAGCCCCCTGGTAATATTGTGATAAAATTACATCAATAAAACTAGAGTAACCTTACAATTAATGGTGACAATATGAATTTGAGCTGAATATCTAGGTTTTCTTATGGTGTTAAATCTGATTTTTGACTGCCTATATGCTTCAGGTTATGCAGTCAGAAAGTTATGTAAAAAAGCTCCTGAGAGCCGCCCAGTCAGTATCACAGCACCACTCACAGTGCCATTATTAGCCAGCAAACCCACATCCAAAGTTAGCCATGCCTATATCTAAAGATAGCCTAAGCATATCTATAGCCATGGCCCACATAATTCTTCTGCACAGCCATACACTGCAAGTTTAAAATTATTGCACTTAACCAGCCAAGTTTCTGGAAGAAGAGGCAAAATAATGACCTGTTTTGACAATTTCACTGCAATTAGCAATGGAGGAATCTATGCGGCATATCACAGGGCTTGCAGTGGTGATGGCTAGAGCTCTCCGTTATTGACTGATAGCCATTATACAGCTGTATTTTTATGCTGGTTCTGATTACCCAGCTGTTGAGAGCTTCATCGCCCCACTTATGGTGTCTGTGAAAATGGACAGTGTGCTAGGGTCTGCTTGAAGTGTTATATTGGAGTAGAGATGAAAAGGAGGATGTTGTGTGCTTAATGAATGGCAGAGACCATGCTCCCATGTATGACAGGATAATTAGCCGCTAACAGTCGGGGAGAGCACTTCAATGCCACACTTCATACCCCCAGCACTGGATGAGTGACACATCTAAACAATCAGGTCTACTTGACCCAGATCAAATATGCAGTGCCATCCGTACAAGTGTCTGTCTTAAGCAGATCCATGCAAAACATACACATTCACGTTTAATGCCTTACCGCATGACACAAAAGGATCACTCTCATCCCAGTCTAATTTAAGTCCATTATTGTGGTTTAATCCATTTCAGATAAACCCAAAAGCAAAAGGAACTGTGGTTGGTTACTTTGCATGTCAATCAGATGATCTCTTCCTGTCTAGGTGGGCTGTTTTTCATCTAAAAAACTGTAATAAAGCACAACAGTTTAGTTCCGGAAATAAATATACTATATTATTTTTGGGGGGGGGATTTCCATGGGGGAATTTATTATTTACAATAACTTATAAACCTTTATAGATAAATCTACGGTGAGCTCTGAGGTTTTTAATTGATTGTATATGCTTCTGTTGAAATATTTGGTCCACGTTATTTCATCTTCTTTAAAATAAATAAATACATTTCTACACTTCCCATGATATACAGAGAAACATCCACCAATCAGAGAATTGCAGCAAACAAAGAGCAACAATCAAGCCCAGTTTCGACTGAACACTCCTGTAACTAACTGTGACTAAAGCATTTGAGTCTTCTCTTCCCTACACTCAAATTATTTATACAGTATATTTGTATATATATGAATATTTTGCTGTAAACCTAGAATGTGTTGTTTTTTACTTATAATCAAATATTGAAATCGCTAATTTTATGTTTTTCTTTTGTTTTTAATTCGATTACATCATTCAAAATGCTTCACATGGTTGTAGTCAATGCCCTCATGAAAGACAATGAGTAAACAGGGGTTACGTTAACTGAAAATTCGATAGCTCTTGATTTTACAGTATTTTTCAACATTTACGTACTATATAATTACAACAAATACAGTAATTATTAGGTACTAACCCTAAACCCAACCCCAACCCTAAACTTTAACTCATATTAAGTACTACCTAATATTACTCTGTATGTACACTAAAAGTACACATACTGTAAAACAAAGTGCAAAAAAAAAGTTATTTACTGATTTATAAAACAAACAAAACAAAAAGAACAGAAAAAAACATTAACGGATAAGTTATTTCAAATGCTCTCCATAATTCTGACAGATAAAATAAATAAATAAAATAAATAAGAAAAACAATTTTAACCTAGTGCATCAGTTTTGACTTCACTGTCTGTCCCACACACACTCCCGCTTTGTATGTGCCCTTTTATAGCATTAAGATTTGTATTAACAGGTACCATCACCATTATAACCTGGACATATGTGTATCTTTTAAACAATTGTGTTTGGATTATGAGGGGAGGGTCTCTGAATTAATGACTGCATACATCTGTAATTTTGTTAGTGTATGAATAGTGTGTTAATTTATTATAATGAAATGCAAAAAAGGATAATAACAAAATGAAAGCGTGAAAAAAGCGGCGCATAATTTTTGCAAATTAATTGGATTTAATTTTAAAAGTGCAAACATTACATTTAGAGAAGAATTGTCATTTTTGAAAAGTGCTGTACCTGCATTAGAGTTTCACACATGTGTGTGCTTCTCATCTGTGACACTTTATTATGATATCAGGCAAACTGACAAAGTTCAGTGAAATTGTGCATGTATGAATGCAAATTTTCAAATATTATGATCGGATGTTTATTTCCTTATAAGCTCCATGTAACCGGCAAAGTATAAAAAATCTTTGTTTAGCGTAGCGGTTGATTGACAGGTAGAACTTACATCCTAGAACTATGTAAGTCTATTCACTGTCATGTGCCATTATAATGGAGGCTTATAAAAAATAATAATAATTATATCAGAAAAAAAATAGACCATATTAGAAATTTTACAACTCAGTTCAACAGAGTGATGGACAAAGATTTTTCTTGCGCAACCTCTGATTAAGTCTTGTACCTTTGTCATTTGGTCTGATTTTCAATTTAGTATTTATTTATTTTTTACTTAAAATCAAAGCTTGACATGTTGTGAATTACCTCAGAGCTATTTGGATTAGTTCATAGCTTAGAGCGTTACATATATACAGTGTTTGATTGTGATATATATTTGTGAATGATTATATGAATTCCTAGGAAAATATGAAAGGGGGGGGCATAACATTCCAGAATCAAAATGTCTGAAAAAGAAGATACCGTTTGCTCTCTGTGGATTAGACATTAGGCCAGAATTCAAAACTCTAGCTATGCAAAATTTCTGAAAACCTGTAAACTGACGGCTCTCATTGAGCACACCAGAACAACTGTGATTATTTACTCTTTGACACTACCTTTTCTTGTTCTATGAAATCACCTTGAATTCACACTATCAGCTGAACTGTGTATCTGCAGCCTCTGCTGAAATTTTTTTCTTTCTTTTTTTCCTCATAAGCAAATTTCACACTGATAAGGATGATGAATCCGCCAGCAGAATGTAATAAAAAGTACCAAGCACGATGACACATACCACATGTAGACCAAAAAGGAATAAATGGAAAGGACAATGAATAGATTCCTGCGTGCTCGAAAAAGCTGAAACGCTGCATGAAGGAAATACATTAAGGAAATATTTACCAACGTTACACTTTGGAATCAGCATGTGCTGCTGTTGCAGTAATTGTTTGCTGTTCCTAATCATCACATTCGGCCTCTAACTATGGAGAGGCGGTTTTAATAGCTCTTTGTTACCCTAGCGTTCACATTTCAATCAGATTTTAGGAAAAATTCACCCCAGAGGCTGGATATTATATAATGTATCATTCAGAGGCCTGCAAAGTTTGTCTGGCAATTTTTTTTTTTCCAATATCTATTTACAGCAGATGGAAATTATTCTTTTTGGTCTGTGTACTGTTACATAAAGTTGACTCTTTCTGTGGTTTTTTGAGACAAAGTATGCATTCAAACAGTCCAAGTCTTGTTTGGTATTTTAACCAAAGAGGGTTTCCCAAAAACATTGAAACGTAAGCTAAAACGATCACCTTAACTAATGTCCCTTGTTATTTTACGATGGAGAAACGCCTGTTTCCCAAACAACAAGTAGATCACTCGTTATAAAGGAGAATTTAAGTGCTTTGTTATGGGAGCTGTCCAGTCCAAAGTTGCTGATCACTTTGGCTAGTATGTCCAGGTGTTTGTCTTCTCAAAATAAAAATAAAGTGGAAATATTAACAAACATGGAAGTTGTTTGTAACATGTATTGCCTAACTAATACAGAATTTAATTAAATAAATAATTATGAATTTAGTAAGACGGAAATTCAGATGTACTGATGCTCAATCTTAGAGATTAATGAAATAGACGCAATAATGCATTTAGCATGAATGTACACTATGTGAATCATATGGGGCTCTCATGTAGACTAAAGTTTTGTTTCTTTGTCTGGAAACTGAACAAATGCACATAGAACAGAATTAAAATTACGGGCATCAGTAATGAACTATTCATTGACCTGTCTAAATATTAATGGGACATCTGGTTAGTTGAAGGTGCTGAGTACTTGTAGCCTTACTGCCATTATGCAGCATGCAATGCCTTGTAAAAATTTGAACCAGTCACTGGAGGAAGAAAGAAGAGGAGGATGATGATGAAGAGAGTGAGAGGGAACCTCATTGCAGACTCTCACTCTAATCTCCTCTGTTAACCATATTTTAATGATTTATTAAGGCATATTTATTTAAGTTTTAAATTGTGTGGTAACATTCCACATGTCTTCTTAATCTGTTTAATAAGAACATGTCGTCTTTCTATATGCCATTACAATTATGCTAAACAAAGTAGGCTAATATAACGTTCTATTACGTATCTTGTAAATTTAGACCCATCATGTCAAATGAGCAGACTGCGGAGACTGCTTATTGATTTTTTTCATCCTCTGAAATAGTTTTCAATGGCTTTTCAATTATCAAAATATATTAATACAATTTAGGGAATGAAGTACGGGGGTGTTTACCAAAAAAATGTCTGAGAAACACTGGTCTAAATGGAACTGACCCCCTTGTAGGACAGGGTTCAGCTAAAACACATAAAACAACAGTAGCCCATGTTTTCTAGTGTGTATTCCACAAGGAGTGTGCATTGCCTTTCTAGTGCATGTTATTCACGGATCAGCACCGAAGATGACATTTTGCAGGAGGCTCAGGCAGAGAGTCAGCTGTCACTCTTAGGAATGCTAACCTCTCTCCGGCTACCCGCTATAACTGCACTGCACTTCCTCAAATACGGCAGAGAGAACCTGACCTGCAATTACCCATGCCAATCATTGCAGATGGAGCTCTGCTAGCAATACTTTTCACTCCCTCATTCGCTTACCACCTACTAGCTTTATTAGAGGTAACTGTGTTGTCTGTCCAGCAATGAGAGCGATGTAGCTAACAGTAGACCAGGCAAAGCAAACATAGAACAAGAGATATCTGTTGTCTTGTTGACTCACAAGTAGTATAGGATCTAAATGCAATGCTTAAATAATTTATTCTAATACAAAACATTTACAAAATTAAAAACAAAACCATGACTCACCCAAGTTAGACTTGAGGGTTTAAATACATTGGAACACAAACAGCAAAACCTGAAACAAATACAGAGAGGAAATAGGAACAATAAAACAGGAATCATGAGACCTTTAAAATGTATGACTTGACGAAATACACATAAACACAACATCCACCAAACCTGTTGCATCCTATTATTGAGAGGTCTAAAACTTTTGGACCCCACCACATAATGTTAATAAATTGAATCTGTTATTCCTTGACAAGTTATTCTGAATTACACACATTCCTGTTTTATTTTTGTACATATTTTCTGAGAAGTAAAATTCAAAGGCCAGTTTGGTGTCATGTGTTACCAGATATAATTGTTCCACAATGTTGGCCTTTGTGTCTCTTTCAACCTCCATGTGTTGGTCATATTGTGCTATGTTTCCTCAAGTGGTATATAATTTCGCTACAGTGAGACCAGCATCATCTGAAAGCACCGGAGTGGGAAGAGTCATCTTTTCTGAGCTGACTAATCCATCTGCAATCTCTGCCATTATGAGGGCCGAGGCCTTACAAAAGGATGTGATTTTCACTCTATAGACTGTAATTACTATTGCAGGTTCTCATTGTGCTCCTTCCAGTTAAAACGCAATGTGTCCCAATGCTAATGACTTCTTCCTGATGTGTTCATTCATCCTTTACACTTAGGCAATCTGTTTACCCAATAATTTACTCCATAGCCCACTCACTCTCTCTGCATCTTGGAGAAAAGGCACAGGGATTACTGCTCATTGTAGCTGGATCGAGCCCATCTGTGACCTAGAAAGGTTCTGCAGACCCTTCAAGCTTTCTCTACTATCTAGTTAAATTGCTTCAGGAACTGTAGTGGGGGTAAGGGCATTGTCTAGGCAAGCTTATATGAATGATTTTGTTTACCCCGAGGTATGCCTGTTCCATTCTTAGAGCGATCTGGGGATAGAAAGCACTGCAGGAATGGAGGCGGATGCCTAGATGATTACGGCGCCGCAAAGGACATTATCAGCAAAATTAGGCGCATTATGTTGTGTGTTAGCAGTTTGTGTTTTACCTCAAGGGGAGTTATATTGAAGGTGAAGTGTGTATTATGTATGTTAAAGTACATTCTCTTTTCCCGGCTTAATTTGTATGGGTTACTATAAATTAGCCATTCGTAAGATAGACTTTTGTGGCCAGACCTTTGACTAAACGGCAAAAGATCTGCACCATAATGCATCTTATTCTGGTCAAGACAGCAAGATCCACTACAGTAACATGTAAAGCAGTGTGCAATTTTGAGGTGGGGTTAATAATATATCTGAGATTTATTATAATAAAATAAAAGACGAAAGATTCAGATAAAGATTACTCAATAACACATGTTTAAGAAGCGGTAAATGTGTTGAGTACAGATAACATGTACTGGGAAATCTGTGGTCTAAGGACAATACAGAAAACAAGTACAGACATAGCCATAACTAAGAAAACAAACAGAATATAGTTCTGCTAATGGGTGTCTAGTCTTCTTGCTACTAAGGGCCTCAAACTAAAATCTGATTTTAAAGATTTAATGCCAAAATTCAAAAATGTCTCGACCGGTTTTATGGCAGTGATGTCGAATGCTCATTGGCTCTCAAGTGTCTTGTGAATGTTTGCAACTGCTGTATTCTGCGATGTATGTATGAATTATATATGATAGTTCTGTTACGGTGTGCATTAGGAGAAGCTTCACAGCGATTAATAATTTAAATTTCAGTCTCTACCTCACAAAATGCTATTGTATGCCATCAGGTAGCACATCGGATGCAGCATGTTGACCTATTGACTACATTTGTACTGCATTTTGCCATTTATCTGAATAAATTATTGTGATTAAATGTATCTGCCTGTTACATGTTTGATATGCTTAATAAATTGTTACTGTTAAGGTTTGGTTTAGGAGTAGGTTTGGGATTATGGGCTGTAAATGATATGTAAATGAATATATTGTAACAAAAATTATTGTCACTTTACATTAATCTACTTGGTTATTCTTAGAGGTTGGGTAGGGTTAATGGATCTAAAATATCTATAAAACAGTTCAAATGTACAAATATATTTATAATCGATTAGTGTTTTCATCTATATTAGTAATGGATTTGTCAATATTTTAAGTTTCTAAAACTTTAAATACATAAAAATGTTTATGTTTTAGATGCTTCAAAACATCCATATTGTATGTTTTAGTGTCTATCCAGATTTACAAACATGTACATTTAAATGTTACCAATATTAGCGTAAAAATAGCTACGTATATGAATGAGATCAGGCTGGGTACAGTAGCAATTAATATTAAAAACAGCATGAGTCATAATAGACTTAATATTGATTAAATTATGTTTCTCTTTTGGATGACAGGGGTTTGTAAAATGTGTCTGACAGTGCCAGACTATCCGGAAAGCATTGATTGAATTAAATCCTGCTTTTGCGGGACAAGTAATCTCGTAAACAAAGCTATCTCATCCGCCCTTGGGCCAGCAATTCATCTCACATTCTCAGCACCTCAGTGTGTGTTATTAAGCTTGCCTATCCTTCATTCAGTGCTGGCATGGCATAGACTATAAGTTTCCCACTCAGAGAGTCCACACAACCTTTATATTGCTCTCGCTCAAGAAGCGACGCAAATATTATTTACTGGAAATCCGGCGCAAAGACCAAAATATAGTGTTTATTTATGGGGTTGCATGGAATGAAATGGACTGTGGATGATGAATAGTTTGAACTTGAGATACGTGTATGTATGCAGTTACCCCAAAAAGAAAATGAATGAATGTCATTGCAATCAAATTATGCTTTTCTCAATACTAACTTTTTTTTTCTAAGCCATTTTTACTTTTAAACAACTGGTCCCAAGTTCATTTTGAGTGGATGTATGAAGTTGGTTCCCCTCAAGTTGGCTACCGGGGCTGAATGTTTTCAATAAAGCCCTGAATTGATATATATATATATAGACGTGTGTGTGTGTGTGTGTGTGTGTGTGTGTATATATATATATATATATATATATATATATATATATATATATATATATATATATATATATATATATATATATATATATATATATATATATATATATTGTAGTGATGTCAAAAGTACCAGTGACCAGAATCAAGTTGATACTAAATATTTAAATAAATAAATAAATATATATATATATATATATATATATATATATATATATATATATATATATATATATATATATATATATATATATATATATATTTATTTATTTATTTTTTTTTATTTTTTTTTTTATTTTTTTGAATGAAGATAAGACAAGTGATTGTCTTTGGTCCTACAGATAATTTTCATGTCAGTAATGCTGATTGCGAAAATTTTAATGCTTTTCTCTCTCCGCAAATACGGAACCTGGATGTCCAGTTGGATAGCTAGTTAAAATTTGAAAAACATATTAGTGCTGTCATAGGTTCCAGTTTCTTTCAGCTACGTCTACTCTCTAAAGTTAAACCCTTTTTGTCTGAGAAAACATTAGAGATAGCAGTTCATGCCTTCATCACTTCTCGTCTGGACTACTGTAATTCTCTCTATTGTGGAATTTCCAAATCTCTAATTGCTTGACACCAAGTAGTTAAAAATGCAGCAGCAAAATTTCTCAAAGGAGGTCGGAAGGATGATCATGTTACCCCCATAAAATCACTTCACTGGCTGTCGGTTAAGCTTTAACATTTTTTAAATTCTCTTGTTTGTTTATAAATCATTACACAATCAAGCTCCCAGTTACTTGTCAGAATTACTACATCCTTACAATCCAACTAGAAATCTGAGATCCGGTGATCAATATCTCCTCGATGTCCCACGCTCAAGGCTAAAGCGAGGGAGAGCCTTTTCGGTTGTGGGTCCTATTTTATGGAATCATTTATCAGATTGTCACCTTCAATATCTGTTTTTAAATCTTATCTTAAAACTCATCTCTTTTCACTGGCTTTTAATAGTATGTAGTGTCCTGGTCTTGAATCGTTGTGTGTTTTTATAAAGTTCTATTGTACAGCACTCTCAGCCTTGATGCTGTTTTGAAATGTGCTATATGAATAAAAGAACTTGAACCTATGTATACTGTGTATATCTAACCCAAGCACAGATGTCTGGGCTAAGCACTAAGTATCCACTGACCCTAGAACCATCAAAGTTTCACAGTTGTTCAGTGCTAAAGTAGTTATCACATGATCTATAGACATATTCCCTAATATTTGATAACAAGAAAGTGCTAAAATAGTTTTTGTACTAATTTTAGCAGTATTTTATATTGATTTTGCATTTAAAACCTAACAAATTCTTTTTAGATGCCTTGTTTGAAAAGTGCGCTTGTGCTAGATTTCTGTGCAGAACAAATTCTACTAAGAACAGTCCAATTGCTCTTTGTTTCAGTAATTTCAGAGTTAATTTAGCTTTCAACTGATTATCTTGGTACATTTGACAAGGTGTCTTTAATGTGAAGTGCAAGATTTATTAATTATTCCAGGACAATTTAGAATGGCAGGTTCCTATTTCTCTTTTCTTTTTTTTTAATTATTATTATTTGACTGGACCTATGTCCTATTCCTTAATTTAATATTCTTTAAAACGTTTTGTGACCCACATTGTGGAACTAGTCATATACAGGCCAAAAAAATCTCTCTCTCTCTCTCTCTCTCTCTCTCTCTCTCTCTCTCTCTCTCTCTCTCTCTCTCTCTCTCCCCCATTTTCTTTGGTGGAAAAATCTTTGGGATTCTACGGAATGTATTACAACTATGTTTAAAATTTTAAATATTGTGACAGACAAGCCTCTTGTTCATCGGAAAGGAGGTAGCGGGCACCGGGTTATCAACCAAAAAGACATTTAATAAACAAAACACAACATAAAACTGTTTTTCAGCATAACCAAAACACATGATAATACACACAGCTCTCTCTAGCACTGGTGTCTCCAGCCCCTCCTTATCTCCCTGCTGCTGATTGGGGCAACTCAGCTCCAGGTGTCCATCGTCACGGCACGGCCAAACCCTCCTTCCTCATCACATACCCCCTACACCCATTTCGGGCTCTCTGACATCACATAAAGACTTTTAATAAACAAAACACAAAATAATATTCCCTTTCAGCATAACCAAAACACATGTCCACACACACACACACACACACACACACACACACACAACTCCGTGTGTGTCTCTCTCTCTCTTGCACTGACATATCTGGCTCCTCCTTATCTCTCTCCCGCTAACTGGGGCAACTCAGCGCCAGGCGTCCATTGACACGGCACGGCCACGCCCTCCTCCTCATTACAAATATGGCAGTTGAAAGCACATTAGCCAAAATATAGCGTGAACAAATACTGTATGGGCTGTGGATGACAGGCCTTTACACTCTGTGGAATTCAGACTTTCACAGTGAAATTGTAAACAGTAGGTTGACATTTCTTTAACAAAATTTTCCAAACCGAAATTCAAAACACTGTCTCCAATGGCCAAAGTGGTAAGAGGTATGGGAATATGTGAATATGAATATATGAGAGTTGTTTTCTGCTGTACAGGCTGTAATACAGTGAAGAGGAATGCTCATACCTCAAACCAAAACCTAAAATCAGTGGAGTAAAAATGTATGTTAGAGGGGAAAATGCAACCCCCAAATCACACTCGTCACTGATTATTCAAACTTGATTACTTCCTGGTTTCAACACAGGATCAGGTCTCCCACACTGTTGATGCAACATGCTTCCGGTCATGCCACAGGGGAAGGTAAACATGCTAAAGGCCGATGCAAAAATGTCTGGTGGGAGATGCTGATTCTCAGTGAGTCAGCATGATGTGGCCGATCCTAGGGTACCGAAACTCGAAACCAGATTCTGTGTGGGCTTAGTCATAACTAATGGAAAGTAACAAATTAAAATTACTCTCATTACAGTACTTCGCAACAGTTATTTTTCACCACAATTACAAAGTACAATAATACATAATATTTCTGAATTATTGGGAAGAAGAAAGTTATAAGCACTAGATCTATTTCTAAAATAAAATGCGCTGCATACGGCATGACTGAAGCCCGCAGGGCACAGCATCATAAGCACAGCAGCTTGTATAAACTTCCACCGGTGTCCTCTCTTCTCTAGCTTCTTTAGACTTTCTGACCTGTCACTATACAAGAGCTGTAATACAGTCATTTTCTGCATATTTAATTTTATTCTGGAAAGAAGCCATTCATTCAGGTACAATGGAACCATCTGAACATGTTTAACTACTGATCAAACTTAACTTGTTTTAAAGGTAGGCAATGTTTTAACTGTCAAACATTAACACAAAGTAGTTTGACATATATGTGGGGATATCTTGTTTGCTTGCTACTATATGTCTAAAACAAACTTTTAAATACCTTAGAAAGGTACAATGCCAATAGTTTCGGACTTTAACAGGAACTCTGGGCAAAAATGCCACCGAAATGAACAAAAATATCACAGAAATTCAAAATATGGAGGCAAAAATGCACACAATGAGTTCCTCTGTTTTATTAATAATATTTGACATAGTTATGTAAACCAGTTAAAGCTCACGGGCAAGGAAGAGGCGAGAAAACGGCTTGTCAACATAAATAATAGTTTTAATGAAAAACTCAAAAGACAAACACACATGACGACGGACATGTCCGTAATGATCTCTCTCTGCCGCACCGCCCTCTGCGATTGGCCTTTATCCCTCTCAATGACTTGATTAGCCTGATACGGGACCGGGTGTGTCTAGTCACGACCCGGCCCCGCCCTCCGCCGTGCCACAAGTTACAATTACTGGACATGCATTGCAATCTTTTTTAGTTTTTTACTGAACATAATTTTTTTCCTCCGCCATCATGTTTCTCGCACCATCGCATGTACAGATTATCTCTCCGCTTCTACAGTATCTATCTGCTTTAGCTCAGTATGTACTCCCACGTTAAATTCTGCAACTGTTCGCCCCTCTTGTTCAAAAAAACTGTCCTAGCGGGAAACACTCACGCTCATGGTGCTGTACTGTAATTCCCGGCCATGTGCTGCTGTTTATCTGTCTGAAAAGCCTCACTCAATAATGGCCAAAAGCGTGCAAGGGATTGATGTTACAGAAAGAATGAATGAGAAATCACAAAATATAATGTAACCAAATGCTACAATTTAATTAATAATAATATCTCAATATATTAAATAGCCAAAATGTTGATTAAGATTTTATTATTACAACTGGAATACAATAATACATATACAGAACAATCACGTTTAGTGTTTGAATCAATCATATTTCTCACTAAACATATTTTTTGCCTTATTTTATTCAGTTGGCATGTAGGAGTTGATAACAGTTTGCTTAATAATCTCTTTCCGTATCTGGACAATTGCTGCAATATCATAGAGGAAAAATTTCATACTCTATGATATTGCATTATATTAGTTCTGTTTGTCCAATAATCATCTTGCAACAATGCAGGTCTTTGGCATTTAGAAGCTGCTATTTTAGGACCTGTGAGGAGTCTGTTTCTCAAACTAGAGAGTGTGATATACTTGTATGTTTGTATTGTGACCTCCGCATGGTAGCGCAACCATTTTCAATTGTTCTAATAATAATAAAATGTTCTTGAGTACCAAATTAGCAATTTAGAATGATTTTGTAAGGAACAGGTGACACAGTATATGTTTGCCATCACAGGTAACAAAATATTTAATACTTCAATATTATTGAAGTACAATTGAATATGTCGTGAACACTTAAAACCATAATAATAATTTGCAGTTAATGATATTGGCAGTATTTTTGATCAATTTAATACATCCTTGGTGAAAAGAAGCATCAATTTCTTTGAAGAACAAAAATGTATTTGTGTTCTAAAAATGGAAGTGTATATACTATATATAATCTAATTTTCATAAAGTAACTTGTACCATAATTACTTGTAGTTTTTTGGCAAAATACTTATTTACTCTTAATTGAGTCATAACATTTCTCAGCACTTCTACTTGTACTCAAGTTAACTATTTCTTCAGTAGCAGTACTTTTACTTAAGTAAAATAAATCAGTATACTTTCCACCACTGCTAATGGATTCTACTTGACATACAAGCTGTGCATTGAAAAAATGAAATGAATGCAATAAGTGAGGCAATTAAACTAAGCCAAGCAGTCATATTCCATAAAACGTTTGAGTAAACTCAACAACCGGCTTTTGGAGCACGTTTAAATATAGGATCAACTGCTCAGTGAGTGATTACAGATAGAGATGAGGAAAAGTGTCTCAGGCAACTCATCTGTTAAATCAGTGAGCAGATCATGGAAACACAGGCCCTCCTCTGGCTTTCACTGCAGTGTAATCAGGGATTTAGTGCTCCTAATTGCTCCTTTGGAGTCATTGTGCTGGATAAATGAATTAGATTTTAATCCCTCATGACAGCAGGGCATATTCATCAGATCCTTTCATGTTTATGCCACAAAGTGAAGGGAAAACACATCTAAACCAAGAAAGAATTAACATTTGCAGAGGAAAAGTTGTGTTGCTTAAGTCTGAAAACAGTACACATTACCCCTCATTGCTCAAGCTATAAAAGAGCCTTACACCCTGTCTACACTGGACAAAAGCAATTGTCAAAAGCAATAAAACCCATTATAATTAATGATGATGACTACACTGGAAGCGTCCATTGCAGTAAACGGGTGTCCCATTCCATTTTGTGCTTGTGCTGTCACTAGTATTGCCAACAACACACATAAAGAGTTTAGAACATTTGTGTTGATGTGTCCAGTGTGGACAGCCTCAAACCTTTACGTCGTGTCAACGATCATGCCCAGTGTAGACAGTATGTTTTTCAAATCTGAATAAGATTGAAGATTGAGAAAAAACATTGGTTCCATGGTGGTAAAGAAAATGTACAGTTTTTATATAGTGCACCCCAAAAGTATAAAAATCCATCTAGAGTATCTACTTGTCTGTCTTTATTTACAGAATATATGTGTTTATTTTTTGACAAATGCTATTTGGTTCATATCTTGTTCTATTGCAATAAAAGTAATACATTTTCTAAGCTTGGCTTAAATGTCCACATTTATTATGTTCACTTAAATACTAGTAGTTTGTAATGTGCTGAACTCAATTTTATTTTATACATTTTTTACATTTTAAAAATAATAATAATAATTGAATTATGATCCTAGGATAATTTCAGACTTAAATATAAAATATATTTATGTGGTTTTGAACAGTAAACATAATTTCATTGAATCTTCTGAGTGACCAAAAGTAAACCTGGACTGACCTTATAGGTGATGCTTATGCATTCTTGATGATCACAGGAATATTTTTTTTTCATCAGCCTCTCTTCCTTTCTTTTTACATCTCTGTCTCTCTTAGGTGGTGGGTCAGATCGACAAACTCACATCAGATTTTGACTTTGACCTGGAGTCAGACGATTGGACGGTGGCAACAGCTAGCAGCACTTCAAGTAGCGAGCGTGGCCTGGGTGAGTCCTTCAGATTGGACTTCCTCAGCCAGGACATGCTCTCAGACAGCTGGGAATTTTGCAACTTCTTGGAGGCGTCTAATGCAGCAAACCGGAGAGCACACAGGGAGGAGGTGGATGAAGTGCAAGGGGGGGCTTCATCAGCCACACCTACACCTGTCATGGCCAGTGTCTACTCGCAGATGAACGGGGGTCTCCCCATCCTTAACGGACCTTTAATCATCACTCCAGACTCCTCCAGTGAAGAAGCATCCAGCTCAACACACAGCCAGAAGACCTCTCGCACATCCGGGACCAGAGAGAGGGTCCGTTTCAGTGACAAAATCCTCTACCACGCCTTGTGCTGTGATGATGATGAAGATGAAGGAGGCACAGTGGAGGAAGATAAAAGGGATTGTGGCACCCCAGACACGGACAGTGAACCCAGCCCGCTGGCTTGTTCACCCACACCCCCTTTGTCCTCCTCTGACCACCCGCCTGGTCTTTATAACTGTCGGGAAACGGCTTCTGCGGGCCCTTCGCCCATAAAGGTGCCAGTAGTGGGGTCTCACACGCTACCCAGGAAAGGTCTGCTTAACCCAGGCTGCCGGAAAAAACTGCTTAGAAACAGCAGCACGCAAACAGTTTCGGATAAAAGCACTCAAACTGTACTGCCCTATATTCCCACCAAACAGAAAACCAAGGGCCTCCGAGAGAACACCTGACTTTAAATGTAAAAAATAATAAAAGAACGGACTAAGAAATATTGCAAATAACTATATACTATTTAATATGAAATGCATAGATAATAGAATAAAACGATACAATACATCAGTTATTAAATAAATTATATATGGGAAACTTTCAAGACTTGCTAAAGTCATTTTATGACTTATGCATTTGGAGGAGGATATCTTTTGCACATATTCAACAGAGTTGAGTTGAATGAAACAGTATGTTTTTGTGAGGTCTTGTATTTAAATATTTTATCAGAGGTTTCTTTCCTATTGAGAGGTTCAGCTCTTTTAAGGGGTTATTCAGTTTGACATTAGTTTTATTAATGCAGAGCTGTGCATTCTACAAATTTCTATTCCTCATACTGTAGTTAGGAAAAAATTTGAACGATGTTTTGTGTGCATATGACAAGATCAATACACTCTTGTCTCTGGTGTATGGGCGGCTGCAAGGAAGAACACTGTGTGACTTGCCTTTGATTTTTTTATAAAGTATTTGAGGATCCTACCCCTAGTACAGACTGTTTGGTTTGGGTGATGGGATGAAGGGATAAAAAAACTATTATTTTGAAGTGCCTGCTTTCCACTCTGACATTTACACTCCATCTCTTTCCTCTCTGTGGGGGAGGGCAAGGTCGTCAGGGGTGATGACTTGAATCGCAGCGCACAAAGCCGAGATGCAAAAGGTTATGTCTCCCCATTCTTGGGCCCAGTGGGGATTGTATACTCAATAGTGCTGTTTTTTATTCAAAGGGATGTTGCCAATAGCACAGCTGATCGATCCGATGGGTTAAGGCTCGGTGAGAGGGCTTCCGTGCTGAGTCCCTGGCTCCTAGCTTCGAGGGTCTTTAACAAAAACCTGGCTCTCTGTAAGAGCTTTTGGTATTTACTCTGCAGCTCAGAAACAATCCTGTGGTGGGAAGGGGCGGAGGGTGGTGAGAAATGAGTGAGTGGGAGGAACAGAGAGAGAGGAAGAGGGAGAGAAATTATACATTACAGAAAATGGTGAGGCAAATGAAGGGCAAAGTAGCCTGGAAAAATGAGTGTTTGAAGACAGATTGTTCTTAATTACCCCCTCAACATAATTATTTACACGGAATCATATGCCAGGGCAACAGAGATGGTCAGGGCAATAGATCCTGTGATAAGATATCTCTTTGCAATCTCCATCTTAACACTTGTCTGCATTTTAAATTCTAAACACATTTAATTTGTGCAATCAGAACCTAGTTTGATCAGATTTTGGATTGCAATCAAGTACACAAATTGATGACAATTGGTGCATACATAAGTAAACAGTATATTTAACTCATATGAAACTGTATATCTGTGTCAAATTTAAAAACTGTATGTTTTTGCAAAAGTGCACAATACATAACAGAGGAGCTGTCTAAATATATCAGAAGAAATGTTTCTGCCAAGCACTACCTCAATAAAGAGGTTATAATGATACCTGCCATTTTAAATGTTTTGATAATGATAGAAAACCAGCATATAAAAATCACAATCACACTGCACTACACATCATAAAAACATTATATATTATATATATACAATATACTAAGTCAGTAAGATAAAATTCTAGAAACTTGGCATTAGCCACAATAGATGCACCAAAAACAATTTTTGAAGACAATAGAAGTACCAAGTACCTAGTTTTAGGTATCACAAGATACCTAGTAGCCTACTATGAGTAATTTTGTTCTTGTATACGGATGTCATTCTATTTGTATTTGATATCTTGATATAGCTACTATTGGTGTTTTTAATTACAGTTTTTCTCAAACAGTCTTAACATTCTCTACACTGTAAGTGTAAGTGACTGTTTTATGGGACATCACAACTCTATCGCATGTCTGCAAAATGTAGTACCTCACTCAAAACATTTAATTCATGCTTCAAAACCTAGTTATTGTGTCAGTAAATTGGCCAATGCCACCAAAATGAAATGTTTTTTGTTTTTTTCATTGTGTGAGCCGTACTGGTCAAAATGTTTAAGATGTTTTTTCACCTTGGCAGTCAACCTTGGAAATGTTTGTTATATACAAATGTATTTTTTTGTTGACACTGACTGCTCAATGTACTAAACAAGAATGCCAGTTCTCCGTCTGTCGCTCACTTCGACGTGTGTCGAAGAAGCGACACTAGGGGGTCTCTCTTGAGCGCCGAATATGCCTCTGATCTATGAAAAAAGGCCAATGAGAAGTTGGCAGACAGTATATGCATACCCTGCCCCCGGACATACGGGTATAAAAGCAGGGAAATATGTTTTCTTCGGAGCCTATGGTTGTATTTGCAGCGATCTGCGAGTCACACACCCGTTCCTGTTCCTAGTATTAAAGTATTAAAAGAGTGATATTTCTTGTAAAAGAGTATTTTCCTCTATTTGAGCAATACACAGCGGTGTTGAACGTCCTTTTCAGGACGCGTCTTTGTAAATATGCCATTCCGCCCCTGTGTATTTCCTGGATGCGGTAGAGTGCTCTCCGATCAGATGGCAACAGGCATTGTCTCGTGTGTCTGGGCAGCGATCACACCGAGGCAGCATTTGTGGATGGTTCATGCTCTCACTGCGAGGGCATGACCATGGCAACATTGCGGTCGTGGCTCGCTTTCAATAGAAAGCACGCCACTCCAGCAGCCCCCCATATTGCTCCTTCTTCCCACGGGATTGAGGACGATGTGGCTGGCGGTGGAGGCGATCTGGGGACGGCAGCGGGTGCAGCTCCGCCGGATACGCGTTGAAACCTGTTCTCGAGGCAATAGTGGCTCGCCTCACAGCCAGCCTGCTTATCCTCTAGAGCTCGAGGTGGATGAGCTCGCCGCTGCATCGGAGAGCACGGCGTCTGACTCCCCTGGGCTTGCGCCTTCGGGCCAGCACACCCAGGCTGAGGCTGACACCCAGATGGCCGACATGCTTTCACGGGCCGCCGCCAGCGTGGGCTTGGACTGGAACCCTGGGGTCTGGGCGCCGCTCACAGCCTCGCCCCCCCGGTCCCGTTTTTCCCAGAGGTGCATAATGAGCTGACGTCATCGTGGAGAGCACCCCTCTCCACCCGTCACAAAGTCACTCGCTCATCCGCTCTCGCTACCCTCTAAGGCGGAGCGGCCTACGGGTACACAGCGTTTCCCCTGGTGGGGTCGCAGCGCCACCAGACATGCCGCTTCTGCCCTGCATGCCATGGCCTTCCTGCAAGTCCCCCAGGCCAAGGCACTCAAAGATTGCACGGGGATAGCCCTGATCCCGATGTGCTGCAGGAACTGCGCTCAGCAACCGACCTCGCCCTTAGAGCCACGAAGGTCACAGTGTAGTCACTCGGGCAGGTGTGGAACGTCATCTGTGGCTGAACTTGGTCGAGATGCGTGAGACCAACAAGGCTCGCTTCCTCAATGACCCTGTCTCCCAGTTCGGCCTCTTCGGCGACACCGTCGAGGACTTCGCCCAGCAGTTCTCCATGGTGAATAAGTAGACGGAGGCCATATCTCACATATCCTGCCCCTCTGCAAGCCTGCCACCATGGGCCATGCCTCATCTGCTCACCAAGGGCACCCTCCTGCGGCTAAGAAGCACCCTGCTTTGCCTCAACCCAGGCCCAGCTCTCAGCCCCAGCGTGGAGCACCCCGCAGGAAGCAAACGCCCCCTGTCTCATGGACCCCCTCGAGGACCCGAAAGGCTCCCAGGCACTCCAGAGATGCTCGACCCAGAGCCCGATATGTTAGCTCCGGAGCTGGTAAGACCACTCCATCCCCCGGTGGAGGGCCGGGAGGAGAATCTTTTGATGAATTTATTTCATTTGCCGCCCAAACCCCCCCCCCCCCCCCCCACGGGGCTGCGGTACCCACATTCTCAATAACAGAGCTATTTCCTTTGTCTCTGGGTCACCTGGCCCGCAAATGCCGTTCTCACGGCTCCCTGCCACCAAATCTCTACAGTCCCGGCATGCTGGACGTGGACCCCCCGCCTTAAGCCCCAAGACTGTTCCCCGGCCGGCCGGTTCCGACAAGTCTAGAGGACGCCTACACTGGACCTCCTACTTAGTCGCTAAGCCTAAGAATGCATTTTCCCCAGTGAGCCTTCTTGCACAGGTGCTGTGCAAGGTCAGGGAGGACAAGGAACAAATCACCCTGGTGGCTCCTTATTGGCCTACTCGGGCCTGGTTGTCAGACCTCGTACTCCTCGCGACAGCCCCTCCCTGGTGAATTCCCATGAAGAAGGACCTTCTTTCTCAGGGACAGGGCACGCTCTGGCATCCGCACCCAGACCTTTTGAACCTCCACGTCTGGCCCCTGGACGAGACGCGGAAGATCTAGCTGGTCTACCACCTGCCGTCGTAGACACAATCAGCAAAGGCAGAGCCCCTTCTACCAGGCATCATTATGCCCTGAAGTGGCGCTTGATCGCAAATTGGTGTTCTTCCCAGGCTGAAGACCCTCAGAGGTGTGCAGTTAGGTCAGTGCTCTTATTTCTGCAAGAGAGGCTGGAGGGGAGGCTGTCCCCTTCCACCCTAAATGTGTATATCGCTGCCCACCGCGACACAGTAGATGGAAATTCTTTGGGTAAGCACGACTTAATTATCAGGTTCCTAAGAGGTGCCCGGAGGTTGAATCCCTCCCGGCCAAGCCTGTTCCCCTCCTGGGATCTCTCAGTGGTCCTCACGGGCCTCCAGAGACCTCCCTTCAAGCCGCTAGAATAAGTTGGACTCAGGGCCCTCTCTCTAAAGACGGCCCTGCTGATTGCGCTTGCCTCCATCAAGAGGGTCGGGGACCTACAAGTGTTCTCTCTTAGCGACACTTGCCTGGAGTTCGGTCCGGCAGACACATATGTTATACTAAGACCACGACTGGGCTACATGCCCAAGGTTCCTACCATGCCCTTCAGAGACCAGGTAGTGAACCTGCAAGCCCCTTCGTTGCTGTGTCCAGTACGTCCTTTGCGTTCTGAGCAGCCCTTTGTGTTCTTTGGCGGACAGCGGAAAGGGAATGTTGTCTACAAACAGAGGCTTTCCCACTGGGTTGTGGATGCCATTTTATTGGCCTATCACACCCAGGCCATGCCCCTCCCCTTACTGGTCCGAGCACACTCAACAAGGAGTTGCATCCTCGTGGGCACTGGCCAGGGGCACCTCCCTGTCAGACATATGTAGAGCAGAGGGTTTGGCAACAACTAATACCTTTGTGAGATTCTACAATTTCCAGGTTGAGTCAGTATTGTCCTGTGTTTTTTCAGGTCCGAGCCGGTAGAACTCTGTAACACGCTGACTGTCTGGACTGGTGGATCGCTTGCACCTGGCGCCCTTTCCCTCAGATGAGGTAAAACTGTGCGCTTTCTCTCCCAGGAGATCCCACTCATTCGGATCCCTGGATGATTCCTCCCTATCCCTTTGGGTCTGCAGTTCAGTGGAGGAACTCGCCGACTCAATCCACTGCGGGTACTTAATCTACCCTGTACTAGAATAGGTGCTCCACAGGTCAGGACTCCTACGTGGACTCCCCCTGTGTGTATTGTCCACAGTACGGTCCCCTTACAAAGTGGACCCACTTCTCCCTTAGGCAGTCCCAGCTGCCCTCCGGTCGCCGTGTTGTAGGAACTCCCCCCTCTAACAAGGTTGGATCTACCACTGCACCATTTCCACATGCTGCCTAAAAAACCCATGTGATGTATTCACCACTCTTACCTCCCCTTCAGGGCAGGGGTGGTCTCCGCAGGGTCTTTTCCTACTGAAAGAATAGGAAACTGGGTAAGTCCCCCTTCCATCGATGCGTGTAAGGGCCCCGGCCGTTCTAGCTCTATGATGAGAAATATAGAGAGAAAAGAGGCCCATCCAGGCTTGGCCCGTTCCCAGGTTGGCAAGCATCACCCTGTTCCCCTGCCTAGGGTAACCAGAAGGATTCCGATGACCTTTTTGGGGCATTGGGGAAGGGTACGTGCAGTCTGACACAGCTGGTCACCTCTGCATGTAAAATACCTGCCCGCTCCTGTGTCAGCAGAACATGTACACAGCTCAGTGCCTGGCGTGATTTAAATTGGACCCCTAGTGTCGCTTCTTTGACACAACGTCGAAGTGAGCGAAAGACGGGGAACGTCTAGGTTACGTATATAACCTCCGTTCCCTAATGGAGGGAACGAGACGTTATGTCCTCCTGGCCACGTCGCTGAGCCAAGCCATTGTAGTGGCCGTACTATTTCCGGCTCCTCAGAAAAACCCTGAATGAACTCAATGTATTTCCCCGCTTTTATACCCGTATGTCCGGGGGCGGGGTATGCAAATACTGTCTGCCAACTTCTCATTGGCCAATTTTCATAGATCAGAGGCATATTCGGCGCTCAAGAGAGACCACTAGTGTCGCTTCTTCATCACAACGTCTCGCTCCCTCAATCAGGGAATGGAGGTTACATACGTAACCTAGACGTTTTGTCTAGCTGAAAGCTGTTGTGTATCACAATGAGCTTTTTAGACACCGATTTCAACAGTAGGTAAAAGTTTATTGGGAATAGTCAATATTGTACAATACTGTAGTACACAGAAAAAGGAAATGCCTATTTGTATGTACACAGTAAATGTATTTTTTTAGCAATGTGTTACATGTAAACAGAAAATTCACATTTGCATATCCATTTTTAAACATTTCTAACATTTAAAGTCATATATATGCCACAAAATTTCATCCTTGCAAAAAAAAAAAAAAAAACACATTCCATGTCATAGATATTTATGGAATATACATGTATGTTTGACATATTTGTATAATTGAATGGATCATTTTGCATGTGATGGCTCACACAATGAAAGAATGTTTATCTTCATCAGCAAATCAGAAAACCGTCTACATTTAGTTTTTGTGCAAATTGCAGACAATTGCACTTACTCTTTTGCACACCAAAACATGTGCAATTTGTTGACTTGAATAAAATTCAAATCTGGTATGAACAAGAAACTAATTGTTCATTGATTTGAATGTAATGTTTTAAATATATATATATATATATATATATATATATATATATATATATATATATATCTCATTTTAGAATTGAGCCAAAGCGACTGAGAAAATTTGTCTTCAAAATCGCTTTACCAGGGTGTAGCAAACCTATTTAAATACCAAGCAAACACGTAAGATACGTTATTTATGCTTTAATGGTGTAGTATTAGTATTGATTGATTGTTCTGGATTTGAGAGAGAGTTCAACTTTCGTTTGATTGCTTTATCCTGTTGTTGTTGGGTTAAGTAAAAGTGACAGACCATAACTACTATCCATTTTCCCCAGCATCTTCTTTACACATAAAACATGATTTTTTTTGCTGTGTTTAAGACAACAACAAATATCCGGCACAAGTCTAAAGAAACTTTTCTTTTCCACTCCCTCAAACACAAGATTTCGAAGAGAGAAACAGCATATATCACATGAAAATGGATGAAATGAAAATGTATTTGCTAGTTTCAAATGTTTTTCTTTTCTTCTTTTCTGGCTGTTTTCTATCTGTCAGATTTATGTAAAAAATTAATTATCCGTTAAAAAAAAATGATGTATGATTGACAAGCACTTAAATGGTCTCTCGCTCACACATGGAAGTGTGTGTGTGGAGAGAGTGCGAACGCATATGAGAGTAGCCGAATTTACACTTACTGACCACTTTATTAGGTACACCTGTACACCTATTTATTCATGTGATTATCTAATCAACCAATCATATGGCAGCAGTGCAATCCACAAAATCATGCTGTGGCATGGTGGAGGGCGGGACCGGGGCGTGATTACACACGCCCGGTCGCGTATTAGGCTGATCTAGCCGTCAAGAGGGATAAAGGCCACTCGCGGACGGCGATGCGTGAGAGAGAGATCGTTCACGGACATGTCCGTTATCTTATGTGTTTGTATTTTGAGTTTTCCATTAAACCTATTATTTTATATGTCAAGCCGGTTTCTCGCCTCTTCCTTGCCCGTGAAAATGAACTGCTCTACACATGCAAATACAGGTCAGGAGCTTCAGTAAATGTTCACATCTGCCATCAGTATGGGGAACTTTTTTTATCTTAGTGATTCAACTGTGGCATAATTTTTGGTGCCAGACAGGCTGGTTTGAGTATTTCTGTAACTGCTGATCTCCTGGGATTTTCACACACAACAGTTTCTAGAGCTGACTCAGAATGGTGTCAAAAAAAAAAAACATCCAGTGAGCAGCAGTTCTGTGGACTGAAATGTCTTATTGATGAGGTCAACAGAGAATGGCCACTGGAAAGCTGAGGCTGCACTGGGCCTACCATCTGTGTACCTCAGCAGAAAGCGAGATTCATTAGATCAGGTTAGTTTTGGTGAGCTTGTGCCCACTGCAGCATCAGCTTTCTGTTCTTCACTGACAGAAATGGAACCCGACATGTTCTTCTGCTGTTGTAGCCCATCTGCCTCAAGGTTCGACATGTTGTGCTATTAGATAATCGCATAAATAATTAGCTGTACAGGTGTACCTAATAAAGTGCTCAAATATTGACCTGTTTCTCACCCACACCTATCATATTGCTTCAGAAGATATGGATTAAACACTGGAGTTTCTGGAGTACTTATATGTTGCCCTTATGCTTCAAACTTTTGGCACCCATTCACTTGCATTGCATGGACCTACATAGCTGATTTATTCTTCTAAAAATCTTAATTTGTGTTCAGTAAGTCATACATATTTGGGATGGCATAAGGGTGAGTAAATTATGAGATTATTTTCCTTTTTCGGTGAATTATCACTTTAATGTATTATTGCTTAGATAAAAAGTTATTTATTATCTATCACTTATGATGCTTACAAAGCTGAGACATTCTTCTTCTTTCTGTATCTGCTCCAGAGTGGAAAAAAATGGTGGACTGTGTGTAGAGCACTCAGGGGAGGATCTATGATAATAGGGTGCAGTCCGTCATGGGCGAGGCCTGCTCTAACATGATGTCACTTTAGAGCAGAAACGAAAACCATTCATTTTGACACTGTTTTTGATTAATAGAAATATAAGAAAGAGGAGTGGGTGGACTTTTAACATTGTAGGGTGGTTGTGTACACACACTGCTGACTCCATGTAAAAGTGAATTTTGCATAATAGGTCCCATTTAAAAATTTTAATTCACTAGGACCTTTCTTAATTTATTTGATTATATATTGTGTCACATATACTTGGACAGAGAGATGAAGATTGTAGCTCATTTATAACTGCATGAAAACATATTGACTGAAGGAAACCATCAAGTAATCATTAAATTATACTGGTATCAGCTGTAGTAAATATGCCTGGAACAGGTCTGGGCCCATGCTTGAAAACCAACAGTTTGCTCACATTTTCATTCATCTTGTCTATTTAATGTTGGTGAGGATTTGCAGTGAAGGATGCATTGAATAACAATCAAAGGATAACACCCTGCTGCTCCAGCTGCCATTTCCTCCAGTTAGATTGAAGACCAACAGGTCATCAAACACATTAGCATAAACAAGCAAAACACTGGCTAGCACAGCTGCAAGGAAAAGCCATCTATCACAAGAAACACAAACACAGACCAGAACCCATCAGCCATCTAACACTCGTTTACAGCTGATCATTTTTTTTTCCTGGCCTTTTCTATACAGTGACATATTGTATGACTCTCAAAGGGCTAAAAACACTTCAATGTTTTTCCAACAAGCCATTAAGTGATCAGATTGCCATCGACAACTTTGTCTTGAAATTAATGTTCTTGGGTTAATTTAAGTGGTCCAGCACTGAGCTGATGTAAGTACAGAGCTTTTCTCCCTCAAAACACATGGATGATTTTGCTTTTAAATGAGCTGTATGATGTATGACAGGGTGGATCTTTTATCGTGGATCTGTTTGTACACTGTGTGTGTGTGTGTGTGTGTGTGTGTGCGCGTGCGTGCGTGCGTGCATGCATGTGTGCGTGGGCTGAAAATAGATGTAACCATTTTACTATACTGTATATTCTCCAGACAGCCATAGAATGCCAGTCTACCCTCTACCCACCAACAAACAAGTTGAGTAGGGAGTGAGGGGAATTATTTAACCAATTAAAGAGAATAATGAAGTGGATTTGCTGATACAGTCGTATTGGAGACTGCAGTCCAAGAGACAGAAACTAATAAGGCTTCAATCTGAGAGGGTGGCAGAAGGTTGCAGAACATTTTTAACTACTTAGAGACAGATGAGACAGCATAATTTTACAGCTTCCAGGCCATCATTACTTTGTACCTCAACAGAATGAGAACAATTATTTAGTATTCGCTTGGGCTGTTCCCAGCTATAAGCGTTAGATAAGAAGTTGCATAGGGCCCCCGAGCCACCAGGAGGCCCTACAAAGCAAGCAATTTTTATATACAATATATACTAAAAGCTGCGAGTAAGACTAAGGCATTTGTTATGGCTTAATAAGACAGCTATAGGGGGCCCCCTTGTGGCCCGAGAGGGAAGGGAGAATGTAATGCGGGGGGGGGGATTTCCCTTAGGCCCCCCATATGCTCAAAAACAGCCCTGGTATTCACAACAATTGCTCAAATGTTTATTACTGGGGAGATTGGGGAATAAGGCTAAGCTTGTATTTCCTCTGCACTTTGCCGTTTGTGAGAAAAATTGTGTTCTGACAACACATAAACAGGCATCTATTCCATAACCTAATCTTTACCGATCATCTCGCTATGCCAAAATACCTCCAAGCTTTCGTGTACATTATTGTACTCATGGAAAATATGAAACTGTCCTCTGAAGAAGTAACATGATCCCAATAAGTGTGTGTTTTTTTTTGTTTTTTTTTTTTTTTTGTACAGCCAGACATTATAGATCACTCCAGCACAGGGCTATGGAAAATTGATGACAGTTGTATGTCCTGGGTGGCAAATAAGATTCCTAAAGGAATAAATCTCTGTTGAAAAGTCACTGTGAATACAATCACACTGATGACTAAAGATTGACTCGCTCATGGAAGCTACCCAGACTTGATTTGTTTAATCTCTGTCATGTATTTCTTCCATCAACCTAAGCAAATTATTTCTGTTCTCTGTACATACTTTCTCTAATATTTTCTCTCTCCAAAGTGGCTAGTGAGGTTTTTATTAATGTGTTAGTTTTGTCTGGTAAGTGTCCCTTAATATTTTGGTATAGTAGACATATACACAATGTAGCTTTGATTATACAGAACAAATCAAAATTGTTCCAAATTACAACAGTTGTTAATGTGCACCTGAAAACCTGAATACCTCATTAACTCAGTTAAAATGTAAGGGAAAACTATGGATTTGCTAATTAATTTTCTTTCTAAACATATATGATAATGTAATATGCAAATATTATTTAAATACATTGCGTTTATTTAATTCAACAATAAAAAGGCAAATTCAGAAGTATAAAGTAGCTTGTCGTGACAGACCATACTGTTTAACAGATACCAGAAATTTTTATCTCAGAGTGTACACCTTTACCATTTAAGATACAACATGCCTATTATGGGTTTAAGGATTTTTACTCATTGACATTGGCCAGATCTGTACCTACAATATATGTCTAATTGGAATATTTTGAAATTGTTACCTGCATGATACAGAAATGTAAAAGGACTGATTTAATTTTAAAATTACATTCTAGCTGGTATCTAGTTTCTTGCTCAATAGATAGCTAATGTTAGACAAATTAATGGATATGTGATTAACAAAAATAAGAAACATTCAAAAAATATCCATGTCAGTAGGCTATAAATTCACAAAGAAGAAATGCCAGCAAGTTGGTACAACCATAATGCAATAAAATGATGAATTTCATGTGTATTTCATCACTATTTTAGTCTTTGGATGTATACATATTTATGGAATTAAAAATACATTCAGTATCAAAACAAAATAACAAAAATACTAAATTTCAAACAACCCTATACAAAAAATGTAATAAGACTAGACAAGATAAACTAAGAAAACATGTTGCATATTCAGATCCATGGTAAGGCCAAAAGTGTGTAATAATGTACAGATTTTGTTGTTTCAGAAATAAATTGGTACTTTATTTCACCAAAGTGGCATTCAACTGATCACAAAGTATAGTTGGGACATTACTAATATAAAAAAACAGCACCATCGCTATTTAGAAAAAAGTAATTTTTGATAAAATCTAGACAGGCCCCATTTCCAGAAGCCATCACTCCAACACGTTATACTTGAGTAATCATGCTAAATAGTTGAACACTATTTGGTTCTTTAAATGAAGCTTAACATTGTCTTTGTGTTTGTTTTTGAGTTGCCACAGTATGCAATAGACTCACATGTCTTAAGGTCATTATTAGGTCAAAAATGGCAGAAACAACTGTCTCTAGAAAGTCATCAGTCAATCATTGTTTTGAGGAATAAAGGCTATACAATGCTTGAAATTTCCAAAGATTTCATACAAAGGTGTATACTACAGTCTTCAATGACAAAGGACAACTGGCTCTAACAAGCACAGAAAAAGATGTGGAAGGCCAGATGTACAACTAAACAAGAGGATAAGTACATCAGAGTCTCTAGTTTAAGAAATAGGCACCTTTCATGTCCTCAGCTGACAGCTTCATTGAATTCTACCCAACCAACACCAGTTTCATATATAACAGTAAACAGACGACTCAGGGCTGCATGCCTTATGGGAAGAATTGCAAAGAAAAAGCCACTTTTGAAACAGAAAACAAAACAAATAGTTAGAGTGTGTAAAGAAACACAGACACTGGGGAACAGATAATTGGAAAAGAGTGTTATGGATCTTAACCCCATTGAGCTTTTTTGGTATCAGCTAGACTGTAAGGTGCATGGGAATTGCCTGACAACACAACCAATTCTATGGCAAATGCTACAGGAAGTGTGGGGTGAAATGGCACCTGAGTATCTGGACAAACTGACAGCTTGAAAGCCAAGGATCTGCAAAGCTGTCATTGCTGCATGTGGAGGATTTTTTGATGAGAACACTTTATTATGTCCTGACTATACATTGTGATTAGTTGTGATTATACATTGTGATGCCTCATTGATGAATAACAGTGCCCATTTCTTTCCATAAGAGCAAAATCTGTACATTATTCCAATATTTCTGGCCGCAAGTATATATATACATATATATATACAGTATATACTGTGTGTGTGTATATATACAATGTACATACACCGATGAGCCACAACGTTAAAACCAACTGTGTAATATTTTGTAGATCCCCCTAGTGCCGCCAACCCGCATCTCAGAATACTATTCTTTTCTTCTCACCACAATTGTACACAGCAGTTATCGGAGTTATCGTAGACTTTGTCAGTTTGAACCAGTCTGGCCATTCTCCATTGACATCTCTCATCAAGAAGGCTTTTCCTTCCACAGAACTGCCCCTTACTGGATGGTTTTTATGTTTTTGGCACCATTCAAAACATAGTACCAAGTAAATTCTAACGACTGTTGTGTGTGAAAATCCCAGGAGACCAGCAGTTACAGAAATATTCAAACCAGCCCCTCTGGCACCAACAAACATCCATGCGATTATCTAATCTGCCAATCATGTGGCAGCAGTGCAGTGCATAAAATCATGAAGATACAGGTCAGGAGCTTCAGTTAATGTTCACATCAACCATCTGAATGGGGAAAAATATTTATCTCAGTGATTTGGACCATGGCATGGTTATTGGTGCCAGACAGGCTTTGAGTATTTCTGTAACTGCTGATCTCCTGGATTTTCATGCACAACAGTCTCTAGAATTTATTCAGAATGGTGCCAAAAACGAAAAAAACATCCAGTGAGTGGCAGTTCTGCAGACGGAAACAACTTGTTGATGAGTGAAGTCAATAGAGAATGGCCAGACTTGTTTGAACTGACAAAGTCGATGGTTACTCAGATAAGCACTGTGGACAATCGTGGTGAGAAGAATAGCATCTCAGACATGTAATCGTGTAGCCAATCAAATTGTGTCTGTCTCTTTTTAACATTTAAATTGTTTCATTTTGCAGATTAGCTAGTTCCACTGCAGCACGCTTCAAGAGTTTTTATCTGAAACCCACCTCCACCCACTTCCACTGTCTGCATCTGCTACATGGGGATTGTTGACATTCATGTCGGTGCAGCATGTGTTGCGTTTGGACTAATTGTGCAGCAGCAGCTGCATGTCCACATTCTTAACATAGAATGGATGTAAGTTTTCTTGTAGTAGCATGTCTACATATAGCACATCTAATATACTGTGTGTATATATATATATATATATATATATATATATATATATATATTGTTATTATGGTTTATATATACAGTATATAAACCATATATTGAGAAGCCACACATGGTTATTTTTCCAAACAATAAACATAACACAAATTAACATGATTTGCCTGTAAAGGTAAAAGATTCAAAAAGCACCTAATAGTCATTTTTAGCAGGAAAATGGTTTGAAATTTATGTAAGTTGCAGCAAAATGTCTGAATAGAAACACTGTTTGCTGGAAAGACTGTTTGGAAAAAAAATATAATAAATAACTCATGCTTTATGTGTCTGGAAACAGCTACCGACTGCTAGCTTGTATTTCCACTGCACTTTAGTGCCATATCAACGTGGGTGGGATTATAGGCTGATCGCTGTTGTGCCACCTCTACTGCCGTGACATCGTCTTAAACACAACACAAACTGACCAAAACAATAACACGACCGCTAGCTGTTAGCTACTAGCTCATTGTGCTGCATAAAGCAGTTGTTGCATAGTGATTTTATTCAAATGTATCAGTTAAATTGGCCTGGTTGTTTTAGAAGCAAGCTTCCAGTAGCTGGTCAACTAAATAAAGTGAAGCTTTCAAGCTGAGTGTAGAATTAGCATAACAAAACATATCATCCTCCACTGTGGATCAATCAGTCTAGGGCTCTCTCCCTCCCATTGCTCTCCAGTTTAGATAGCGTTCATTTGGTCGAACAACTTCCAATTTTCCTTGATGGTTCTGTAGTCACTTTTAAGTTTTTTTTTACTTTTCCCTACACTGTTGGTAGGTCCAGTGGTAGCCGTGTGCGGCCAACAGCTGAGACAATTCCTGAAAGACTTTTTCGTTTCGCTCATTGCTAACGAGTGGACCGTCTGGACTGGGTTTATTGACCACGGCGTGGTTTTGCGCACAGCCATTTATTTTTTCACAATTTGAAAGTCGCATGAACAAATGATACTGCTATCGCTGTTACTAACTTTAAAACTGGTAGTGACGATTCTCCCTGGCCAATCAGTGATCTGCTGGATTTTGACATCACATTTAGTATCGGCTCGGCTAGCTTGGAACCTCGACCAAGGTGGTACTAAAAAAAGTATCAGCTACCAGGAACTATCCACAGTGGAAACCCCCCAAAAAACAAGCAGAGTCGAGTTGAGTCGAGTTGTACCTTGCAGTGGAAAAGCCGCATAAGACCTTGTGAGCTTTGTCAGCACTCCTGTAAATGACAGCTAAATAGTGAGGGAAATGCATGTAATGCAAAAAGTGGATGCAGAGAAAGTAGATGCCATCAATGACTGTCATAAAAGGTGGAGCTACAAACTTTTCATCACCCCCACCCGCTGCTCTCTTTGAGAACTTTGCTGAAAAGTGAGTTGTGGACTTGTGAAAACACCAAGAGAGAGGAAGCTAGATATATCAAACCAAATGGCCCACTTTTTAAACAAAACATTGACCCTATGACCATTTGGTTGAAAGTAATTGCAAAAGAAGTGAGGTTACCCTTACAAGAAATCTAAAGTTGCGACAAACTTGCTGCAAACTTTCTGCAAATTTGCCACTCATTATTTTTACATGCAAATGAGCTTGATTGTCACCACAAATGTTTGCCAGAAGTTTGCAGCTCTTCACTGCTAATGGTGAATCTTCAGTAAAGCTTTGGTGACAATGAAGAGATTGCCACAACTCTCATTTGCATGTGCAATGTAATGAGTGGTGAAACTGCAGCAACTCTGTAGATTTTTTTGTGTAGTTCTGAGATAACATCTAACATAATTAGTTTGCAGATACCAATTGCTTTGGTTGACATTTGTGTGGCTTAAGTGTCCAAAGACTTTTTGAAGCCACTGTAGAAATATATATAGACAGACAGGCAGACATAATTGATCTCAGAGGAGAAATTTGTAAAACCTTTTCTGCATTAATTGGAAACATATCCTATACAATCAACAGCTAGGAATATCTCAAATATTCCTCCATTCATTCATCTAGTTTCTTAATTTCATCTCCCCCATTTTTAATTAATTCAGGAAATTATGTCTTTAATTTGATATATTTAAAAACAAATTGCAGAAAGCAGTAAGAGTCTAGAGTCTGTTACATTTCATTTTATGTTGTATTTACCCACAATCACCAATACATCAGCATACTGATCATTCTCAAATGAGAGCAATTAGACAAATGTCAGGTCTGGCTTTCTCCACACTCAGTGGCATGTTGACAGCATTTTGGAGCATTTTAATAGCTCAGGGGTTTTATTAAGCATTTACTTGGAGCACAATAAGATAAACAAAAAGTGATTAAAATATTGGCCGTTGTACACAGGATAATTGAGACCTAGAAGACAAGACTTAGAAAAGCAGAACATTTAATTGTATATGGGTTGTGAGAAGTTTTTATTTATTTAAATCTAGTGTGACAACTACATTGTGGCCAGAATGGTGCAGAAGCTTCATAAAAAAGGATGCAAAAGATAAGGACAATAAAAAGCAATGAACCCTGGCAGAGGGTTAATTGTGATCTAGAAAGTATTTGGTGGACCACACTATGAATTTGTCTAATCAGAGCGATCCACCCACTTATTTCCTGAGGTAAGTTTACTGTGAATCTCCAGGATCAGAGGAGCAAAGTATTCTGAAGCTGATCTAGTTTGCCATAACTAGACCTCATTTACACCTAGTATTAAGATGCATTTCCAAAAGCCTGAGGCAATATTGAAAATCTGGGATTAAAATTCTATAAAACCTGTAAATAAACAGTTTTGAAAAATGTCAAATAAAGTTAATTAATAAATATAAAAATCTATGTTTTGGTGTATTAATGAATTAGAATTATTAGAAAATGCTGCACTATTTGAAATATTTTAAAATAATGTTGGATAATGTGGATTATCAGATTTGGCACAAGCTTCAGTCCATGCCCAGCTCAAGAGGATGCTGTCATTAAAGTAACAAGTGTATATACCAAATACAAATAAACTGAAATTCATATTAAGTTTTCAATTCAACATTTCACAAAAAATTTTAATCGGAATATAAAATGAATACTTCATTAAAAATAGAAAAATCCAAAATAGAAGCATTTTCGTTAGAAGTCTTAAACTTGTGGTCCCAATGTTAATGTAAAGTACTGTATACTGTATGTTAAAATTATATTTGATTATAAGAATAAATATTGTGCATATTAATTATCAAGTACACAGTTCAGTCGTCACAGGGCTTCAACCCTCTGGGGTCATCCTGCTGGATTTTTTCATCATTACAGCGGAAACAACATAAAATTCTCAGTCATTTTGGGGCATACAGATAAGCGTAAGACATCATTAGAGACTATAAAGGGTCTTCTTTTATTTATGTACACTAACAATAACAACAAAACCTTTTGTAAAATAAAGAAAATAAAAAGGGTGAGCTTTCAGCGGTCTCTGTGTGCGCGAGCATTTTTCTGGAACACATCACAAAAATTAACTGAAACTCTGCAAATACTTATCACACAAACATGAAACTTATGTCTAAAGAAAGCTTAAAATGTCTACTTTTAAATAAAATAATTAAAATTTAAAACCAATAATATCCTGCAATGTATCTGTATGAAACAAAGCGATGTACACTTTATCCTGGCTCAGCTAATTATCCCTAATGTGATCACACCCATGGGCAGAGGGCACTATTCATACGGTAATGTACAGAGGAGATCAATGCAAATGGTAAACGCCTGTGCCTTAAAAACAAAGTTCATTCACTTTTCTTCAAGTTTGGAAGATGCACGATACACAGGCGAAAAAACTCCTGGATAGTGACAAAGAGTTAACATTTTCCTCAGAAGAAGAACGGGACTCTGATGAATATTTGTATTTTGGATAAGTCATTTAGTTTTACTTACATATTATTTGACATGCTATTTTATATAAACATGTACAAATTTTACTAGTGGGACTGTTTCCAGACTTGCCAGCCAGGAATCAGAGTATTGAAATTTTAAATATGTCCTGATAGGCAAGTTTTAGTTACATTTAAATGTTGTTTTGGCTAAAGCAAAACAAATAAACTGTTAAACTGTATGCTGTATGATATAAATATGATATGTAATATGATATAAAAATAATATGAGTGTTTAGATTATATTTTAACTAGTGTTTATGCTGCCTCATTATCATCAATAAAGCTTGTGCTTGCAAATATATATTCAGGTTAAATGAGTAAAATACACTTTAAATATGTCCATATTAGAAAATCTGCATATTATAATGATTTCTGAAGGATCATGTGACACTGAAGACTGCAATAATGATGCTGAAAATTCAGCTTTGATAACAAATTGCATTTTACAATATATACAAATAGAAAACTATTTGAAAACTTAACTTATTAAACTTAAATTGTAGAAATAGTTCAGAGTATCAATGTTTTTACTGTATTTTGGATCAAATAAATGCAGTCTTGGAGAGCAGAAGAGACTCCTTTTAAACGGTAGTGTAGGTCTAAAATTAAGTTAAGTCTTTATGTAAAAAATGTATAGTCCAATTACTTCTTTTAACTTAAAACTTGATTTTGATCATTAAGTCTCACATTCATTATCTTTCTGTCATATTCCTCATTGATAGGCCCAGGGGATGGGGTCTTTGTTAACTCGGGTGTGAATTACAATCAATATTCATGATAAATCACGTATCCTCGCATATGACCTTTCTAACACTAAAAGTGTCTTACAAAAGCTAATTTACTATATTGTTTAGTATGAATGTGTGATCAGGATGGTTTTCACATCATCTTGTAGCAAAAACTATAGGCTACAAGATCTAGTTCTCAAAAGTCTTATATTTAGTACGTGTTTTATGACCTTATTTCAATGTCTTAAAACATTTGTTTTTTCATGCAAACCATGCAAACTTTATTTTCTCAATAATACAATCATGCACATACATGTTGCGCATACATTATTGTAGCCCAGTTTGTGCTGAATACTGTGTTATCAGACTTTAGCCATTAATATGTTTTTAAGCAACTGAAAAAAGCACAAATGTTAAGGTATGTCAAAACTTCTCTAGGGCCCAAAACACCCTCAGACCCCAGAGGGTTAACCTAACTAATATTATGCACTATTAAAATGGCAACAAGAACAATATTTTTGTCTCCAGATGTTTACATGAGTCCTGACAGAATATGATGACCCTACATAACAGAAGGTGGAAGTGTCGGTATGAAGATCCAACACCACTCAACTTAGTTCTGATAACTCAAAGTAAAAAGCTAACCCCTATGATCACAGCAAGAGACGGACTTCTCACTATCTGTACCAAGGCCATGTGTCGAGTAGACACAATCAATATTATTTAATGTCCCACACACTCAAAAATCAGGCAATAATGATTCCCTAGACATCCTGTTGTTCATTCACTTCTAAGTCCTACTTGAGATCATCCATTCAAGTGTTCATCCAATTGCTGCTAGAATCTAATGCATGCTTGGAATGTTGGTTTATTGGCCGGTTCAAAAGTACTTCACTTCTATTCATTGAAGGATGTGCCAAGATCCTGTCAACAAGAAAAAGTGGAGAGCTAAAAAGGACCTTTAGTGCAGGACTACTAGCAGTCCTTTATAAACATCCACAGGTCCATAAATCTGTTGTTGCATAATAGAGAGGAAGAAAAGTTTTATTTAATTGCTCAATGACAATAGCCCAATACAGCCACCTGCTGTTTCCTAAAGCTTTTTTATATAAAAATCTAAATACCATTAGGGGGAGGGGGGTTGCTGTAATTTTCTGCATATCACGGCCCTCTTCAGCCAGTCGCAGCCCATTCAGCATAATGAGGCAGCCCGTTTCATCTTGTCGCCACCCATTCGGCCCTGTTTCGAAGTCCACCACTGGATCCAGATTCTTTCTACAAACATTCACTTAAAACATGTCCAAATACAAAATCATATTTACTTTCACAAATATAAATTGTACTAAGAGTATGTACAAATAAATAGTTCTGGATAAAAGCAGTTATAATGTAGTAATAACATTGTCATTATTGAATCTATGTAAGATTTTCACAACAGACAGTTTAAAACTTAAATATCTTTACTACAAACATTATATTTACTATATCTAATTAAACCACACATTAGTCAATATTATCACTGTGTGGATGAATTTCAGATGGTCAAATTAAAGGAATATTCTGGGTTCAATACTAGTTAAGCTCAGTCGACTCCATTTGTGGCATAATGCTGATTACCACAAAACACTGTAATTTCGATTTGGACGCCCTTTTATAAAAACATAAATAATTAAAAAACAAAAAAATTAATAAAAGTAAGGCTTACTTTATTTATTTATTTATTTTTACATTTATTTATTAATTTGTGTGTGTGTGTGTGTGTGTGCTAATCAACATTATTCCACAAATGTTGTGGATTGAGCTTAATTTGTATTGAACTCAGAAGATTCCTTGAACACGTGTATATGTATGCATAAGTACACATTTGTGGAGATAATTATGTCTTACATTCATTTGTTTAAATATGTACTAGCCTTGGGAGGTTAGCTTCTCCAGCAGAGTCTTGGTTCATTCCAAAAAAAATCTACCACTGTTAATTTGTAAGGCATATTCTTTGTATTGCTGCTTTGGAACAATATGTACTGTGTTGTGAAATGTGCTATACAAATATTGAATTGAATTTAACTGAAATGCAGAAAGGAATTTACTCTGGCCTTCCTAAGAGACTTATCACTCGTCCGAAGATCCATCCCAATCCGTCTTTTGTTTTTAATTCTTCATACTGTTGCTTCTTATTTTAAATAGAGTGAACAGAAACCTGGCTGCAGAGAATAGATCTTTGCATAATTAATCCCTTTCCTTACTTTAGGTTTTAAAAGGCAATGGTCTGTTTAACTGTTTAACAACGTTCAATGACAATAAACAGGCAATTAGTCACAGCCAAATCATTTTTCATAAGTTTTATGGATATGTCCAGAGTGTGCTAGAGTTCTCAAGGGGGGGTCCTACCAGCCAGTTTTACACTGTCCCGCCTGCCCATATTCCCAATGGTATTTACATTTCTGCGTTTGGCAGACGCTTTTATCCAAAGCGACTTACTTACTCTTATTACAGGGACAATCCCCCTGGAGCAACCTGGAGTTCGAACCAGCGAACTTCTGGTTAGCAGCCCTGTGCTCTAGCCACTACACCACCACCACCTCAATGGTATTAAAAAAAAAATTAAAGAAAATTACTCATTAACATTTTCAAGGTGTACAACCACTGCACACATGCTTGGGAGATGGTAGGCTTTCTTCACACAGGCAGCAAGAATCAGATTTTTTTTTCTGATTGTCTGACTTGGTGGCTGTTCTGTTTAGTCTATAGTCTGAACAGCAAAAAAGCCACATCAAACCTGATTTTTCACCCTGATCTCATTAAACTTAAGTGTATGACAAAAATCTTGCAAAATGTACATTTATCATTGCAAGTTTTGCTGCACTTTACAGTGCAATGTCCAGAGGGGGGAGCCAAAAGCAAGTGAAATGGTGTTGCAATCAGACTATGTTTTTAAGGTGAATGTTAGATGGAGGAAGGTTTTAATCAGTAAAGCATATCTCACAGATCTAAAATTGTAACCTAAACCTAATCAAAAGTGTCCTAAAAGCAAATGAGAGTTTAACATCACAGACTTTCTTAACCTTAAATGGTTTGTTCACCCAAAAATGAAAGTTCTCTCATCATTACTCACCCTCATGCAATCCCAGATGTTTATGACTATCTTTCGTCTGCTGAACACAATCGAAGATTTTTTAAGAATTTATCAGTTCTTCGGGTCCATACAATGTAAAAGTTAATGGGTGCCAAAATTCTGAATCTCCAATACTAAAATAAAAGCAAAATAAAAGTACTCCCGACAGCTCTGGTGGTTACATCCATATTCTGAAGTGATTTGATAGGTGTGGGTGTGAAACAGATCAATATTTAAGTCCTTTTCTATTATAAATTATTCACCCTGCTCCGTCAAATTCCACTTTACTTTCACTTTCTCGTTCTTCTTCTTTTGTTCTTGGTGATTCACATCCTTCTTGCATGTCACCACCTAATGGGCAGGGAGGACAATTTATGACAAAAAATGTCCTAAACATTGATCTGTTTCTCACCCACACCTATCAAATCATGTCAAAATTTTGGCACTTGCATTGCATGGACCAAAATATATTAGAGATAAAGAGATATTTTTCTAAAAAAGCATAATTTGTGTTCTGCAGAAAAAAGAAAGTTATACAAATCTGAAATGGCATGTGGGTAAGTAAACCAGGAAAGACCTTTCATTTTTGGGTGAACTATTCGTTCAAGAAACACCTAAACCTTACCGATAATGTCCTACTGTAAAAGCATATGTGCACATTCTGCAGCAACCACATCATATCATGTTGCATCAATAACCTAGTTTCCATCCACTTTTCATGCTGTTTTGTTATCGACAAAGTGAAAATGCATATAAAAAATGTTCTGCCTGTTTCCATTCAAATGGCCTTTTATCGATAATAATGGTGTGCATAATGACATCATGCTTAAAAAAACACTTTGTTGCATATTTTTTGGTTTATTGCAAAATAAATCTGCCCTTAAGCAGTTTCCATACAGAAATTTGTGTATATCGCTAATTGTGAACCTTTCACATCCCAGATGTTCCTAATTTTCCCCCGAAGTTTTGGTAAAATGGGGTGAGTATTGAGACAATTTCTTGAAATTAGCCAGCTTACTGTCATTTTAATTTCACAAATAAATGCAATCAGACGACGAGGAATTGCAATAAAAAGGGAGCTGTTGCCCTTCTGATAGGACTGTAATATTGGCCCTGATGTTGCACCTACCGCAGGCTTCCACTGTTTCCGGCCCAAAGAGAATCATTATGGTCCTGTTTAATCTGGCAACATGCACCAAGAAGCGGCCTTTGTAGAAGGTCCATCCATCGATGTGTATATGCAGTGTGCACAGCTATTAAAGAAATATAGTTGAGGAGTAATATAATTTACATATATGATACATTCCTGATATTCAATAGGCTATTTTGAACAATCATCTAATCTAAAGCATTGCCATCACAACTGCATTATGTCCCACATATTTGTCCAGCAAATTTGACCATATTTAAAATAGTTCAAAGTTTTAAATGTTCAAAAGCTAGTTTTCTGAAAGTGAAATATGAATTGGACAAATTGTTCTGATAGTTTATAGTTTTTAAAAAAGTGTTTGTATAAAGAAAATGGAATGATATAAGCCTAACAATATAAATTTATAGTTTGGTAATGATTTTTTTTTTATTATTTAATGCTTTATTTGTTTGGTAATTTATTTAATTTAATACAGGGAATTTTGCCAGCATTATATAGTATTGGGCTATAAGTTAGTGTTCCAAAAAAGCACACTGAAGCCTTTCTCCTAGTATTGTGTATTTATTTAAAAAAAAAAAAAAAAGATTACTTTGTGAACAAAAATAATATGTTTTTTTGTATTGTGGACTAATTCCATGACTGACGTCTATTATTTTGAATGGTGTGGAAAAGTAACTTTAATAAATAAACGCAATTAAATAAATTGCAAAGAGTGGCCATTAATTTGTTCTCTGTGCACTTGTTAATGACAGGTGCATGATTAATACACAATATTTGTGTTGGCATTCCTAAAAGTGTCATGACGCAGATGTTTTCAGCATCAGATCTGTGCTAGTATGCCGTTAAGACCAACCCATAACAGTGCAAGTAATGCTTCACATACAGTAAATTGGCTTGTATACCAAGGATGTATACCTTGACGTCATGATCAACATAGGCTAACGATTGGGGTAAATTATGTCATGTGACATTATATTTTTTCAAACCAGTTTTTCGCGACATTTGAAGTATCGACATATATGCGCTAGAGTTAAATTGAAAAATACGACGACATTTGTGAAATTTTTAATTTAATTAAATTTTAATTATTTTAGCGATAATTAGCATTTCCATCAGCTATATCAGTAAACTTTTTGATGCTCTACAACTATTGTGGCAAAAAATACCTGTTTATAAAGTCATAATCAGCCATTGTATATAAGTTTTGTGTGAGAGTGAATTAAAACACAAAGTGTTAATTTCACCAGGAAACTGCTGTGAATCGTAGAATGTGGAATGTAAAACAGAGTTTGCAAAAATGTGATTAAATTAATGTTCATTCTGTGAGACTAGGTCGCAATTTTCAGTCCCAATCCAAATTACAACGATCCATGTGATTTAAAGATGATTAAAATGTACTTAATGCTGATGCTTCTAAGTCAACCAATGTGTATTGTAGACTGATTACACTGTCTGAGCAAATGGATCAAATTTCATCACTTACAAAATGAAAAATCTTAATGACAGTTCTAAAGATCAGATTTTTAACACAAATCTAATTTTGTTTGTATTGTGAACAAAGCTCCAGCTACAAGACAAGAGTAGCTTTCTCTACTCCAGTGTTTGTCAAATCGAGAGAGAGAGAGAGAGAGAGAGAGAGAGAGAGAGAGAGAGAGAGAGAGAGAGAGAGAGAGAGAGAGAGAGAGAGACCTGCTTTTCTGCACTAAGAACATTGAAGTGATGCAGAAGAGTGTGGCCAGGATATTAATTAAAAGTTACTCAAATTAATGTCAAGAGCAGCCAAGCATTGCTGTTGCAAGTAGTTGTTAAGTTGTCCTTCCTGAAGAGTTAATTTGTTTACTTATGACAGTCTCTTCCCTCAAGTACTGAATAATGTGTGGTCAGTTTAACATAGCTTTATTTGATGAGGTTTTGCTCTGTTATTCTCTTATTGTCATTTGTATGTACTTATATGCTGAGCAGTGAGGTGAGTACTGTTCAACACAAAATAACAAATGATGTATTTATGAGTGTTTCTTTGCAGAAGTTTAAATAAAATGAGAAAACGAAGCCCACTTTGGCAGAGGAACACTTATTACACATGTACAAAGAGAACTTTATTAGCATTCCCTCTGCTGTGGAATGATTTATCTATCTCTCTTTCTAAAGATACATGTTCCTATCTTGTTCATTATTGTTTTGAATTTCGCTTTTTTTCTTTTCTTTTTTTTTTTTTTCATTTTAATTTCACTCTTTGGCTTTTAGTGTTAGCAGTGTTTGATACTACACTTTCTGTTTAGTTTAGTTGTATGTATTTATTTATTCATTTTATATTTGTTTTTATTTTAATATTAGTATTTAAGGGCTATTTACTGACAGAATTTTAATATGTTTAACCATGTTAATTCTCTCAGTGTATCCAGTTATATTGATATCTAGTGGCATTTTCATGTTTAATGAAGATGAGTTGTATGGGTTTGAAATTATAGGAAATAGGGCCTAATGATTTTATTAAACATTTTTATAATTTTATTTTAGTTTGTTTAGTCATAAAAAATATTGTTATTTTTAATATGTTTTGTTTAGTTTTTGTATTATTATTTTATTATTTAATGTATTATTAAATTGTTATTTCAGTTATTTGTACTTTTCATTAATGCTTCTGCACCTTATCAATCACACCCTTACAGATCGACCACGACCTATGCTCTGAATTATCCACAAGACCTCAGTGTCAGATTGCTAGCTTTGTTAATGGCCTACAGGGCAAATTACATTGCACTGAGAGAAATGGCCGGGATACAAAACATAATGATGAAAGCAGATAAGGTAAAAGAGAGGTTAACTTATATCTCTGTAGTTGTGCTAATATATTCTAGCACCATCTCATAAAGCAGAGACTTCAAATAATAACAATTTAACACAACTGCAAGTCTTTTAGAGGCAGTTGAAATATCCATCTGTGAAATTACAATCTGCTAAATATCCTGGATTCAGAGCCGCCATGCAAAACACCATTAATAATCTCCTCTGCTATAATGTGCTTTTTTGTTCTTTCCATTGTCTAATATAAAACTCCAACATTTGCCAACAATTTTACTGATGCCTCTTTTGTCCTTCACTAACTTGCAATTAGTTTGGAGGGATGACTCTAATTCCCTGTGTATTCATCTCTGATGGGCAGCCTCGCCTGCTTTCATATTATCAGGTGCTGGAGATTAATTCAGCATTCAAAAGCTTGACCTCACATTGTTTCACATACATCAGTGCCAATTGCTTCTCTATTAAACATGAATCTTTCTTTCTTTCTTTCTTTTTTTCTTTCTTTCTTTCTTTCTTTCTTTCTTTCGTTCTTTCTTTCTTCATACATTTTATATGTTTAGAAAGATAAATGAATTGGAAATGAATTAACGTTAAGTTTTTAGCTTTAATTTACCTTGGAGCAAATGTAGGTGTCCTCGCTAATGTTATACGTGTTCATTTAGAGATGTAGGCAGACAGTTTTATCCATAGTATGCTCTTTGTGAGATTTATTTAAAGCTACACTATTGAAGTTTTTGTTAAAAAATAACAAAATGTAATTAATTAGAGAGTGCAACAAAAATCCATCTTCCAAACCATGTTTTTACTTTACCCAAATACACTTTGATAAACCTATAATAATAATAATATTATATTATATCCTATATTACATCACATCCATACACAGAGAAAATAAGATCCGGCTACAGTAGTGCGTGTGTGGAAGTAGCGAAAGCTGAAAGTTTGTTGTCACTTCGAATGAGAAAAATTTACCATGGATCATTCAAAACGGCAAACCTCTAGGGAATCACTTTGTAAAAGCAAAGAAACCCTGAACTGAGCAGAGTCTACAAGAAAAAAGAGTCCATAATAAAAACCTGAGTCAAGACCGGCTTGGCTTTTCAGAGGTGGTGACAAACTCAGAGATCTGAAAGGATTCAAATGCGACCCAGAGATGGTTTTTTTCTTACTCAAAAGGTAAGATATTTTATTGATATGGTTTATGTAGAGTTGTGTAATCACACATACACACACACACACACACACGTCAATACAATAATTATACTGTAATCTGTGCACAACTTTTCACTTGCAAACAAAAATTTGTGTTATTCTTTATAATGTCAGTAATTTACATAAATAAATCCTTTAGTCCTAGGCTTGCCAAGAGCATGTGAGTCTTAAAATGATGTTGACCACTGGTTGGTAACAATGACAATCTATAAAATTATTACAACCATGGTCTTTTTGGCCAGAATACCCTGCAGTTATAAAAACGTTACAACGTTTGACCTCATCAGACTGGCAATCATTGTGTCTAATGGTAACGAATGTTGCCTATCTTTTGTAACACCGTTCATTTTACAACATCAATGTTTCCAAAAAGTCAAAACAAAAGCATAAAACATGGCACTTATCTGCTCAGATTACATGTTTTCAGATATCCGTCTATTCATTTCTTTCATTATTTATTTGTCCATTTGCTCTGATAAGATGTCCTGTATCCATGTGTACACCGGTGCCTCGAACTACATTCGTCCGTGCAGAGCAGAGCAGAAACGAAGCACAACCAAAATAATGTCCTTCCGCAAGACGCATGCTTGAGTACCTAAAGTTACATAGTGTAAACTTTAAAGATTTTTTAAAAAGAAAGAAAAAAACACTGCATGTATCTTCTCTAGGTAACTCGAGTCACTTTTACAAGTAACACAGCAACAAAGTTTAAGGATCATTTAGATAAAATCCCGTTTACAACTACTCAAACACGCATTACTCCCATAGGCTCTCTGTGGCAGGGCGGAGGGTGGGGCCAGGTCATGACGATACACACCCGGTCCCGTATCAGGCTAATCAAGCCTCCGAGAGGAATAAATGCTGATGGCAGACGGTGGTGCAACGAGAGAGAGATCATTTATAGACATGTCCGTTACGTGTATGTTTGTCCTTTGTTTTAAGTTTATAATTAAAATATTATTTACATTGTCAAGCCGGTTCTCGCCTCCTCCTTTCCATTGAAATCCTTTACACTGGTGCCGAAACCCAGGAAGGAGGAGGGATACGCAGTAGTAGAGTTCTCACCACTACCGTCCACCCCAACAAAGCAGCCGTGGCCATCTGCCGGGGGATGAGGATCTCAGCCACCTGGAAGCAGAGGAACAGCCGCTGACCGCGAGGGGAGAGGGGCTCCTAGCCGACCACCTGGAGCAGTCAGGGGTGCTGCCAGGGGCAGAGGAGTCCGCTTCCAGCCGCTGAAACGTGGCGGGGTCTGAGACCGCTGACCGCGAGCGGGGAGGGGCTCAAGGACCGACCACCTGGAGTGGGAGAACCGCGGCCAGGGGCGGGGGAGACCCCTTCGGCTCCCCGAGAACACGGCAGGGCATTCCGTCCACCAGGGGCTGGAGGACTGCCTCCGATCCACCCGGAGAGGCGTGGCTGTCATCCGTTAGAGGGTGGAGGAGTGGCCGAGGAACAAGCTATGGCGTATTGGAGAACCGGCGAGTAGGTTCCAGTTTAGTACCCCACATTTTAATTATTTCTGTTTCCCTCCCCTTGTCCCCTCCCTCGTCCAGGTAGACGGGGATGACCTTCCGGCAGATGGCGCGGAAGGCGCGACCCTACCCAGGGAAAAAGGGGGAGGGGGGATGTACGTCAGTCCGGGGACTCCCCAGCCTGAAAGAACGAGGGAGGAATGTGGCAGGGCGGAGGGTGGGGCCAGGTCGTGACGATACACACCCAGTCCCGTATCAGGCTAATCAAGCCTCCGAGAGGGATAAAGGTCGATGGCAGACAGTGGTGCAACGAGAGAGAGATCATTTACGGACATGTCCGTCATGTGTGTGTTTGTCCTTTGTTTTAAGTTTATAATTAAAATATTATTTACATTGTCAAGCCGGTTCTTGCCTCCTCCTTTCCATTGAAATCCTTTACACTCTCATTGTAAAAAGGCAAATGCATGTCAGAGAGATAGTGGTGGGGCAACAGTTTCTAATATAGGATTAGTCAGAAATGCTTTAAAGATGGGGGTTAGTGAAGGGTCAGTTGATATTTACTGTGTATTAAAATTTACATGTACAAGTTAAATATGAAAATCAACAAATACAAATGAGATCAACACCCTGAAAACTCTATTAGGCCTAACTGTTTTAAGTGTCTTCATGCTATTGCACAAATGCCAATAGGAAGATGATAGGTTGATAAATAGGCCTGTCTCATTGTGTTAACAAATGCAAAATCAATTGAGTGTATCAATCAACAAGAGTTGGTGGTCACCTTTGACAAAGCCTTGCACACAAATGTTGTCGTTAACCCTTAGATCTGTTACTCATACACCATGGTGAATGGCATTATGGGGTGGATGTACATCTAAACAGCTCTGATCAGCACGGATATGTTTTCTATCCACAAATCTTGTTTTTTGGATACTGGACTACCTGGTGATTGAATACATATCATGTGAAGGATTTGTTCGACCATAAGAGAAGCATAAATGTGCCATGACGATGGAACAGAACTATCAAATTAATTTTACAAATGGACTCTTTACACAGACTTTGAGTGTTCAGCATGATCATACAGCAAGTCTGCCTTTTGTTACCGAATGTTCCAGTACCCTGACATCTGCCCCATTCTGCTGATTTACTGACAATCGTCATCTCCTATCAGACATTTTTGCATCATTCCAGCATGTTTACCTTCTAATGGGGCACAGCTGATAGCGTGTTGTGCCAGATATCTGGGAAACCAGGAAGTAATCACATTCGCATAATCGGTGACGAGCATGATTCTAAGGTTCCATTTTTCCTCCTGAGTACACACTGACTTTACAACTCGCTTTTGTAACCCATCTTTGGCATTTTCACCCGGAAACTGGAGCTCACATGTGTGCTTATGTTCAAAAACAGTGTAAACCTTCTGTTTCCGAATTCACTCTGAGACCATTCTGGTTGTGTTTCTGCCTAAAGTTATAAATCTATCAAACTTTTAATTTTTTTCTATTTTGTATTTATTGAAAATGTATTACAATATTCTTTGTGTTATATTACTATAGTCAATGTTAGTGTAATTTCAACATATAATAAAAAAAAATAATAATTCCACTAGTATTTGTTGTATTTTATCATTATGTAATGCATTATGAACTAACATGAACAATGAACAATTGTATTTTTATTAACTAGCATTAACAAAGATCCATACATGCTGTAAAAAAATACTGTATATTGTTCATTGTTTTTTTTATGATACCTAATTCATTAACTAATGTTAAAGTATGGAACCTTATTTTAAAGGGATACCAAAATAATAATAAAATAAAATTAGTCACTACTGCTATAATGGTGTTGTAAATAGAGCTGCTGAGGGAGTTACTGTAAATTTGGCATCTTTGTCTGTTCTTACTGCCATATTTATTCTCTCCATATTTTATTCCTGTTTTGGAAAGAAGAAATAATTTTTTTCTGTAGTCTTCCATTCACCACTATAGAAGTTTACTTCTGTGATCCAAAGCCTGTTATATGACAGTATAGTTATCAGATTATAAAAAGCAAGCTTACTATCGAGATACTTTATCTGATCTGTCTCAGCAAACAATATACTCATCACAAAACAATTATAAAGCAGCATAAAATTGTAGATTTCCTGATTTCCACAGTAATGTTATCACCTCACTGAATCTTGAAACATGCATGGGTCTAAATCCTAAATTGAGAAAAAAAAGTGATCTTATGTGCCAAGAAATTATGATGGATTAATCTGTTATACATATACATATTCAGAGGTGATTATTTCATTTTTTTGGCCAACCTCCTGCTTTTTATATTTCCTCACAAAATGTTTTTGATTTCTTAATACCACTCAATATAACTCAGAAACAAAAACATGAACTATCTAACTATCTAGCTAACTAAATATGTAAACTCAGCAAAAAGAAACATCCTCTCACTTTCAAATGCTTTTATTTTCAGCAAACTTAACACCGCCTTGCCGATTTATATATGCTACCATCACCTTATTCTCTGATCAGACTGTAGGGTGCACAGGTTGTTTAGATCAGTTTTACTATCAGATATAATTCATAATTCATGTTTATTAATTATTCATTCATAATTAAATTAAAATAATAGAATTTAATTAGTTAAATTCTATCCTCGGGGCACCACTCTTTTACAAGAGAAAAATTATAGTAGCTGACTGATAAAGTCTCATAAAATTCTACCCTGAAGAATTGAGTATATTGATTGATAATCAAAATAATCAAAAAGGGGAAGAAGCGAATCGAATTATTGCCATACGAATCCAACTCAATCTGGTTACAGTTGGCTTCTAACAACAACAATTTAACGATCCTGAAGTAATACGGGAGTTCTTGATGTGGCAGAGGCTGGCTTCAACACAATATTCAAACAAAACAACTAGGAGTACTTATTATAATATAACAAGATTTATTATAATCAAACAGCAATGAACACTGCCAATACTAGATGAATATAATACAAAAACATAAAATGGAAATCCGAACTAAATTGTGGAGCTATGTGCTAGTGTATGTGTGTGTATGTGTGTGTGTCTAGGTTTGGTAACAAAGACACAAAATGGCAGACTAAACTCCACGTGTGGAGCCAGTTTCAAAATGGATGATCAGTTCCAAAATTGAGAACTAAGTTCCAAAATGGCGAACTGAATTCAAAAACTAGAATGGAGGATTAGACTGAAAAGGGCGGAGCCAACGATCATTTGAATCGGTTGTAATACTACGACTGGAACAAAGCTAAGTTAATCTTACTCTACCGTGGCCAAATGGTGAGGTAAGAAAAATGTAGTCTCTCTTTGCCCAGAAGGAGGATTCCTTTGTGTAGATGCGTCTCTTTAGAGTGCAGCTCGAGCAGTTGTAAGCAGCGAAGCTGTAGCAGAGACAGCAAAATCAAATCTGAGTGCTAGTTTGTTAAGAATATAACGTCATCGGTCATAGGCCACTTTTGACCAATGATGTTTGAGATTGAGTCCATGGGCGGGATTTCCATCTGGCTGTGAAGCATTCTGGGAGACCGAGTTCAATATCTCACCTTTGATCATAAAACAAAGGGCCATGCTGTCTCTGCTGCCATTTTCAGTGGGGCAAGGCCCTACAAGACTAACACATTCTTGTCCTAGATCAATGGCCAAAGCCTCTGCAGGGCAAGAAATACTGCCAGCAACTCGAGGCAGTTTATGTGCCAATGCAGTCGCGGCCCTGTCCTGGAGCCCATTGCTGGGGCACCGTGTGCAATGGTCTATCGTAACCACGACATGGCTTTTTTTTTTTTAAAGAGTTTGCTCTTTTTCCCAGTTGACCCAACCAGCTGAGGTGCCTGAGCACCAGGTCACAAGTCTCAAGAGTGAGCTAGAATCAGCCAGCCGTCGAGATAGTTGAGGATGCGGATGCCCACTTCCCTTAGCTGGGCAAGGGCTGCCTCTGTGACTTCCGTGAAGACGTGAGGCAACAGGGACAGATCGAAGGGAAGGATCTTGTACTGGTATGCCCGGCCCTCGAAGGCGAACCACAGAATGGGCCTGTGCCAAGTTAAAATGGAGTCTTTGAAGTATGCGTCCTTTAGGTCTACCGCCGTGAACCAATCTTGATGCAGAACGCTCGTTAAAATGTGTTTCTGCCTCAGCATCTTGAAAGGGAGTCTTTGCAGGGCCCGGTTCAGTACTTGCAGGCTACAGCTGGGCCCGCCTCCGCAGCTCCATGCCTGCTGTAAATGTGCGGTGCCTGGGGGATTGTAATAACGACGGCCGTAAACACTCCTAGCGGGAATAGGCAGGATGTGTTGGATAGCCTCTGTCTCCTTCTTAACCACCGAGAACTGCTGGGCAAAGTCCTCGATGGTGTCGCAGAACAGGGGGCATCATGAAATCGTACCTTGTCATCCTCCCTCATCTTAACCAGGTCGAGCCTAGACCACCAGAGTTGACATCGCCTGCTCGAGAGTCCGCGCCGTGACCTTCGTCGCCCGGAGGGCGAGATTGTGAGTCAAAACTACCCTTGTGCAGATCTCTTAGCGCCTTGGCTTGGTGCACCTGCAGGAAAGCAGTGGCAATGTATGCCTTAGCTGCCAGTGATGACGTAAGCTTACAGGTCCTTAACGGGATTCTCGGATAGATCCACCAGGTGGTGGCGTTTTGCGGGCACTGGTGCACTGTAACCGCCTTATCCACCTGGGGAATCACCGAGTACCCCCTGGAAGACCCACAATCAAGGGTAGTGAGGGCAGACAATCTCAGTGATCAGGTCTTGGCAGTAAAAGGTGCCTGCTATGACCTTGTGAGCTCTTCGTGCACCATGATGGGGTGCGGCAGTGAGCGGTGCTCCAATCCCAGGAACCAATCATCATGATCATCTAAAAATGCCAAACAATTATTTGACAATTTTGTTGACAAGAGTTAACATATCACGTTGTGACAAAGGTTGCTTTTTTCAAAACTATGGAGGTTAAATTGTGGGACATGTTTTTTCCCATGTCTCAAATATCAGTGACCTCAGTGAGGCACTTCGGAAAGATACAAAATAAAGAAGATACAAAATAAGAAGCCACACATGGCAGTATATGACAGAGTATATGCCCCCCCCCCCACCCCCCAATCAACCCACTCTTTCCTTATTCTTACATCTCTAGTTATTAACCCGCAGAATTTTTAAAGCATTCCTTATCATTGGCAGTGATGCACGGCTTTGCTCCCACACAGTTTCTTGTGATGGGCTAGACTTCTCCCACCATGTTCTCTTTAGAGTCAAACTGTGAAAAAAAACTCACTCATGAAGCATGATGCACAGTCACGTCACCATTCACCAGCCTCTTCCTCCTCCACTCCCCTAATTTTTGAGAAAAGCACAGATCAATGCCTTTGCCTTTGAAACTGCAATCATGTGAACATCCCCCACTGCAGTAGATAATTCCGCAGCACATTCACCTACACCACATAGGCTTCTTCAGACAACAGAGCATTAAGATAGAAAAAATCTAAATGCTGCACATGTCTTGTCCACTTAATATCTCTTCACCCCAGTCCTGATATGAATATTTATTTAATAGCACACTCATTAAAATTTCAGGACTCTGCTTCTCATTTTATTTAGTTTGTGGTTGTTCAGAAAGCTTCACTACAAGTCAGGTTTTTGGAACATGATTCGTGTTTATAGCTCAACAAGTGTTTTTTTTTTTTTTTTTTTTTTGTCCTTAATCCTGTTGATTTTAATTAACTTAGCAAAAAATCCTTAATGGTTCTCTTTTATCTCTGCCTTTGTGAGGAAAATCCATTTAGTTGCAGAGAAGCATGTATAATTTTAAGGAAATGGGTTGTGATGTTTGGTGTCATCTCCCTTTTGTTCCATATCAGCTGCAGCTAAATAAGCAAATAATTAAAGGCAGTGGGGATACGGTGGCCTTTTGGTAAATTACACAAATCACAGAACACAAGCACGTGGGAAAACCTTGTAAACATATTTGGGAAATACAACCACTAATAAAGGAAAGTGTGCAAACAGCATTTAGCATGAAATTGTCGATCTCAAGAGAGAAACATTTACAACCATTAAACTGCTTTATTAAAATATATTTTTCAGGTTGCTTTAGCATTAGTGTTTTCCTTCATACAAGTAGTGGTGTAACTTGGTAAAAACATTTTTGGTAACCTCATGGTTGTAAATACAAACATTTTAAGTTCTTATTTATTTATTTATTTATTTATTTGTCCGCTTGTAAAGTTAGGTTTTTTTTTTTTGTGCCAAAACAAGTTATAATTTAGTTTTTCATTAACAATTTACACCCTCTCTCTGATCTCCTTGAATTAAGCAGCCTGTTTTTTGGATCTGAAACGTCTGGGTTACTGTTGTAACCTCCATTCCCCGAGGGAAGGAACGAGATGTTTGTCAAGAAAAGGCCAATGTCAAGTTAGCGGACAGAATTTGCATGCCCCGCCCCGGACATACGGGTATAAAGGGAAGCGGGGCAGCAAGTGCCAGTCAGGATTTTGCACAGAGGAGCCGAAAATAAGGTATGGCCATTTACAGTAGTAGGTCTAGTGCTGTGGCAGGAGGGACACAACATCTCATTCCTTCCCTCAGGGAAAGGAGGTTACAACATTAACCATGATGTTCCCCTTCTGTCACTCACTCGACGTTGTGTCAAATGAAGTGACTCAAGGGGTCCCTTCTAAAAATACCACGTACTGACCGTGTTACGTGAACTATCGGTGAAAGCAGGCTATTGCGTGCTAGAGGCAACAGTGTTGGCTGCATGTAGCCCTCCCCAACACCCCCAAAGAGATGCCACATACAGACCTTAGGTTCACTGCACCCCTGAGGGGGGGAACCGGTGCTACATGGCTCGGACCTGACAAAACACGGGATGAGACCGACTCAACCCAGAGATTGTAAAATCTGAAAATACGACCCAGTGAGCTAACCTCTGTTTGGAGAAAGCATACCCTTTCCTCTGTCCGCCAAAGCAGACAAAGAGCTGCTCAGAACATCTAAAGCTCTGCGTGCAGTCCAAATAGATACGCAAAACACGTACCAGACACAGCAACGAAAGGGCTGGGTCTGCCTCCTCCCAGGGCAGTGCTTGCAGGTTCACTACCTGGTTCCTGAAGGAGCTTGTTGGAACTTTGGGCATGTAGCCCGGTTGAGGCCTCAGGATAACGTGAGAATGTGCCAGGGCAAACTCCAAGCAGGTGTCGCTGCAGGTCCCCAACCCTCTTGATGGAGGCTAACGCGATCAGGAGGGCCGTCTTCAGGGAGGCCATCCAGGGGCCAGACGTGGAGGTTCCAGAGGTCTGGGCATGAGAGCCAGAGGGTGCCCCGTCCCTGAGAAAGAAGGTCCTTCCTCAGGGGAATTTTCCAAGGAGGTGCTGTCCCGAGGAGCATAAGATCCAAGAACCAGGCCCGGGTGGGCCAGTAAGGGGCCACCAGGATGACCTGTTCCTCGTTCCTCTAGGCAGTTGATGTGCCAACACAGCCGGGGTCCTGTCCAGGGGCCAGCGGCAGTGTGCCCATTGCACACGGCGCCCCAACCCTGTTGAGAGGTGTTTGTGGTGACCATGACACATCATGGTCGCCCTCAATCCCATGGGAAGAAGGAACGATGTGGGGGCGGCAGAAGTGGCTTTCACCTGTGAGAAAAGAAAGCCGCGACCGAGAACATGAACCATTCATAAAACGCTGTCTGCGTGTGATCACAGCCCAGGCACGCAAGGCAGCTTTTATGACCGTCAGAAGTGATCAACCGCATCCAGGAACTAAACAGAGGCGGAAAGACATCTTTAAAAAGACACGTCCTGAAAAGGACGTTCAAAGCCTGCTGTGTATTTCTCTTTTATGAGTGTTAACTCAAACTCTTTTAGAGGAAATAAACTCTTTTTAGGAGGAGAAACACTCTTTCAGGCAATGAAAGCACTGTCAAAGCACTTTCATTGTTTTTAGATATTTTTACAGGAAAACAATACAAGAATTATCATCAAGAATATGATTTTTGCCCTAATATCAAAGATCTTACTAGAAAAAAGAAATTATAATCCAACAAGAAATTTCTTGATAAAAAAATAATGATCATGACTGGTAACATGTGATGTAAAATGGCTAGAAATAGCATTTTAGCTTAGCGTAAAGCTGACAATTTACACAAGGTTTATTTCTATTTCTTCTGCTCCAAAATTACTTCAAACGTACTTCTTTGTCTGCTCATATGAATGTAACACATCATAAGTGTTTCGCCGCTGTTCAAATACACTTTGGATCACATCATTTATAGGTTTAAATGTTTTTCATCTGAAAGGACTAAATATTAAATGAAACAAATGACAATATAATGCAAAGAAATCTGTTCAATAATCAAAATATTTTTGAATGTAACTGTATTCTCATTACTAATTATTTAAATTGTATGTTTAGTGGAATACAGTTACTTTTATTTTGTATTTCAAATACAATTCCCATAACATGTATTCCATTACTCCCCAACACTGTCCATACTTCAATAACAGTCTCTCTGCAAAGTCTGGTATTATGCTGTGACAGGACATGAAATGTGCCATTCAAACTGTTAAAATCATACTGAAATGATCAGGCATATTGTTAGAAATAAACTTCAAAATATAATATTTGAATCACTTCACTCTACCAGATCAGGATGTGAAGATCAAATAAAAAAAGAATTAGTTATAATTTTATTTATCACAGATAAGAAAACACATATATTTCTGCTTTCTCCTTATAATGCCACTGTGACTGGGCAGGCCAAGTCTCTGATCAACCAGTAGGTGCCATTGACATGGACAGTCATGTATTGATGTTGTCAATGTCATCTGTCTGACTTTGAACAAATCATTGGAGCTTAGTTTCAATTAAGGCTCTTTTTGGATTGGAGAATAGGTTTTTATATCTCAAATTCCAGTTTTTATAGTGCAATAAACTCTTTTATGTTAGGCTGCCTTTGAATTTCCCAGTGGGTGGTTTGCAACATACTACTATTTTTCAGTTTTGTTCTGTTTTTGAAGAATATGTATAGTGAAATGCACCATACAAATAAAACAGAATTGAATTGAATTGATAAGGATAATTTGATTTCCATCTGATTTGGTATCTTCATGTTCTTTAAGACTCATACAGCGTGTACATTGAGCAATGCATTGTGTAAATTATACAGTTTATTTATTTTCTATCATTTCAATAGTCTATTCATCATGGTTGCTAAAGTGTGACCTGATTTTCAGTATGAGCACAGAAAGTTGCAAACAGTGCATCAGAATCTATGGAGTGTGTTAACAGCTAAATGGGGTTGTAAAAAAACCAGATGTGCTCTACACACAAGACCAGAAAGCCGAGACTGATGTGATGAAGCGATTGTAATTGATTAAGCATTGCCTTGTTGTTTTCTTCCTAAATGCATACTAATGGAAATCATTAACTAAAAGAGATGTTAATAACTTACTATAACTCACACCAAGACACAATACAGATACCATGCATATATTCACATGTGTGAGCACATATGTGGGTGTAATGGCAGAGTTTATGAGAGGGTATGTGAGAGGGGGAAAGAAAAATAAAGGAGAGAAACTGTCTATGGTTAAATGATTTAAGCTACAGGGTAGTGGACAATTTAGAATATATTTGAGGATGCCTTTAAAAAATACTGAATTAAATTCCCAAATCTGAATTGAGGGGGCAAACAGAATGCAGAATTGTATTTAGAATTAGAATTAGTAAAATAAAAATAAAATAAAAAAATAGAATGTAATTCAAGAAGAGAGTCATATAATTATAGTTCCCTGTCTGCTGCTCACTTCGACGTTGTGTCGAAGAAGCGACACAAGGGGTCTCTCTTGAGAGCCTTATGCATCTCGGAACTTTGAGAAAAGGCCAATGAGAAATTGGCAGACAGAACTTGCATGTCCTGCCCCTGGACATACGGGTATAAAGGGGGGGAAATGCATCTGTTCATTTAGAAATTTTCTTCAGAGCTGACCGGTTGTGTGAGCAGTGAGTTGCGAGTCACAGTCTGTTTCCTCTCATCTCTGAAGCGTATGCTGTTGGATCTATGGCGCATATCAGCGGCTTTCTCCTTCTCTGCACGACAGTACAGCTTTGCCCCTGGGCACTTCGACAGCGCAAGTAAAAGAGAAATTTTCACCTAAAAGAGTATATTTCCCTAAAAGCTCAATAAACAACAGTGTTGAACGTCCTTTTCAGGACGCGTCTTTATAAAGATGCCTTTCCGCCCCTGTGTAGTTCCTGGATGCGGTCGAGTTCTCTCCGCTCCTGATGGTCACAGGCGCTGCCTTGTGCGTCTGGGCCGCGATCACACCGAGGCTCCATTTGTGGATGGTTTGTGTTCTCACTGCGAGAACCTTACCATGACAACATTGCGGTCACAGTTTTTCTTCCTAAAAAGGAACGCCACTCCAGCCGCCCCCCCTGCATCGCTCCTTCTTCCCACAGGATTGAGGATGACCCGGCTGGTGATGGAAATGATTTAGGGATGGTAGCAGGATTGGTTTCACCGGGTATGTCCCCACGAACCACCCGCCCCTGACACACTCGTTGACTTCCGCCCGGGCTTGGGGTGACAGCGACTCCCCTCACGGCCAGTCTGCCTATCCTCTTGAGCCCCCTGAGCTGGATGATGAGCTCACCGCTGCATCGGAGAGTGTTCCAGCGCCTGACGTGGAAGACTCGATTGGGCTGCCACCTTCAGGTCGGCACGCCCAATCAGAGGCTTACACCCAGATGGCTGACATGCTTGCCCGGGTCGCCTCCAGCGTGGGATTGGACTGGAATCCTCCGTCCTCCCCACAACCTTTGCGTCTGGATGATTGGTTCCTCGGGTCTGCGTGCCGCTCAAAGCCAGATCAGGATGGCCCCGTTCCTTTCATCCCAGAAGTGCATGATGAGCTGACGAGCTCATGGAGGACACTTTTCACTGCCCGTAATAGATCCTCCCACTCATCTGCTCTCACTACCCTCGACGGCGGAGCGGTCCACAGGTACACGGCGGTCCCCCAGTTGGATGGGCGGTTGCGATCCACCTGTGTCCAGAAAACGCCACCACCTGGCAGGATCGACTGGTGCTCCCCTCCAGGGCCTGTAGGGTGACGTCCTCACTGACCTCCAAAGCCTACAGCACCATGGGACAGGCCGCTTCTGCCTTGCACACCATGGCTCTCCTGCGAGTTCACCAGGCCAAGGCAATTAAATCTCTGCACTTGGATAGTCCTGACCCCGACGTGCTGCAGGAACTGTGCTCAGCGACTGACCTCGCCCTCAGGGCCACGAAGGTCACAGCACGGTCACTCGGGCAGGTGATGACCACCCTCATGTTTCAGGAACAACATCTGTGGCTGAACCTGGTAGAGATGCACGAAGTGGACAAAGCACGCTTTCTCAACATTGCCTTTTCGGTGATACCATCGAGAACTTCGCCCAGCAATTCTCAGCAATGAAGAAGCAGACGGAGGCCATCTCTCACATCATGCACCGTTGCACTTCCAGCACAGGCCTTGCCCCGTCTGCCCACCGAGGGCGTCCTCCTGTGGCTTCCAAGAAACGTGCAGCTCCACCTCAGCCTGGGCCCAGCTCTCAGCCCCAGCATCGAGGGCCCCACAAGAAGTGCATGCCCCCCATCTCACAAACCCCCTCTAGGACCCAGAAGGCTCTCAAGCGTTCCTGAGACAGATGACCCAGATACCGATATGTTTGCTCCGGAGCTGGTGAGCAGACCACTCCGTCCCCCCAGTGGAGGGTTGGGAGGAGAATCCTCAGTTAAGTTTATTTACTTTGCCGCACCCCCTTCGGGCTGTGGTATCCACATTCTCAATAAAAAAAGCAATTTCCTCAGTCTCTGGATCACTTGGCCTGCAAATGCCATTCTCACGGCACGCAGGTGCCACACCTCAACAGTCAAGGCACATTGGATGCAGACCCTTTGCCTCCAGCCCCACGACTGTTTTCCTCCTATCCTGCCCCCTGCCGGGTGTGCGGAGCAAGGTAAGTGCTTCGAGTCTTCTCTCAGCACCAGAGCCTTGGGACACGCTTTTGCCTCCCGATGCCATATTACCTTCTCCGCCCCGCTGCTCCGCCCCGCCGGGTACGTCAAAAATAATCATCCCATTAGTGCCCCTAGCATGGAGCTTGGATGCGTGGCTTTCACTTCCAAATCCATCAGGCTGGCTGGCCAGGACCATCCGACTTGGTTAAGCAATTACTGCAGTGCATGGCGAAGACACCAAATCCCTGTGCGCGGAAATCGTGACTCTCCTCCTGCCGCCAAACTTTCAAACCCTGGACAGACCTCTGTTTTATACGAGCAGGAGTCCCTTTGCAGCAGGTTTCTTGATGCATCCTGATCACCACAGAAGCTTCCAAACAGGGTTGGGGCAACGTGTGCAAATGGCACGCAGCCGCAGGCCGTTGGAAAGGGCCCCCGCTGCGCTGGTACATCAATTGACCAGAGACTGTACTTCTTTACCTGTGGAGGTTTCTCCCGCTTGTTCGGGGCAAGCACGTCTTGATACAGTCAGACAGCACCACCACGGTAGTGTACATATATCGCCAAGATGACATACGCTCCCACCATAGCATTCACCCAGCGGAGAGTGGAGGCTTCACCCTCAGTCCGTTCAGCTGATTTAGGAACGGTTCAGCAAGGCAAAGATAGACCTATTCGCCTGCCGAGAGACCTCCCACTGCCCACTCTGGTACGCCCGAACGGTAGCTCCCCTCGGGACAGACGCGCTGGCACACAGCTGGTCCACAGGGCTGTGCAAGTACGCATTTCCCCCAGTTAGCCTTCTTGCACAGGTGCTATGCAAGGTCAAGGAGGACGAGGAACAAGTCACTCTGTTGGCCCCTTACTGGCCCTATTGGTTCTCGGATCTCGTGCTCCTCGCGACAGCCCATCCTTGGCGAATTCCACTGAGGAAGGACCTTCTTTCTCAGGGATGGGCACACACTGGCATCCGCCCCCATACCTCTGGAACCTCCACGTCTGGCCCCTGGACGGGACGGGGAAGATCTAGTTGGCCTACTACCTGCTGTTGTAGACACGGTCAACCAAGCCAGAGCTTCCTCTACCAGGCATGTTTACTCCCTGAAGTGGCACTTGTTCGTGAATTGGTGTTTATCCCAGGCTGAAGACCCACAGAGATGCACATTTGGGTCAGTGCTCTCATTCCTTAAGGAGAGGTTGGAGGGGAGGCTGTCCCTCTCCACCTTTTAGGTGTATGTAGCCGCTATTGCAGCCCACCACGACACAGTAGACGGCAAGTCTTTGGGTAAGCACAACATGGATATCAGGTTCCTAAGAGGCACCCGGAGATTGAATCCCTCTCGGTCAAACCTGTTCCCCTCTTGGGATCTCTCAGTCGTCCTCTCAGTCCTTCAGAGACCCCCTTTCGAGCTGCTAGAATCAGTCGAACTCAAGGAGCTCTCCTTGAAGACGGCCCTCCTGATTGTGCTCGCCTCCATCAAGAGGGTTGGGGACCTGTTCTCTGTCAGTGACACCTGCCTGGAGTTCGGCCCGGCAGACACTCATGTGATCCTAAGACCACGACCGGGCTACGTGCCCAAGGTTCCTACGACTCCCTTCAGAGACCAGGTAGTGAACCTGCAAGCGCTGCCCAGGAGGAGACAGACCCAGCCCCTACGTTGCTGTGTCCGGTACGTGTTTTGCATATCTATTTGGACCGCACGCAGAACTTTAGACATTCTGAGCAGCTCTTTGTCTGCTTTGATTGACAGTGGAAAAGGAACACTGTCTCCAAACAGAGGGTGTCAACCAATGGGTGGTTGACGCCATAGCATTGGCCTATCACACCCAGGCCGTGCCCGCCCCCTTGTGGGTTCAAGCACACTCGACAAGAAGTGTGGCATCCTCATGGGCACTGGCCAAATACTAGTCTGCCAATTTCTCTCTCCCTATCCAAGATGGTGGTGCGGTAGCACGAAGAGATCCAAAATGGTGATTTTTTTGTTAAAAAACCCTACTTTTGCGGCACATGGACATTGGAGCAACCGGTGTTTGTGTCTACCATCGCCAGACACTGCTCAAATATAGGATTCATGCAACAACCAAGCTGCATGATGACCTGCAGGAGGCGCTACGCGAACTCTGCTTGCTGCGGAGACCAGCCCTCCAGTCCTCGGCATCGCCTGATGCCAGTGGTCGGGGGAGAGGACGTCGTAAGCAGTGTGCGAAGAAGTGGAAGCGCGACAAGAGGGTGGAGGTCCATACTAGGCTAAAAACAAACCCTAGCCGGCCGGCTCTCCCGTCTATCCTGCTCTCAAATGTTTGCTCCCTGGACAATAAACTGGACTACATCCGACTCCAGCAGGATACGCAACTTGTGTTTAGAGAATGCTGAGTATTTGTTTTCAAAGAGACGTGGCTCAGCGACAGAGTTTCGGACACTGCCATTCAGCTAGACGGGCTTACCTCGTTTCGTGCCGACAGAAATGCAGCTCTGTGCGGTAAGACTCGCAGTGGTGGCTTGTGTGTTTACATCAACACGGAATGGTGCAAGAACTCTATGCTAGTCTCTAGCTACTGTTCATCGCTGGTGGAGCTTGTGACTGTTAGATGCAGACCTTTTTATTTACAACAGGAATTCACCACTGTTATCATAACCGGAGTTTACATTCCCCCCCAGCGCTAACGCTACGGAAGCGCTCTGTGAACTGTATGGGGCTATGAGCAAACTGCAGAACACTCACCCTGACAGACTGTTTATTGTCGGAGATTTCAACCATGTGAAATCTTGTTTACACAAACATCCCAGGCGTGTATTAGGCGGAGCCCCGCCCCCACCTCGGCTACTCAGACCACATCTCTGTTATGCTAATTCCAGCATACAGACCGCTCGTCAGACGCACAAAACCGCTTCAGAAGCAGGTGAAAACCTGTCCAGCAGGAGCCATCTCTGCTCTTCAGGACTGTTTTGAGTGTACTGACTGGCACATGTTCAGGGAGGCTGCAATATATTGCGACTCTACCAACTTGGAGGAATACACAGCATCAGTGACCAGCTACATCAACAAGTGCATTGATGATGTCGCTTTCTCCAAGACAATCACCACATGCTCCAACTAGAAGCCGTGGATGACTGCGGAGGTGCGCGTGCTGCTGAGGACCCAAGACTCCGTCTTTAGAGCAGGTGACAAGGCTGCCCTAAGAACAGCGAGGGCCAAACTGTCCCGGGCCATCAGAGAGGCAAAGCGCTCACACGCCCAGAGAATCCACAGTCACTTCCAGGATAGCGGCGACGTGCTGCACATGTGGCAGGGCATCCGGGCCATCACCAACTACAGGACAACATCAGTTACCTGTGAAAAAGATGCCTCACTTCCAGATGCGCTGAACAACTTCTACGCTTGGTTTGAAGTGCAGAACGACATGGTGGCGAGGAAGACCACCCCTCCTCCCAATGTCTTACCACGGCTGATGTGAGGAAAACTCTACGTAGAGTCAACCCACGGAATGCTGCTGGACCAGACAACATTCCTGGTAGAGTGCTCAGAGGATGTGCAGACCAGCTGGCAGATGTTCTTACTGACATCTTCAACAGCTCTCTGAGCAGCACCGTCGTTCCAATGTGCTTCAAGGCCACCACCATCGTCCCCATGCCAAAGAAGTCTTCAGTGTCCTGCCTCAATGACTACCATCCCATCACACTCACACCCATCATCATGAAGGGCTTCGAGAGGCTCGTCATGAGGCACATTAAGACCCAGCTGCCCCCCTCACTAGACCCACTGCAGTTTGCGTATCGTCCAAACCGTTCAACAGACGACGCCATTGTTACCACCCTCCATCTGGCCCTCACCCACCTAGATAAAAAGGACGTTCGAATGCTGTTCATAGACTTCAGCTCAGCATTCAACACAATCATTCCTCAGCACCTGATTGGAAAGCTGAACCTACTGGGCCTCCCTCTGCAACTGGATCCTGGACTTCCTGACTGGGAGACCTCAGTCAGTCCGGATCGGGAACAGCATCTCCACCACCACCACCACACTGAGCAATGGGGCCCCCCAGGGCTGTGTGCTCAGTCCACTGCTGATCACTCTGCTGACTCACGACTCTACAGCAATGCACAGCTCGAATCACATCATCAAGTTCTCCGATGACACGACCGTGGTGGGTCTCATCAGCAAGAATGACGAGTCAGCATACAGAGAGGAGGTGCAGCGGCTAACGGACTGGTGAAGAGCCAACAACCTGTCTCTGAATGTCGACAAAACAAAAGAGATGGTTGTTGAATTTAGGAGAGCACAGAGTGACCACTCTCTGCTGAACATTGACGGCTCCTATGTGGAGATTGTCAAGAGCACAAAATTCCTTGGTGTTCACCTGGCGGAGAACCTCACCTGGTCCCTCAACACATGCTCTATTACCAAGAAAGCCCAGCAGCATCTACTTTCTTCGAATGCTAAGGAAAGCACATCTCCCACCCCCCATCCTCTCTACATTTTATAGAGGGACAATTGAGAGCATCCTGAGCAGCTGAATCACTGCCTGGTTTGGGACTTGCACTGTTTCGGACCACAAAGCCCTGCAGAGGATAGTGAGGACAGCTGAGAAGATCATTGGGGTCTCTCTTCCCTCCATCAAAGACATTTACAAAAAACATTGCATCCGCAAAGCCACCAGCATTGTGGACGACCCCACACACCCCTCACACAAACTCTTCACCCTCCTGCCATCTGGCAAGAGGTACCGAAGCATTCGGCCCCTCACGGCCAGACTGTGTAACAGCTTCTTCCCCCAAGCCATCAGACTCCTCAATACTCAGAGACTGGTTTGACACACACACACACACACACACACACATGTCCTGAGTTGCACTTTAATTATTGTCACTTTATAACTGGCTGCTACCTCAATAACTGCTATGTCCATAGAACACTATCTCATAGCATGTTATGTTTACATTTGGCATTTTTAGAAACTGTCATCTTTTTGCACTACTGTGTACTGGTCGGCGCTGCACTGTCTCTTAATGTGTCTATTGTCCTGTTCATTGTTAGTAATTTATTGTCCTGTCCTGTACTTTTTGCACACGTTTGCACGTGCACTTTATATAGGTATTTTATTTAGTCTGTGTAGTCTCATGTGGTTCTGGGTTTGTTCTATGTTGTTTTATGTAGCACCATGGGCCTGGAGGAACGTTGTCTCATTTCGCTGTGTACTGTACTAACGGTATATGGTTGAAACGACAATAAAAAACCACTTGACTTGACTTGACTAGTGTCGCTTCTTTGACACAACGTCTCGTTCCCTCCATCAGGGAACGGAGGTTACAACAGTAACCTAGACACTTTTTTTTTTTTTTTGGACAAATGGGGGCATTAGGACAACTGATTTGAAATCTTTTACTACCAACACACCATAAAGATGAAAGTAACTGGAGAAGATTGCAGGCTTTTTCCTCTTCTTCGAATCTCTGTACTCTGGTCGAATATTGCTTGGTGCTATACCGTTTTAGACCGGACTGAGCTGTAGAAGCACTAAATGGATTCTTAGTGATAACCCCAGACTCGCTCCATTCCAAAATAAACCCAAATGTCAATCTGTGCTTGCCTACAATGACAGCCAGCAGCCTAAGCCTATTTCCTTCAGAGTGAGGAATAGTTCCCTAATGCTTTCAATTTCTCTCAGCCTTAAAAAGACAGGACTGTACACACTACAATGACCTTGTGAGAGTGAAAGAGACAGATTTTCATGAAAGAGGATGCAGTGCACACTGTCATAAATTCACTGCAGTTTAACAAAATAACGTCTTTCTCTTATCTGTTTATAGTGATGTTAGGGTACAATGACTAGATGTGGCTTTACAATGGGCTCTAAAATTCAGTGTTAATCTTGTGATATAGTATCATGTTAATTGTATTGCTTCCACCCTCTACTGGCACATCAATGTCATTAAAAGCATGATCACCGTGTAAGTGATTTCCCTGTGGACAGTGTTCCTAGTGAATCATTTTATTATACATTTCAAAAGGCTCCGAACACAGAATTCACATAATGATCAAATAGGGTGATCACTTAAGGATCAAATAGTGTTGTTCATTCACAGTCATTTCATGTAATTTACTATGTTTTGCTCCAAAGAAACTAATTGGACCAAAACATCATACATGTGGGCCTGCACGTTCTATTTCTTTTAGCATAACACATGAAATGTTATGTGTTTTCATGGACATCGCTAAACATAAATGACATCTGGGGTATTTAGCCTATTAGCATGATATGATAATGCTATAATACCATTTCTTCACTGCTCTGACATAGTGTTCGCAAATATTATGCGGGAAACATTTGCAAGAATTATCATTTAGGGCTGTAATAGATTTATATTGCAAAATTATTTTGCATTTGTGCTTCTCTATGAGGCTTTGATTACACTGCAGGTGAAATCAGACTTTTTCTTAATTCTGATTTCTTTGATTGGCTGTTCAAAATGCAAGTGATATGTGGCCTGTTCTGATTTTTTTCTGTTGAGATTGAAGTCTCTTTTGTTTTCTATCAACATTGGTTGTAATAGTAATGATGCAAATTTGCATCAGTGTATAAAACATGAGATTTCAGCAATGGATGTTTTGCCATTGATTATGTTATTTTATGAGGGCAGTATACAAATTTAAACATATATATCATAGACAACAACATAAAACTGTAAAGGGTGGAATATGCAATGAGATGTCTTCAAGCTGCAACACCTGACCTAAGTACCTGTAACAACGAATAATGAAAAAATCTGATATAACCTTTTGGACTGAGATGCATTAATGAAACTCAAATAAATAAATATATGAACAAAACAATGTTTAATCAGAGTTCAAACCTATGTTTCTACCTGTTATGATTACAATTATTGAATAGTTTTGAGTCGGACAGTCAAAAATCTAATTGTTATCTGTCTGCATAAGGCCTTAAAGGTGCAGTATGTAACAATTTTCATGTAATATTCACCTTTTTTGCCAATGTGTGAATGGCTTGTAACACAACTTAAAAAATGAGTCCTTCCTGGACTTCCTAGGTTGACTATTAAAGCCTGTAGACTGATTTATTTATTTTTTCTTGCGAAGGGAGCGGATTGGTTTTGCCAGGAAAATCCAAAGGATGTTGCCTCAGTGCTTCTCTTCCACTATTCAACATCGACAACTGTATGCAACATTAGGTAATGTTATATTAGAGATGGAATCCAGCAAACGGCCGGCTCCCAGCACAACACTCTCTCCTAAATAAACTCCAAGTTAGCCAAAAACTAACAAAAATGATCTACTGAATACCGTCTAGCTAAGCGGAACTTGATCGTGGTCGAGCAAAAACTAGAGTGAACAACAGCAGGGCATTTGATTCCTGGAGATACATTTGTTTAGTTTTGGGGATCAAAAGCAACTCTGAATTGGCGTTCATTTTATTGGACAGGTAAGTTTACATAACTGCAAAGCATGTGAAATATAGTGCCATAAAGATTGATTTGTGTGATTTTATCTAACTTGATCTTGCCTGCTAACGCTGACAAATTACAAGATACCTTGCTTAGTAACTTTCATATAATTTCAACGATTTTCTCTTTATGCTAAAATCAGGTATGCTGATTCACAGTAACTGACATAAACAATATTAATCTGTAATTATTCAGCAAGGTAAATCAATCAATGTCAGTTGTGATGGAATCACATCAATACTGAATTGTGTCAACATATTTATAATGTACAGTCTATTTTATAAACAGCTACTGTCATCATCCACCATATTTAGCTAACAGCTATTGATAAAGCTAGCTAGCTAGCTAACGCGGACATAGGCTATCATATAAATGGATTCAATGTATCATGCAAAGAAAAGTGATTACTTCAAACTGCAGTCTTGCATAGCCAGACATATATCCACACTTTGTTTTAGCCCTGTTTCAGCTTGGAGAGTCAAATATAATATACAGTCTCAAAGTTTGTAGTAAAACAATCATAACTGTGTAATTTTAATTATGCTACCTCATCTGTCAACATGATGTAGGTGAATCAAGTTCAGTCTCTTTGTATGTTACATCATTGTTTTGGTCGATGCTCGCTCACTCGCATCTCTATGGAGTGTGTGCACGACTGCGAACACAAGCAACAGGTAGCTGGCTGCAGTTCACTTAACGGCCACAGGTGTCATTAATAACAAGAATTTCTGAATCTTGCATACTACACCTTTAATGACCAATATATAATACCTTTGTGCCTCTAAAAATGCAGGGCTGTCTAGAAAAGGTTAGCGGTTATATTTATCCAACATAATTTTTGTTTGCTTCAGCAGCATTATAATGAGATACCTCTATTTTTTTTCTTTAAAGTCTTAGTGCTATTCTCATCACCACATATTAATTTCTTACAGTAAATTATAGTGATGTCAGATACTTTGATTTTCCTCTCTGTCATCACTTTTTTTTTCCAGGCTACTTTGATAGGTATAAAATATTCAAAAGCCAGGGCCCTGTAAAAGACAGCATTGATCGGGCCTTACAAGATGATGTATGACTGGGGTTAATGCTTATCCAAATGGTGCAGCCGTGCTTGCTCACAACACACTGCACAAACTTTCACTTCACACTCCATACTATTGCTGCATGTTAAAAAGCACTGCCTTCACAGAGAGCTTTATATTATTCTTTCATTGTATGGTTCAGTGGCTTCATTAAACTTTTACTCATGCAATGGTGTTTGGAATTAGCTTGCTTTTAGCCAGAGCGATGTGATCCATTTGAGCTGAGGGCCATGCGCACAAGGTCAATAGAACATATTGAGTGCTATACCGAATATGAGAAAACCCAACAGGGGAGACATGTGTGCTTGAGAGCTAGAGATCTGATACGGGCAAAAGAGACAAGCATTAAGTGGAGAGGATTAGCCACAGCAAACAATGCTCTTCCTGGAACAGAGATGGCCTAATCAAATCAATTTAACAAAACGTATGTTGCTACATTGACTAATTATCTGAAAGTAATGTGAGAGTAATTAATTTGAGGAGGGGGCTACAACAACACTATATGTGCTTTTAACCCCTGTGTCTCTTAAAATAAAAATAATAATAATTAACTAAAAAAAACCTGTGGATGATCTCAAAAGTGATATGACAGAGAGGGAGAGTAGCTGAATAGTGGGGGTGTGCTGACGGAGTCTGGATCCCCAAAGAGGAGAACTTGTAAAACCAACCATCCAGAATGAACCAGTTTCTGTCAATTTTGCTGCTGAGTGTAGAGGGGAAGACATTTTTCAGCATGGCCTCCCAAAGAGTGACAGAGTTTCTCTTAAAAAACAACTACATTGACGCCCTCAGTGTAAATGAGTGGGCTTCCTGGAGTGCCTGGTGGTTTGGAGCTCATAGGTACTGTCACACAACTTATCAGAGAAGCCCACTAAAACAGGGGAGACCTTGTTGTTCTGTGGTTGGACCTGCCTAAACCTACAGGTCTTTTCCACACAGGCTGGTTGAGTTTGCGTTACACCGCCACCATTGTTCCCAGTAAAACATTGTACTGACATCGGCTTGAGAAAGTTTTAATTACAGGCTGTACCATCTCTGCCATCTCTGTCATCCCGTCACGTCAGCAGAGCGACCCTACATGGGCAGAGTGACAGCATGCAGCTTCCATTCAGTGGTCTCACTGAATAGTATATGGTGTCACAAACAAGAGAAGCTCTGCGGTACAGGGACTCCTGGGACCACAAAGTGTCATCAGTTGGCATTGAGGTGAAAACCAGCAGGAAATAAAAAGTGGAGAAAGCAGTGGAAGAGTCAAGTCTGAGGCAAAAGGCTCTGGTGGAGACGGTGGCAACAGGCAGAGCTGGTTTGGATACTTTCCGAAGAGTCAGGTTGGTAAGGCCCAGGGCAGGGGGTGACACCATTTGATCCAGGAAGAAGTGCAAGCAGGCTTGGAGGGAGATCGAGCAGGTAGAATGGTGGGGCTTTGACAGCAGCAGGCATGGAAAGGGTGGGCTAACATTATCCAGGCAGACTTCCATCATGTCCGGTTCCTTGTCCAAACAGTTTATGACACCCTACCAAGCCCAGTAAAAAAAAAAAGTGAGTCACCCTCTTGCCCTCTTTGCCTTGGTAGGGGTTCCCTGGACCATCTCCTCAGTAGCTGCCCAAGATCCCCTTGTGGACGGTTGCTATCATTTACTGAGAGCATAGCTGCTGCCATTAGCGCAAGCAAAAACCATCAAGCCTGAAGAATCCATCACCATCATCAAATCTGGAGAGCAATCAAAAATCAAAATCAAGGTCAGATCTCCTCCACACAGACTCTGACTGGCAGTTCAAGGTCGATCTAGGTAAGCAGCTGAAATTCACTCAGCACATTGTGTCAGCATCACTCCAGCCAGACATGATCATCATCTCTGAGTCCACAAAGCAACTGATCATGTTGGAACTCTCAGTGTCCTGGGAAGCGCACATTCAAGAGGCCAACAATAGGTAGTGAGCATTCAATCTGTGACCAAAACCACAGAGAAATCCACAAGGTCCCTTTGGTTTAAGAGGGCTGATCCATAAACAATTGCTGCTGTGATGCAAGGGTCAGCTGGGTGAGGGTGTGTGATGTTGAAAGACCTGAAACACATGAAGACCCCAGGTTGCATCACTGATGATGCATCCCAGCTCATCCAGAAGATGTATCTAGCACGCAAAAGATGATCACTGATTCAGAAAATACAGAATAACATTTTCTCTGATTAAAATAACCACATTAGCATGATATTGCATGGCTTTAAAAATAAATAACCACCCAATTGAAAAATTTGCATATGCATATGCATGCACAAGACTTGTGTCTCCGTTTCACAAGATGTCTTATGAGTCTCAATATCTGAATGAGTACCATCTGTATGTAGCCATGAAATTGATGAATCCTTCCCCTTGATGCAATCTGATCACAAGTAGTCAAGGGATGCTTTAAGACACATGTACTGTAAATTCCATGTGTAAACTTCAATCTGTGTCAGCTGACATCTTGTGATTGGGCCACATATAACAGGTGTAAGCAGAGCCCATACCTTCATGTATTCAAAAAGTAAGAACACGTTTTTATCCCATTAAACTGTCAAGGGGAGAGCTGAAGAGGTGATGTCCCAATGGCAGCATTTGTTTTTGACATTTCTGTTGGGCTGTGTATTTGTGGTATAACACTGCTGTACGAGCCTATTAGAGCCACTTAATCAGACCTCCATTTCAACTGTACCACACAGAGTACCTGCTGGTGGTAATGGCAGAGGAGCAGCTAACACCTAACAGCATCTGACATTTGCAGTCAGTACGCTACATTAGAAAGAACTGGTTAGCGTAAATTCCATTTAGGGCTTTCACATTGAATCCTCTTTGCAACACTCAAAGAGTAGAGATATGTGCATTTCATGCTACATTGGTTAAAAAAAGAAGCCTCACTGTGACTGTACTATGCCTGCCTTTCTTCAAACTAAACAACATTTTTCTTCAAATTGTGCTTTACCCAATGAAAGAGGGACTATTAGATTGTGCTCCTTTATATGAAGTGTTGTATGAGAAATCTAGAGGTTTACCATTGTGTGTAATCATCACAAGCACATCAATAATTGAGAGAAAATCATATTTACACACAGAAATTGTTTACAACTCTACAGCTCATCATAGGTTTATCTTTCATTTTAATAGCCTAGAGATGCAAAACTAAAATATTTTGAAGGAAATGCTGAGTGGCTGCCATCCTTAAAAGATATTTTTGTTTTTTAATAACATTCAATAGGGTAATCAGGGGAATGATCGAGATGTGGATCTCCAATGAGTTAAAAGAGCAAAAATATTTACATTTATTTATTTTGTAGACACATTTATCCAAAGCAACTTACAGTGCATTCAGTGTATACTTTTGATCATTAGTGTGTTTCCTGTGAATCAAACCATGACCATAGCATTGCAAAAGTGCCACGGAAAAGTCACCGGCTACACAAACAAGAGTCTTATATAGTGCCTATGGGAAAATCAAATCAATTGTGGTCACTTAAAAGTACAAACTGTGTGCCCTGTCTATTTCTGGCAAAACACTGGGAGTTCTGAGGGACAAACTAACAGCTTAATCACTGTCAAAACCTTGACACTCTCCAATCTGTTAATTGTATTTAATTATTAATTGGAAGCACAGCACTGGACATTGGCAGTCAGTAAAATAACTTAAGTGTGTAATTTCTGGGCAAGTAGCGTCACCAAACAGAATAGCAAAAATAATGAGTGCTTTCAAACAGGCTTTTCCGAACACTCTCCCAGTATTCAATTGGTCGAACAAACTCACTCCATTGGTTGAGCCAGTTCTGCCATGTTGGGCTGGTCGGGATGCTCAAACAAACCAATGTTTTGATAAAACTTCGGAGACACAGTGTTTTTACTTTTCAGGTAATTCAACAAATGGCTTTCTCACAGTTGTCCCTGCATTTTTAGCAGTTATATGAGAAAGTATTTTAACATCAAACAAAATTACACACTTATTTACCGTACTTCAGACATACTCTGGAGAAAAAGTCACAAATTCCACTTGAAAAATGGGTCTGAATAGGATTTATTTTATTGCTCTGTTACATGTGTAACTCTTATGTAACATTTAGTTTTATTGCCATTTTCTGGCCTAATGGTCTTGAATTGAAGAAGCAGTTTTGTAATAAGAGAATAACACACTCCAGGTTAATGCTCAACACAGTCCTCCAGGTCATGATAAGTGTTTAGAGATTACTCCATGCAGCCATCAGGGGTCACAAAGGCCAGGAAGTTCATTACAGGCCCAAGTAGTTTTATATCTCTTGTTTGATGGTTTCAAATAAATAAGTAATAATATTACTGGCTCATAAATTAACTGTGTTCATCATGTTTGATGGCAATGACAAGGACATGAATAAAACACCAGCAGGATAAAAAAAAATGAACCAGGTCTTGGTTCATTGATGCTGGGGCTTACATTTTACATTTAAATGAGACAGAAAACAGAATGCAGAATTGTTGTTTGAATTTGAAGTTAAGGAAGCAGAATAAAATAGTATGAAAAGTCATATAAAAAAATTATTTTAACTGTTCTACTGTATTTTGCATTTGCATTATTCCGTGTTGATGCCTGTTATTTGACATTAGGCTGTTGGAGAAAGAAATCAACATATCAAAGGATTAATGAGCATAAATATTGAATTAATATATACTGTATTTTTATATATGTTTTGTTGCAAAATATTTGTTGGACTAATATACATTCCTCTGTTCTTAGTGTATGTGTCAAATTACAATTCAATAATCCTACCTCCTGTCATTCCAATTCAAAATACCAATTCAACATCTGGTGGGGATCATTCAAAATAAATACATTCTGAATTTTACTCAACCCTGGTGGTTAGTTGGGCCAAAAAGAGGTAGGACACTTCATGCAGAATGACCAACAATTTTAGGTTCAATTGCCATGCCGGAATAAATATATTTATCCTTTTTAAATAAACTGAATTATAATGCCAGTGGATGTAAGAGAAGAGAAAGACAGTTTAAATCCTGATGCTAAATACGATTCTAACTCTTTCTGTGTGGCTGTTGTGGACAGGTCAGAAAGCCATCCGTCTTTATCCTTTCAATCAGCTGGATAAGGACATGACGCGTGTGATTGGCCAGTTGCTATGGGCTCAAACTTTTTTTTTTTCCTCATAGAAGCAAAAGCTGGCTATGCTTTATTAGTTTGGCAGCGGAGAAGTTTTCTACAGCACCCTTACCCCCACCTCCTTCCTCCTCCACGTGGCTTGCGGAACCATAAAATACAATGTTCACTTGAGCATGTGCTGAATTATCCTCATTACATTTGCAGATTATGGACTGTCGCGCCAGTTTGCACAGAGGCCAGCTGCATGGCTTTCATGGATTATTATCATGTCCCTCTACTTCCCAGCTCGACCACATTTTGACATACAGTACTTTTTCTCTTTCAGGTTTGCATGTTAATGAAGCTGCACTCTGTCTTTTCCTAAACTGTGAAAATAAATATTCAGTATACACTCAGCATTTGCCTATTTTTCAGATCTACACATTTCAACTTCATTACAAATTTCCATCTAATTAAATTGTGTCATCACCAAAATTGATTTTTTAAATTCAATTTGGTTAAAGATTACCCAATCTAATTAATTGTAAATTTGTTCTCAAATTAAATTGCGTAAATCTTGGAAATAGTCATATATATATATATATATATATATATATATATATATATATATATATATTGTTTTTTTTTTTTTTTTTTTTTTTAAATAATTATTTTCATTCATTTACCTGATTATTTTAAGTAAAGAATTAAACTCTTAAGTCTTTACGTTTTAAGTCTCTTAAAATACTTGGCTGAACTCAAACTGTCAAGTTGCCAGGACTCAAAATCTGTCATCATTGTAAAAAAAAATATTTAGTAACTCTAAGATGTATCTAAAACAAAAGTTCAGTCATGTTCAATATTATTTTCTTTACAGTATCTCATGTATTTAATGTGAAATGCAGCGAAATGCTTTGTGACAACAGTATGTGAATAATCATCACATAAACACACACATACACATGTGCACACACACATGCACAAACACATACACACAAAGATCAACTCTAACAAAAGTTTTTCAGCATTATTTACTTAATCTAAGATTTTTTTATTTTTTTATTTTTTTTTTTTTTTAACAGCGTATCCCAAAGGTTAGAGAGCATGAGGTATTGTGAACTCCCCCAGACAAATTCTCAACAAGCTGGCCTATGACATCATTAACCATTAATTCAGCACTTACTCTTAGGGTGCTAATGTAAGCACTAATGCAATCTGAGTAATCATTAGCTAATTTACGCAGGTGCATGGCCATTAGAGACTAATTATGAAAAGCTTTTCAATGAAAGTTGTGGTCAGATGAAATAAGATTGTGTGTAAACAAATAAGCTTAAAAATATAATAAACTGCAAAAAAAAAAATATATATATATAATATAATATTAAATAATAAATAAAATGTTCAAAATGTTAAAATATGTAATTAACTACACTTTCTTGCAATACTGCAAACCACAAAGCTTTGATGTTTGTATTCTTTGTATTGAGCCAAGAGGTCAATCTTGATGTTTACGTCCTTTTATTATTCAAACATCTTTTCATTATGCAAATTCATTATGCAATAAAGATCAGAGTGTACTTGTGTTTCTACTCTCTGGCATTTGCATGGAAGTGAACAGATCTAAAGTCTTGTGACTGAACCTTGATACAAACAGCAAAGCATACCAGTGCTGTAATCCCCTAGTCGCTTGTCCAATCAGATTAGGGAATCAGAACGAAGTGTTATATAACAGCAAACATAAACATCCCTTGAAAACAGAAGCATCACAGTGCTGACGTCACTAAAATCAGAAATAATCAAAGAGGTGATGCATTGCATTAGAACAGTGACATATCAACAGTTTATGCTCCAAAAGACAGACCGGAAACAATAATGCTTAGTGTTGCACAATCAAAGGCAACTGCTCTAACTGCCTGTCGGGACTTTTATATTAGCACCCTGGGAGATTTATACAATATTTTATGAGGCCATTTCATTGCGTTCGTATTAGACAGGAACAGGTTCCTGTTTAACATTGTTGGGGGGTGGGGGGGGGGGGGGGGGGTGAGAATTGCTAATATATCTAGTCTAGTCTGTAATCACTATCCACTGCTAAAGAGAGAGAGAGACAGAGAGAGAGGTCTGTCCATCTGAGACTGAGTAGTGATGATTATGTATATTTATAGAAAGCCTAAGAGGTCTTCTAAGGTGTTCTTAGTCTCCTCCTCTCCTATCCAGCTCTGAGGACCAGTAACCCCTTTAGTGTGTGGACTTTGGGAGCTCGACTCATGGTTAAATGTACTCCACCATCAAAGTCATGACATTCACGTGATCTAGAGTGAAACAAGGCACAACACTAATGTCCCATCACATTTTGACATTTTGTAACAAGAGAGGAGGACACATTTAATTTGATGGGCTAATTAAGTGGCATAACTAATCATTGCCTCATGAATGGGAAATTTCTCCCAGAAACCATCTCAATCTCTCCCGGTCTCTTTGATTGTCTCTCTCCCTCTCTATACCTCATTCTCTCAGGAAAGTAAAAAAAAAAAAAAAATGATTTGCCTTTAAATCAGACTTTGCACTTATTTTGATCTGCATCATCACTGCCAGTAAACTATGTGTTTTGTACAATATATTAATCACCATAATTAACTATTTATTGTGTAAGAATTCCCAAGAGTCAATCTGGAGTAAGTGGAGTGGACTGATATGGCTAAGGTCAAATAGGAATGGGCTTGTTTTACTATAATGTGCAATGAGCCCTGTCCATCCAAATTAATTATAGGCTGTGAATTACTGCTGGTATAATCAGGCAGTGCTTTTATGTAGTCCAAATTTATAATTAGCATAGATGGTGGGGTCCTAATGTCTGAGATTACACTGAAAATCTGAGATGCACTTTGGAGTATTCTCAAATCTTGCTGTGATAAGATCAGGTTTTGCACAAACTTGTGAAATACATACCAGCTCATTAAAGCAACAGTAGGACATACCAAATACAAAGAAATTCTGAAACCCATGTACATTTTTCAATTCAACATTTCACTCAAGTAGTTATGCTGATAGTACTTTATAATGAAAAAAAAAAAAATGTTAAAATGAGAAACAGAAAATGTAAGAAAGAAGCATTTGCACTAGTGGTCTAAGGATTTTAATCCCCACTATAAGTTATTGAAATGCAGCAAAGTAAGTAAATTTGACAGTGCTGTGCAATATTTGATCCATAGTTCAAATACAAAGACATTTCCTTAGGCCATGCCATGATGATGAGCTCCAGCTGTTCAAACACCCTTTAAGACTCACCAACTTGCCCACAGCAGAAATGGGTGTTGGTATCAGAAACTGACACATTTAGATGTAATTTATGTCTGTTTGAAAAGAAAGGCAACTTGGCAGCTTGCATGGAGCAATTTGTCTCCACCTTTGACTTACATTTTGTTAAAGTTGTAAAAGTGAGGTTTTGAACAAGCAAGTTGTCCCATTAAATGGTTTTGGAAAACAACTAATTCCAAACGACTTCTTGTGGGAAAAAGAAAACATTTTGGGCTGCACAGAGTGGGTAGTTATACATTAATGATGAGACTTTTGTTTTAAATTTTATGACAATGTGTTCCCATTACTGAATGAGACATGCAAAAAACCGGGGAGCAGTTCCACTGTAGACAGAAAAAGCAATGTGGAGGAGTGCTTGGATTACTAGGCAATTTTGATATTGGACTGCAAGTAAAGGAAAGCTATGAGTTAACAATCAATATAGTTATTAATAACAGAACTGAGTGGTTGCAGAGGAAATCCAGTTTCATCTGTTAAACCAAGTCCACATCAGATTGTCTGCCCTTTTGCTCTTTCCTTGTTTGTACTTGTGAGACAAAGTGTGACTAGTTGCAAACGGTACAACAGATTTCAAACTGGTTCACATTGGTTTGAAATCTGGCAGACCAGTCATCAGGTGTATCTGTACTGTACTAACTGAAATAGGAGGACATCAAGAATAAGAAACCAAAAATATTAATTGTTTTGTCCATATTTACAGCTCTTTTTGATCTTTCCTGTTCTATATAAATCAAATGCAAACTCAAATTCTGGGTTGTAACTGCAGTCCAGAATGAGAATGATCTTCCAATTAAGCACTTAGCTGTTCACTCATAAATATAAGCAACTTACAAAAGAGGAATAATACATCATAAGCGATTCATCTTAATGAGACACTTGTAAGAAAAGTGCTGTGGCGAAAGCACATAACTGTTAATCAGAAGGTCGCTGGTTCGATCCCCACGGCCACCACAATTGTGTCCTTGAGCAAGTCACTTAACTCCAGGTTGCTCTGGGGGGATTGTCCTTGTAATAGGTGCACTGTAAGTTACTTTGGATAAAAGCATCTGCCAAATGCATAAATGTAAATATATACACTCACCTAAAGGATTATTAGGAACACCTGTTCAATTTCTCATTAATGCAATTATCTAATCAACCAATCACATGGCAGTTGCTTCAATGCATTTAGGGGTGTGGTCCTGGTCAAGACAATCTCCTGAACTCCAAACTGAATGTCACCGAACAGCAGTTCAGAGTATTCGGCCTTCTTGGAGGTCCTGAATAGGTCCCCAGTAGGGGACTCCATAGTGATGCAGGGTGACTTCAACGCGCACGTGGGAAATGACAGGGACAACTGGAAAGGCATGATTGGGAGGAATGGCCTCCCCGATCTGAACCCGAGTGGGTGTTTGTTATTAGACTTCTGTGCTAGTCATGGATTATCTATAACAAACACCATGTTCAAACATAAGGATGCTCATAAGTATACGTGGTACCAGGACACCCTAGGACGAAGGTCGATGATCGATTTTGTTATCGTGTCATCAGATCTGAGGCTATATATTTTGGACACTTGGGTGAAGAGAGGGGCGGAGCTGGTGAGTTGGGTCAGGGGGTGGGGAAAGACTCTGGACAGACCTGGGAAGCCGAAGCGAGTAGTGCAGGTGAACTGGGAACTTTTGGAGGAGGACCCTGTCCACGAGATCTTCAATTCACACCTCCGGCGGAGCTTTTCAGGCATCCCTGCGGAGGATGGGGATATTGAACCCGAGTGGGCAATGTTCATCTGAAGTCTTGCTTTGGGGGCTGCTGAGGGCGACGAGCTGGAGTACAACTCGCCACGCTTTGTTTTTAAGCCTCCCTTCTAGAAGGACCGAGGCGGGGCTGGGTGGCCGACAGGCCTCCCCCTGAGTGCGGCGAGGAAGGCTCTTTTCCTTGTGACTCTTTTCCTCCTGGAACCCAGTGATAACTACAATCATAGCGTCACCAAATAAGCCAGAAGGCGAAACCGGGGCATCAAGAAGGAAAACTTTGTCCTTGTCTCTGATGCCTGACAGGTTGAGCCATAAGTGTCTCTGCTGACTAAAGCAGACATAGACTGGCCAATGGTGCGAGCCATCTGCTTGGTTGCACGGAGAGACAGATCCGTGGCTTGACGAAGCTCAGAGAAAGCCTCTTCTTCAACCGTGTTGTCCCCACTCAGGTCCTTCAACAGATCAGCCTGGTACGCCTGTAACACTACCATAGTGTGCAGGGCAGCACCAGCCTGACCTGCTGCCTGATAAGCCTTTCCCATAAGCATGGAGGTGGACCTGCATGGCTTTGTGCAGAGAGTGTGTCTCTTTAGTGATGATTCCGAGCCAGGTGTGAGATAACCCACAAGTGTCTCTTCTACCGGTGGCATCACTGAATACCCCCGTACCTCGGCACCCACAATAGTCAAATATGTTGACGTCGAGGGCACGAAGACACGGGAATTATAAGGTTTCATCCATGAATGAGAGAGCTTGTCATGGAGGTCATCAAAGAAAGGAAGGGACTGATATAGCGTTCCCTTCCTTTTTTCTTTTTTTTTTTTTTGGCCACCAGACAGAAATCGTGAAATGAAGAGGCGCCGAAGCATGCTTCAGACTTACGAGAAGGATCAGCTGAATCTGGGGAGAGAGCAAGCGATAGGGGCGGACCTGTCTCTCGCACCTCGGCCAGATCTATGTGAGAGCCCCACGATAAAAGAGTGGGAGCTGGCTCTTGGAAGTAATCGAGACGAGTGCATAGCATTTTGACTGTAAACAGATCGCAATGCTCGCACCCGCCTCACCCCAACGCAAGAGCAACATGCTCTTCCCCCAAACACACAAAACAAAACTGGTGTGTGTCCGTTTCAGCCATAGAGCGTAAACATGGGAACACTCACCACTTGCTTTGTTTATCAGTCATTCTTTTTCTTCTTTTTTTTAAAGAAAAGAGAAAGAGAAAGGTTTCTGCACACTGCCTGACAATTCTAACTCCTAACAGAGGAAATTAGAAAGTTCTGACAGTCAAGAAGCACAACACACACAGAATGATCTGAAGACAAAAGATCTGTCGATGCACCTGTGACGCATCTATTTATAGCACACTGTCATTCACTGATTAGGGAATAAGGGAGCATCCTAAAGCTTTCCTATGCAGCCAAGAGCATTTGCTCCTAACACCTGACCAAAAGTTGTTTCAGGCTACAGATAATGCCTGCACCACTCAACATGTTTGGCAGACATGGGACAATGGTAATCAGTCTTTAGATTCAGAATTTATAAAGTATAATTTAATTTGAACATGGTTGTTAGTGATTGGATGATATTGGCCATTACTTGTATCATAAATAATTATGCTAATTTCTGATTGGTAAAATGCTTCAGTACTGGCTATCACTTGTTTGTTTGACAGTATGAAGAGAGAAAATTGAGATTATGTGTGTGCTTTTCCCAATACACATTGTTCAAAAGCAGCTTTACAGAAAATCAGCTGCAATCTCTGTAATGTCTCAAAAACATGAATAACCAACACTCATGGAAACATAAACAATTTGATTTAAAAACAAAATCTTATTTACTATTGCTTGGTATTATATACATTTTAAATAATAAATAAACCATATGAGGATATCAGTTTTTAGGAAAACGATTGGCTTTGGAATTATTTATTATTATTATTATTATTATTATTATTATTATTATTATTTATTTATTTATTTATTTTGCATGTTTATTAGGGGTAGCTACTTACAAATCAAAAAAGGAAATTCAAAATGTACACAACAGTAATGCTCAGGTCTCAGCAGGTTAGGTTTAAATAGTAAAGCCATGGTTTCCACAAATAAAAGAAATTTAAATAAAAAAAAGAATGGTTGCCACAGTCATGGTTACTATAATATTTCTATAGTAAAATCATGATTAATTTTAATGTTAAGTGTTAAACAAAAAGGGTGACAACACTTAATTTATAAAATACATAAATGTGTACTTATTTAGCAGTAATAAACAATAAAACAACATATTTTACGTAACTGAATTGAAATCGGGATAAAGAGAAGCAATACATTAAATATTTAACTTCAGACCAGGAGGGGAAATTTGCAGGGCTCAGCTGAATCAGCGAATGTGAACTAGTTAAAGAACTGACTCACTAAAACAAATTGGTGTTCCCAATGCTAAATGTAAGGGAATTGTTTATTTTGTTTATTAAATTGTCCATTTACATAACCTGTCTGAAATAACATCTCGGTTACAAACTTAATCTTGGTTCCCTGAGAGGGAGCGAGACATTGCGTAATGACGCAGTTGGGACTACATCAGTGGTCTCACGTGTTCTGATGACTGTATACATCAGCCAATATATTGGCTGATGCTGCTTAAGTGACGATCATAGGGAGCCACGTCACTGACTCTATATAAGCAAGCGTGTGGTGCCATTACACCAGATTTTCTGAAAAAGGCACAAGCCTATGCAGCAACTAAAGGGTATGGTCAGCCACGCAACATCTCATTCCCTCTCAGGGAGCAAAGGTTACGTTCTTAACCGAGACATTCCCTTTCAAAGGAAACTTGGATGTTGCATAATGACACAATTGGGACAAATACCATTACGCGAACAGTAGCTGCCAAGTCTGTGTGGCAAGCTTATAGTGGTGCATCAGTGAGCTAAATAAATATAAACCTCATTAACTTACTCCTGTTCCAACAGAGAGAACTTGGGAAGCAGAAGGCTAACTCTTGTCCAAACAAAAGTATGTGGAGAGGACCATCCTGCAGCCACAATAATGTCTTCCAAGTACGCACCTCTAAACAATGCCAATTTGAATGCCATGTTACTTGAAGAATGGGCTCGAATACCCAGAGGCGAAGGAAAATCATAAACCTCGTAAGCACTCGAAATTGCCGCCACAATCCATTTCGAGTTTTTGCTTGGACACCAAAACACCCCTGTTTCGGCCACAAAACACACAAACAACTGCTCTGACTTATGCCATTGGCTAGTACAGTCAACATAAACCTGCAGAGCCCATTCTGGGCATAGCATTTGTAGCCTCTTATGCTCCTCTGACTCAAATGGTGGAGGAGAATAGGACTGCAAATTATTAATCTCTGAGTGAATGGACGTAGAGATGACTAGGCAAATAGCCCAAATGAGGTCTCAGCATGACCTTAGACAACACTGACAAAAAAATCTATGCAGAAAGGATTGATCAACAGGGCACGCAAATCACCAACCCTCGTAAATGTCAATGTTAATGACAGGGCCATTTTAAGAGTCAGAAATTTCAGATACTGATGTTAAAGTCTCGAACGGAGCAGCCAAGAGTGACTTTAACACCATAGATAAATCCCATAATGGGATGCAGATGGGACGAAAAGGTCTAAGCCTGCGTGCTCCATGCATAAAACAAGAGACAAGAGAATGTCTTTCAATAGAAACTCCATTCAACAGTGCAGGCTCAGCCACTATATTGGCCACATAAATGCTAAACGTTGCTGGGGTAACCCTGGCCCAAAAACACACTTTCAAAAAAATCCAGCACTGAACCAACTGGGCTCTGGAGTGGATCATCACTCCGTGCTGCACACCAAGAGGCAAAAAAATATGGCATTTAAACATATATAGCCTTCTTGTTGACAGAGCTCTAGCATTTAAGATGGTATCATCACAGCATGGAAGAAACTATCTTTCAAATGAAGACCCCCGTTGAGGGGCCATACCCAGAATTTCCATAACTCTGGCCGGAGACAACATGTCCATTCTGACTGGAATCTCCCAAGGCATTCTCTCGAAAACCACACTTGAGATGGCCAATACGTTGCCACTAACAAAAGTTGAATACGATCCTCCCGAACCATCTGCAGAACCGAGTGCAGTAGGTTAATTCGTGGAAGCGAGTACAAACGTGCTGTCAGCCACTGATGCGGCAGCGCATCGATGCCGGGGGCAAGAGAGAAAACCAGTGGGGACATTGTGACATCTCGTGCGATGCGAACAAACTCTTCCACATTTGATCTACAATCTAAGGATGTAATGTCCATTGTCTGACCAGATGATGACATGAGAGTGGATTCATTTCCATGGTAACAGAGCTTGGTAGCACCCACATGTCACTCTGATGAGATTGAACAAAATGCATGCTTCAGTAGTTGAAGTTCATCCAGCACCAAAAAGGTCTCACATGTAATATATCTAGGGAAATGACCACAATAGAGGATGCCACTATCATAAACTCCAACATCATGTGAAATGTACTTGCAGGGAGAACATGTCCCACTTGAACATTACTAGACATGGCGTAATGACAGAATGCGAGCTGGAGACACATCTGCATTGTTTGCGAGTCTAGCTCCATCCCTAGAAACAGAGTCTCTTGCCTTAGCAACAAGATGCTCTTGTCTAGGTTGACTCTCAGCCCTAGACTGCGTAAGTGACTGAGAATGGCATAACGATGTTATGCAGCCAAACTCTCTTTGTGAGTTAATACCAACCATTCATTGAGATAACTGAAAACACGGATGCCCTGAAGCCACAAGGGCGTGCTGCATCCATACATTCTCTAAATATACGAGATGCTAATGCAAGTCTGAAAAGAAGGACACAAATGTTTATGTTTTGCCCCCAAAAGCAAACCTGAGAAACGCCTGTGCCTGGTGTAATTTGAATGTCGAAATAGGCAACCTTCAAATCTATTGTTACAAACCAGTCCACCAGCTGCTCTTGTGACATTATGCTGTAAAAACTGCAGTCTCTCTTGTTCAGATTACCCAATTCGGAATGCCTTGTAACTGCTTCCAAGCCATTAGATGGGCAGACAGAGCAATTAATACATGATTATTGTAGCGCAACGAGTTACTACTAGATGTCACTCTTGACTTACTTTTGGTGGCTGCCTTCCAATCAGTGGCACAGTGGAGGGAAGCCCTTGCTCCTGTTAAACCACATTCAATCAGCCACAATGACAATGTCATTATGTGTGCTTATAGCAGGAACATTTACAGAAACATTATCTTTCCAGGTTTCTGTTTTTTTTTTTTTGTTTGTTTTTTGGAATAAGCTGGTTTGCCACAATGGACCCAGCATTTATTATGGGGGGAACAGCATGTGACATTTATGAAAGTGTGATTTGTGAACACAAGCTTATTATACATAAAATTCCATTATTCCTGTCCCGAGACCCTTGGCCATGGGGACAGAGGTTGAATTTGATCTGGTAAGTATAAAAAGGGGTCACTCTGAATATATTTACAGCAGAGGACAACAGATAAACCATCTTCCCTAGCATTAGAATATGAAATAATGTGTGAACATGGGAGGAATTGGAAGCAAGCAGGTTTGCCACAACGGCCCCAGCATTTATAATGGGGGAACATCGTGTAAAATGTATGAGAGTGTGAGTCATGAACACTTGTGCTTATTATACATCGAATTCCATTGTGCCTGTCCCAAGACCCTTGGCTATGTGGACAGAGGCTGAATTAGATCAGGTAAGTATAAAAAAGGGGTTACACTGAATGCATTTACAGCAGAAAATGTCAAATAACCCATCTTCCCTAGCATTAGAATGGGGAAAAATGTGTGAACATGGGGAATTTTGAGACAAATTGGCCTCTATATAAAAATTATGTCCCCAGTGGTTTCCTAAGCAGAAACTATAATCCATACTGTAAATTATTATATGTTTTGTCCTCTATACACAAATAATGACCTACTCGATCATCCATACACGCTATATCTCAAGTGTCCAATGCGTAACAAATGGCGGACTCACACGAGGAGAAGAGAGTAACCAACAGAGAGCTCAAACCACAAACTACTTAACAACGGAAACACTGCAAAATCAGTGAGTGCAGAAATAACACATTTGAACCCTCTGGGGTCGGCGCATCCTGCTGGATATTTTCGTCATTACAGCAGAAACAACTTAAAATACTCTGTCATTTTTGGGTATACAGATAAGTGTAAAACATCATTAGAGACTATAAAGAGTCTACTTTTATTTGTGTACACTCACAATAACAACAAAATCTTGTGCATTTATAAAATAAAGAAAATAAAAAGGGTGAGCTTTCAGCAGTCTCCGTGTACATGAGCATATTTCAGAAACATGCCACAAAAATGAACTGAAACTCTGCAAATACTTATCACACAAACATGAAAAAATATGTCTAAAGACAGCTTAAAATGTCTACTTTTAAATAAAACTATTCAAATTTAAAACAAATATTCTCCTGCAATGCAATCTGTTTGAAACAAAGCGATGTACAGTTTTTACTGGTCTATCTAATTATCTGTAATGTGATCCCACCCACCAGCAGAGCGCGCCATTCATATGCTATTGTAATGAGACGATCAATGCAAATGTACACGCCTCCCGACTGTGAGGTCAGATGTAAACACATTTCATTCATTTTTCTGAGCGTTTGCAACAATATACAAGTGAGAAAGCTCCAGGATTGTAAGGAAGAGTTAAAATTTTCCTCAGAAGAAAAGTGGGACTCTGATGAACGTTTGTATTTTGAAGAGAGACTTGATCCAGCGAGGATACAATTTCAGATGAGTAAGCCATTTAAGCCATTTGTTGACATGTTATTTTATATAAACATGTACATATTTTACTAGTGGGACTGTTTCCAGACTTGCCAGCCAGGATTCAGAGTATTGACATTTGAAATATGTCCTAATAAGCAAGTTTTAGTTACATTTAAATGATGTTTCGGCTAAAGAAGGTATTTCAATTGTATGCTGTATAATATAAATATGATATGTAATATGATATAAAAATAATATAAATGTTTAGATTATATTTTATCTAGTGTTTATGCTGCCTCATTATCATCAACAAAGCGTGTGCTTGCAAATATGTGTTCAGGTTAAATGAGTAAAATGCACTTTAAATATGTCCATATTAGAAAATCAGCATATTATAATGATTTCTGAATGATTATGTGACACTGAAGACTGAAATAATGATACTGAAAATTCAGCTTTGCTCACAAATTGCATTTTACAATATATTTAAATAGAAAACTGTTCTTTTACATTGTAAAAAGAGTTCAGAATATCAATATTGTTTCTGTATTTTGGATCAAATAAAGCCAGTCTTGGTGAGCAGAAGAGACTGCTTTTAATGATAGTGTAGGTCTAAAATTAAGTCTTTATGTACAGAAAATATAAAAGTCAGATTACTTCTTTTAACTTAAAACTTGATTTTGATCATTAAGTCTCCTCATATTCATTCTCTTTCTGTCTGTGTCTCTTTCACATTCCTCATTGATAGGCCCATTGATGGGGTCATTGTCTCTCAGGTGTGAATTACAATCCAACGATGATCGTTCACACCTCCTCGATATTTACCTTTCAACACTAAAAGTGTCTTACAAAAGTTAAATTACTATATTGTTTTGTATGAATGAGTGATCAGGATGGTTTTCACATCATTTTGTAGCAAAAACTCAAAGATCCAGCACTCAAAAGTCTTGTGGACAAATGTTTAGTATGTGTTATATGGCCTTATTTCAGTGACTTAAAATTTTATTTTTTTCAAAAACCCTGCATAAACTTTATTTTCTCAAAAATACAAACCTGTACACACATGTTGCTCACATATTATTGTAGCCCAGTTTGTGTGTAATCAGACTTTAGCCATTAATATGTTTTTAAGCAACTGAAAAAAGCACAAATGTCAAGGCATGTCAAAATTTCCCCAGGGCCCAAAACACCCTCAGACCCCAGAGAGTTAAAAGGAGTGAGGAGCGCAAAGTCCATTCCGCCATTGAACAGGGACATAGACAACCATTTGAGTTTCACAGCCTCGCCATCTCCTGATGGGACCCAGGAAGAACAGTAATGCTGACGAAGCACCCCACATGTCAGTTCACAATTACTTTGTTGGAGAATAATGCTCTTGTTTGAGCCTCCAAAGTCCCCGGGCCTGAGCACCGGTCACACTGGAGCTCACCCACCGTGCAACAGCTCTCCAAAAACAGGAGTGAAAGAGATGTCCCGTACTGCCTCATTCACTTTTTTTGCGAACTCTCTACGACAACAAAATAGAAGAAATAGAAGAAATTACGAAAAACCCCAAACCAGCATTTCCTGATGGAAGTGGCCTGCATGGTGCTTAACAGCACCGAACTAGGACGCACGCCACAACAAGGAGCATGTCTCGACGGCAATAATGGTGCATCCGTCCGGAGGAAGAGAGGAACACAAGGAAAAGTCTGGTGCCCGTACTCAGTCCTTCTTCTTAGGACAAGAGCTGGAGCCTCAAGGCTCACATGGCTCATTTCATTCATGGTTTAACAAAACCTCGATGAAGAACCATCAGGCCTGTTTCACAATGTGGTTGAATCAACACATGAACTGCTAATTTCCAAAGATGTCTTCACGTGTTGCCACTAAAAAGTTAACTAACATGGGCTAAGACAAATTCATGCACTGAAATAAGAAAATCTGGTGAGTTGCCGCTAAGCACTCGCCTATATAGAGCCCATGACGTGGCTCCCTATGGGTATCGCTTAAGCACCATCAGCCAATAAATTGGCATGATTGTTTACAGGCTTCAGACCATGTGAGGCCACTGATGTTGTCCCAATTGAATCATTAAGCAACATAGAATTTTCCTTCGAAAGGGAACAGACTTACTGAAATTATCTGGTTTTTCCCAGCGCTACATGAGAAAGAGAGAGAGAGAGAAAGGTTTAGGTGAGCATGTTTGATTACTCCCTTGGCTCCATTGCTCCATTTGCAATACACTGTGACAAATGTAGCGGTTTGTGATACAATAATGTTACATGCTGGAACATATAGCTCATTAAAAGAAAAGCTACACTATAGCTGAACTACAGACACATCACTAAAAATTGATAATTTTAGTTTACTACACCACAATGCTGGTCTTTAAAGAGAGTGTAGTCTATGGAATGAATATAGTATCACAATTATTCACAAATACGTAAACACTTATCCATCAATTCGATAAATGTCTTACATGCATTTTACTATTCACACACAAAAGCCTTTCAACTTGTGTCTGTGAAATTCTGAATTAAATGAATGTGCAGCGATTTGTACAAATAGAGACATATATGTAAATAAAATTTTTGTTATATTTTTGTTATATTAAACAAATTAATTAAACTTTTTGTATAAATGTAACACAGTTTGTGTGTTAACCAATGGAAGACATTCCAAATTAAACACAAAATGCCCTTGTGAAGCATTGAACGTGCATTTGCGAATCAATTGACATATGCATTCATTGACATGTTTTAGTGTCTATTCTGTTTTAGTTTACTTAATTTTTGAGACTTTTGTTTTGCTATTTTTATGTGCAGCTATTTGTAAAAATAGAGATATATTTGTGAATATAAATGTTCCCTTTTGTACAAATAAATCACATTTTGTGGATGCAACCAAATTAAGATGTTACAAATTAAATACAAAATGGTCTTGTGAAGTATCGAATGTGCATGTGTGGATAGGTTTACATGCATTGCAAGTGAATAGTGTACATGCATTGATATTTTTTGTGAGTTTTCTGTTTCATTAATTAGAATTTTGAGAACTCCTTTCTGCTGGATTAGCCTTGCACGATCCACACGTTACTTTGAGTAATAAAAGCAGCTACCACTAAATGGTTGTCTCATTTAATAAATGTACCGGTGGGGTGTGGTGTATTCACAAGGTCACTTGGCATGCACAGTTTACAAGTGCCACTTCATTCAAACAGAATCTGAAATCAGCACAAAGAATCAAAGGTTTGTCTCAATTTTTTCTCATATATGACCAAGGATAATGTCTTTTCACATTGTGAAAGGTGAAAAAAGCCCATTTTTGAGTGCAAGTCCTGGTGACAATATGTTTGTGTGACATGTAGCTAGGATTCTTAAACTTGGCTCACCGGGTCTTTGTTCCAGGTCGGCGTTAGAGTCTGCTACTTAAATAATAACAATGGAAAATATCTGTTTGTGTAGTCAAAGGATAAGTAGAGTTCTTAATGCTGTAGTATCCAATAGGGCTGGGCGTAATGGTGGGATATACTAAAGGGTTGGATTTTCAAATTTTTAAAGTTATACCTTATTTTTTATCATCCTCATTTATTGTTATTATATTAATACATTTTAAATTGTTCTTTTACTATAAGGTACAAGTAATATACATGTGATTTGAGAGGTGACTGAGGACCTGGCCCATGCAAGGAGTGCAGTAAGAGTTATTATTCATTTAGTCCGGCCTCCAGAGAATGTGCATTGTATGTTGTATTGCATTTAGTCTATTTCTATTACATAATGAATCATATACCCTATTTAACTAAATGCAGCAATAGTGTGCTCTCTTGTGCAGTGAAGAGCCTTTTTGTTTCTCTCTGTGCTCTGTCCATATGTTCCACAGATGTGAGGCCCAGCATCCCATCTGGGTTGGGGAGAAGGCCTCTAGTCCGTAGGAGAAGATAACAGAAAATAACACCTCCACACAATTAATGTCTTAATAACTTATGTCTCTGAATTATTTACGGTTATTGTGCCCTCTCAAACATGAATTTTCCATAGACGAAAACAACTTCCAAGGATTTTAATTGCTCTCCTTGGTACCCCTTTGACATAAAGCAATAAGGAGTAGCCAAAACTGATAGCTAACCTCTGATATCTGACCATAGGTCAACCAAGGATTCACGTTGTGGCTAACAATTATTGTTTGCATGAAGACGGAAGCAGTCCATATTTGTAATATGTTAAAATTTTTAAGTAGTTGACCTACCAGAATGCTATAAATTGTGGTACAATGACACGCTTAATGTAATTTGCATATGAAAATAATTGCTTTGGAAAGTTTGTAAAACTTTTGTAAAAAATTCCTGTCTTTTAACAGTTGTATCTCATTGACTAATGATGCCCATTGAACCTACAGAGAACAATCAGAGTAATCATTTGATTTGTGTAAAACTTGAGTTTTATTCTTCAATATACATATTGAGGACCCAGCTGTCGCCCCCTACAATACCGTGGCGATGGAATAAAGTGTCAATCAGTAGAAATGTTTCTATATTGTGGTATGCAAATATCTGTGCATGCAGCACTCCACTTGGCTGAAGGTGACATTTATAGTGAGAGACGAACAAACAAACATGGAGAAAGATGAACAAACAGAACGCAGGATGACTCTGAAACAAGTTAAATGCAGGAGGAGGAATATATTTTTGCATTAATAGGTGTGGTCTCTCGTTATTGAATGAGTCCCCTGTTTATTGCACACTTGTGCATCAGCTGTTAATTACCATTGACACTTTCAAGCTTTCCGACTGACTATTCTCCCGCAAGCACGGAGAGGGAAACAATTTTTTGACACAATTACATAAGGAATTAATAAAAACATATCTGTCAACAGTGCATTTATATCAAGTATACTTTGGTCGAAGCCTGAAGTTTACATACACTTATGTTGAAGTCATTAAAACAATTTTTTAAGCACTCCACAGATTTTATATTAGCAAACTATAGTTTGGCAAGTTATTTAAGACATCTACATTGTGTATGACCCAAGTAATTTTTCCAAAAAAATGTTTACAGACAGATTGTTTCACTTTTTTCACAATTCCATTGGGTAAGAAGTTTACATACAAGTTATCTGTGACTTTAATTAGCTTGAAAAATTCCAGAAAATGATGACATGTCTTTAGGCAATTAGCTTCTGATAGGCTAATTGGAGTCAATTGAAGGTGTACATGTGGATATATTTTAAGGCCTACCTTCAAATTATTTTTGGACCTCCTCAAGTCTGGTTCATCCTTGGGAGCAATTTATAAATGCCTGAAGTTACCACATTAATCTGTGCAAACAATCGTATGCAAGTATAAACACCATGGGACCATGCAACATCATACCGCTCAGAAAGGAGACACATTCTGACTCTTAGAGATGAATGTAGTTTGTGCGTGAAAAGTGAAAATCAAACCCAGAACAACAGCAAAGGACCTTGTGAAATTGCTGGAGGAAACAGGTAGACAAGTATCTATATCCACAGTAAAACGAGTCCAAGCTGCTCAGCATGGAAAAAGCCACTGCTCCAAAACTGCCATAACACTACAGTTTACAAGTGCACATGGAGACAAAGATCTTGATGAAACAGGTCTAATGAAACAAAATTAAACTGTTTGGACATAATGACCATCGTTATGTTTGGAGGAAATAGTGTGAGGCTTGCCAGCCGAAAAACACCATCCCAACTGTGAAGCATGAGGGTGGCAGCATCATTTTGTGGGGGTGCTTTGTTGCAGGGGATAGCATCATGAGGAAGAAAAAATATGTGGATATATTGATGCAACATTTCAAGATATCAGCCAGGAAGTTAAAGCTCGGTCGCAAATGGGACTTCCAAATGGACAATGACCCCAACCATACCACCTAAGTTGTGGCAAAATGGCTTAAGGTCAACAAAGTCAAGGTATTAGTATGGCCATCACAAACCCCGAACTCAATGTGATAGAACATTTGTGGGCAGAACTGAAAAAGCGTGTCAGCAAGGAGGCCTACAAACCTGACTAACACCAGTTCTGTCTGGAGGAATGGGCCAAAATTCGAGCAACTTATTGTGAGAATCTTGTGGAAGGCTACCCAAAAAGTTTTACCCAAGTTAAACTATTTAAAGGCAACGCTACCAAATACTAACAAAATGTATGTAAACTTCTGGCCCACTGGGAATGTGATGAAAGAAATAAAAGATGAAAGAAATGATTCTCTCTACTATTATTCTGACATTTCACATTCTTAAAAATAAATTAGTTGTCCTAACTGACCTCAGTCAGGGTCAGGGAATGTTTTCTATGATTAAATGTCAGGAATTGTGAAAAGAGTTTAAATGTATTTGGCTAAGGTGTATGTAAACTTCTGACTTCAACTGTATATAGTTACCAAATGGTTTCCTGTATCTAATGGAAGACAAAATCCAAAACAAAACAGTGATTGCTATATTCCACATCATAACATTTTTATAATATTATATATACTTTGTTGCTTATACCTCCCACCCTATCACATGTTTATTTAATCTTTTTTTTTTCCCAGGAAAACATATCATATTGTGATATATAGCTCTACAAGTGACTTACAAATGAGGAATGCATAGTAAGTGAATCATCTACAATTTTGTACAACAAGGTGCAATTCCTTATCCGCAGGCTTCTGTTGAGAATGTAGCTCTGCAGAAATGATTTTTGGTATGCTGGAGCAGATCTAGTGACTGTTCTGTATGCCAGCATCAAAACCTTGAATTTGATATGTGCATCAATCGGCAGCCAGCGAAGAGAAAAGGAGTGGTGTAACATGCGCTCTCTTTGGTTCATTAATGACCACACATGCTGCTGCATCATTTGCAGGGGTTTAATTGTGCATGTATGGAGGCCTGCAATGAGAGCATTACAGTAGTCCAGTATAGTTATGACAAGTGACTGAACAAGAAGCGTTTAGTGTGTAGAGCTTAGTGTATCTGTGGCAGTGTTTAAATCCAGGGTGGAAAATATGTTTTCTGTGGGAAGAGTGGTAGACACAGCAGTGGAAAGGCATGAGGGTGAAAGAGAACAGAGATTACGGTGAAAGGAAACCAAAGGCTGAGTCTGTTTTAATATAGATGGGAGAGTCGTGTTGAATTGAACAAAATAGTGATCAGAGACATGTAAATGAGTAACAAGAATATTTGAGTTGTTTCAGTTAGATGTAAAAATTAGGTCCAGCTGACTGCCCGATCTGTGGGTTGCTGTAGTACTTAGTCTTTCTAAGTCAAACGATGCCAGAAGAGCATGAAGCTCAGTGGCCTGGGGCTTGCCTTGGTGTATGTTGAAATCTCCAAGAACAACAAGTGGCCTACCATCTTCTGGGAAGGATGACAGCAGGACATCAAACTCCTCGAGAAAGTTTGCCAGCTGACCTGGAGGGTGATAGATGACAACAATATGTTTTTTTGTGGGTCGCATTGTAATAATAGCATGGATTTCAAAAGAGGTATTGTTACATAGAGAGGAGGGTGGTGAAAATGACTAGTTATTTTGAATGAGTAAACCTGTTCCCCCACCCCTACCGGTGTGTCGAGGGGTGTGAGAGAAAGAAAAGTTGTTTGAGAGAGCAACGGGTGTTGCTGTATCCTCTGGACATATCCATGTTTATGTCAGTGCAGGATGATGAGGATGGACTGTGTGGCAAATTCTGGAATGAAGCCAGCTTTGTCCACAGCTGACTGGCAGTTCCAGAGTCCCACTGAGATAGAGAGCGGTGCAGGCGCTGAAGAGCTAAGTGGTCAT